>CM069164.1:3560633-3948133 GCA_035221665.1 Okamejei kenojei
ATTTGATGATGTGATGTTTGGTGTTTGTGGGTATGATGATAGTGTAGTAGTTTAAAAGGGAAATATAGAATGAGATATGTAGGAATGGATGATAATAGTTATGGATTGAAGAAAGAGTATTTTGTTTTGGGAGAATATGTTGGGTAAGGGAAGTGGAGGGATGGAAGAGATGGGGAGGGGGGGAATGTTTTGGTATTAAAGTGTTTGTTTGAGGATGAGAGAAAAAGAGGAGATTAGGGGTGTTGAGATGGTGGGGAATATTGAGTAGTGGTTTAGAAAGAAAGTGTAAATGATAAGATAGTGCTGCCTGAGCAGCGGCTGGAGTACCTGAGCCGGAACCCGGGCGGTAGTGTCCGACGTTTTCGGATGAAGATGCCTACCGCTCAGAGCTACAGGCATCCGCCTAACCGCAATGGACCGGCTTATGGAGCAATTGCTCCAGCGAGATCTGCTGAGAGAGTCACAGCAGCCTCGCCAAGGGAGTTCAGGCACTCCCGCAGTGCCTATACTGTCACTGGCCATGCTTTCACCATCTATTTGAAGGCAGCATGGCGACCCAGGTCGGGCTGTCAAGAAGATTGGTCACTGGCTGTATGATTTTGGAGTACGCAGGGTGGAACCGACAGGAAGAGCTGCTGGGTGTGGTCAACCGCTACGTGGCCATTCCACAAGCGGATCGGCCATTAATAGCCGAAACTTGCAGCCAGCTATTAACCACCTGTCCCTCTAAGCCCCTACAAGAACAAGTGGTCAATTAGGCTCTCAACTATATACAGCCCCAGTACATTGTACATTCATGAATGTACCCTGCTGTAGAACAGCCAAATATGGTACATATGGGCAGAACATCAGAAACCTGGAGTTGAAGCTCCAGAAGATCCTTAAATTCCTGACTGCAGGAATAACATCTTATGCTCGTGTCCATTGATGGTGCGAAATCACCAGCAAATCACAAGACACATAGCTCTGCTGTGCGAACCACTACATATGAAGATAAATATTTTGCGAAAGGAGAGATATCAGAGCCTGCCTCAACCCCTAAAATTGCGTGAGCTTTCAGCAAACCCCGGGTCCAGAACCGATTCCCTAATTCTGCTCTTGGGAAAGACTACTTCCAAAAAAGTTGAAAGACCAGGAAGAAGCATACCAAGACCTATTGTTCTCGTGATGCATGATTGGGAACCAGATACAGACCTAACAAACCAGGCGTCAGTACCCCATGGGCGTCCACCAGTCCGTCGACCACACTATAGGGACAGTGAAGCTCGGTCCGCAACCATTCCCCGTAAGCCTTTTTAGGCCAGGGCCCAGAGCGGACCCCATGGAAAATGCGCCACCCCCATCAACAATCGAGATCAACATCAACCCTCTACAGCCAGCAGACGCCTCATCTCCCAGCGAAGAGGCAGAAGAAGCACCAAAAACCATGGAAGGTAGGTGGGTCTGTTCCTCTCACATATGTGCAGTAGGCTGCTAACTGTGCTTAACAGGGGAGATTGGCACTTGTTTTTGGATGCATGGGGAATCCATCACTAATACCAAGTATTATACTTCAGCAGCGTTCATGGCTACAACAATGACTTTGTCCATAAAAGATATTCCACCAGTTCAGCATATACCCAAAAGGAATTCACCTCATCAGTCAAGGAAAAACAAAGGGTCCAGCTGACACAGAATTGGTTAACAAGCTAAAGGATGACATTGAAAACAAAACATGAACCTTTGGAATTTGTGTCTAATATTTCACTAACTCAAAAAGATTGTGGACGACGCATCATCATTGACTTAACTACTTTGAACAAGTCTGTCAGGTAATAACATTTCAAAATGGATACTTTGAAACAGCCAGACTAGTTGGTTTCTAGGGGGTACTTTCTAGCAAGCATTGATTTAAAAGATGCCCTACTAATCAGTACCATACCCAAGGACCATCGAAAATATTTAAAATTATCTGGATTGACACAGCTCAATGGCAATAAAAAGCCTTACCAAATGGGCTAACCTCTACTCCAAGGATTTGTTCACTAAAATCTAAAAACCTGCTGGCATTATTGAGGAAACAAAAAGCATATAGTCCAATGGAGTATATTTAGACGACATTTTATTAGTAGGGAAAAACCTTTGAGACAGCTATTTTTGGCATACGCACCACCAAACTTTTGTTTGAAACCATTGTGGTGTTGTCATACATCCAGAAAAATTCCAATCTTACCAAGCCGTCACTTCCATGGCCACCCTTGTTTATTACGATAGATACTCGTTCGCAAGATTGTAACTCTGCCAGAAGAGGAAAGCAATCAGAATTGCGCTATCAAGCAACAAACTCAGAATACACATCAGCCATACCTTACGGGAATAGCTAGAGTTTATTGTCACAATGTAAGCAGCTTACCAGCAGTACAATTTGGGCCTTTGCACTATCAAACATTTGCAAGAGCTAAAGTCAGCACTAAAGCAAAACTCAGGTCACTTAGACCGATCTATGAGTATTTTAAACTGCTGAATCATTCCACCAGAGTTACAATGGTGGGCGAGAATGTAAGGACACAGCACCATTCCATAAAGATCCACAACCCAGTATAACCATTCAAACGGATGCCAGTGCTTTGGGCTGGGAGCAACTAACATGCAATCCAGCACAGGGCAAGATGGAGTAAATTTAATCATCTGCTACAGACACGGGGTACAACTATTTAGAAATGATGGGTGCGTTTTGATGGTTAAAAGCATATTCATGTAACACGCATCCATGCCACATTTCCGAAGCAACTAGATAATACCACGGTGGTGAGCTTATATCCATCACATGGGTGGTGTAAAGTCGATATCGTGGTGACAATTGGCAACCAATCGGCAATGGTGTTTGAAAGGCATATTTGGTTATCAGCAACTTACCTCCATGTAAGCAAAATACAGTGTGCAGACACCAGGTCACGCAGATTTAATGATAACATCGAAGGATGTTAAATCCCAAAGTGTTTTGCTGAAATTACAAAGCAATATGGCACACCAGATATCGATCTATTTGCATCCACTGAATCACCAGGAACCAACCGATGTCGCCTTGGGAACCAGACCTGAGGCAGCAGCAAGTTGATGCATTCCAGCTGCATTGGGGGGAAAATGTTCTTTTATGCTTTTCCACCCTTCTGCCTCAACAGTCGGGTATTACGCAAGATTCAATTGTGATTCCGCTTCAGGAATCTTGATAATACCTACTGGCCTATCACAAGCCATAGGTTCCCAGTGGCGTTCGACATGGCTGTTGAAACACCGTGGAATTCCCCAGCAGTCGACATTATTAATCCCCCAGTGTCAGGCATTAAGTCACCCGTTGCCATACAGAGTCAACTCCTGGCTTGCAGATTCTAAAAAGACCTCTACTGGGCCTGGGACTGTCTGAGTACGCCATCAACATGAATGACCTGCATCCTCACCCGGGAGTCCACCAGGAGACAATACCTACCAATATTACACAAAATGGGAACGGTATTGCTCCAAAACAGGAACACCTACACCATTCAGCTACAGTCCACCACCAGTGTTTGGTGGAGATTTCTGCTTGATTACCTCGGGAAGGACTCAGCTACAGCGCCATTAATACAGCCAGGAGTGAGTTGTCAGATTATTTGGTTCCAGCAGCAGGACAACTGACTTTGGGTCCGTCCCATCCACTAGTGGTTCAAATCATGAGGGGCATTTTTTAACAACATACCAATCCTCCCCTAGGACCTAGGTACACTCAATCTGGGATGTCAGCATAGTACTGACGTACCTTAGGATTGCCAACCACCCAGTCACTACTCTGGAAACAACTTACACTGAAATCAGTCATGCTCATTAGCCTCTAGTGTCAGCTCAAAGGGTACATCCCCTCCACCTTCTGAGGCTGGACAGCATGACAGAGTCATTGGACTGTATCACATTTCACCATTCAGGGCTGGTCAAACAATCTAGACCAGTACCACGCCTACAGTTTATGGAGTTCCGGGCATATTCACCTGACCACGGTTGTGTGCCAAGACCCATCTCGCCACTATCATAGACACAACGATATAACTAAGAGGAGAGAAAAAGCCATATGATAAGCCACATTAGAAAGCCTCATGGTCAGGTGACGAGCCAAACCATTTTCAAGGTGGCTCAAGCAGTGCTTAAGTCCGCGGGAACGATACTAATGTGTACATATCTCATTCCACCAGGGCTGCATCTACATCGGCGGCTAGGCCAAATGGATTGTGCCTATGGACCATATTCTTGGCCAGAGAAGGATGGTCCTCGTAAAGAACTTTCCTAAAGTTTTATAATAAGCCGCTGGCGGAGCCTGCTACATTTGCAGATCAGATTTTTAGAGTATCTGCAAAAATATTTAATTTAAAGCCCGGGAGCTCACTGTTTTTGTTGTTATAATAAACTTTTTTAGTTCACAAACAGGTATTGTTGATTGTATAAACATTGCTTCCTCCCTCTAAGGTCCTTCGGGCAGTGAGTGAAGCATGAGCTGGTACACCACTCCCGGGTTCGGATTCACAGAGCTTTGAATCTTCACGTAGTCACTCACACGGACTACCGAAGTAAAATAGTAAGATTAAATGAGAAACTTACCATTTCGAAGTTGATCTGTATTTTATGAGAGTTACGATAGGGATAAACTGCCCTCCGCCTCCCACCCCTCTATTATACAGATTCAACTGTAAATTAAGTTCTATTTTTTCTTTACTATATTTATTTCAATTGTTGTTTCTTCTTGTGAATCCACACCCCGCTGCTTTGAAGATATGTCGCGCATGCGTGCTGGACGGGTCTTCCACGTAATCCCTCATCGTAAACCTCCTCATAAAATATCAGATCAAACTTCCGAACTGGTAAGTTTCTCATTTAATCTTACTATATCCACTTTGGTGGCAAGAACAGGAAAGTAGACTATTATCTGAATGGTGGCCGATTATGAAAAGGGAGATGCAAACCGAAGACCTGGGTGTCATGGTCACCAGCCATTGAAAGTAGGCATGCAGGTGCAGCAGGCAGTGAAGAAAGCGAATGGTATGTTAGCATTCATAGCAAAAGATTTGAGTATAGAACAGAGGTTCTCCTGCAGTTGTACAGGGCCTTGGTGAGACCGCACCCGAGTATGCGTACAGTTTTGGTCTTTCTAATCTGAGGAAAGACATTCTTGCATAGAGGGGTAATACAGAGAAGGTTCACCACCAGAACCTGATTCCCTGGGATGGCAGGACTTCATATGAAGAAAGACGGATAGACGTTGGCTTGTACTCACTAGAAATTAGTAGATTGAGGGGGGATCTTATAAAAAGACACAATACAAAATTCTTAAGGGTATGGACAGGCTAGATGCAGGAAAGATTTTTCCATGATGGGTAAGTCCATAACAAGGGGGTCACAGTATAAGGATAAGGGTGAAAGTCTTTAGGACCGAGATGAGAAAAACAAATTTCAGACAGAGAGTGGTGAATCTGTGGAATTCTCTGCCACAGAAGGTAGTTGAGGCCAGTTCCTTGGCAATATTTAAGAGGGAGTTAGATGTGGCCCTTGTGGCTAAAGGGATGAGGGGGTATGGAGAGAAGGCAGGTACAGGATACTGAGATGGTTGATCAGCCATGATCATATTGAATGGCGGTGCAGGCTCGAAGGGCCGAATGGCCTACTCCTGCACCTGTTTTCTCTGTTTCTATGTTTCTATTAATAGCCTAATTCTGCTCCTATCACTTATGTGCCAATGAGTGCAGAATATAGTTGTCAGCATTGAGGCGCATCTATCCCATGGACACCACCACTTCGCCGCCTCCAGATTTCAAACACTGCTGAAAGCCAGAGAGAATGGAGGGAAAGCTTTGAATGTGACACCTGACGAAAGTGTGGTGCCACAGCATTCACAGCACCCTGGGTCTCGTGCAGTTTGACACCAGCAGCTCCTTGTTTAAAACATAGCTACTCCGCACATTCATGCCTTTCCTGAGACTGAAGTATTCCTAAACCAGCAACCCATGACCGCAGGCTATTGAAAATAGTTTTACAGCCACTGAGTTGTAGCCACTTCTGTAATGCAGGGAGCACAGCAGTCAATCTGCACTCGGTAATTGACAACAACCAAATAAATGCGATTCTTTAACCACATTGATTGAGCAAAAATTATTAGCAAGTACATGTGTCGGAAAGAACTGCAGATGCTGGATTAAATCGAAGATAGACACAAAAAGCTCAGCATGACAGGCAGCATCCCTGGAGAGAAGGAATGGGTGACGTTTCCCGTGGGAAAGGAATGATGAATGTGCATGTTATAAAAAGTATGATGAATATGATGAATGAAGAAGAGTCTCGACCCGAAACATCGATTATTCCTTCTCACCCTCTGAGTTACTCCAGCACTTGTCTACCTTCGATTTTTCCAACATCTGCAGTTCTTTCTTAAACATTTTCTTTCCGCTTACTGGTTAGCACACAACAAAAGCTTTTCACTGTACCTCAGTACATATGACAATAAACTAAACTGGACTAAATGATCACCCAAAAGACCCAAAGGTGGAGAACTTCCTCATCAATTCATTCCAGCACAGGAGACCATTGTTATAGGGCTCACCAAGGGCAATGTGGTCTTTCCAATGGTTCAGACTCGAAACGTCACCTATCTACGCCCTTCTGAGATGCTGCCTGACCTGCTGAGTTACTCCATCACTGTGTTCTTCCCAGTATATTGTTGTATGAGGTAGCTACTTAGCCAAGTCAACTACTTACAAACCACAGGACCAGTCCTCTGTCACAATTCCCCAAGCCCCCCCCCCCCCACAACCCCCCCCCCCCACACCCCCCCCCCACTCCCCATCCATGATCCCCTTCCTCACCAAACCACCATCTGCACGAACACCCAGCTCCTGACTTCCTCACCGATGTCACGGTGGCGCAGCGGTAGAGTTGCTGCCTCACAGCGCCAGAGACTTGGGTTTGATCCTGACTACGGGTGCTGTCTGTACGGAGTTTGTACGTTCTCCCCGTGACCTGCGTGGGTTTTCTCTGAGATCTTCGGTTTCCTCCCGGTGGGGGGGGGGGGAGGGGCAAGGGTCTGTTTCCATGCTGTAACTCTAACTAAACTAAAGCAAATCTAAGTGTGTCCCACGCCACCCTTGTCTAGCGTATTTCTTTGGGTGTACAAGAATGCGAAGGCTACTTTGTCCAGTATGAAAAAATAGCCACTGGAATGTGGAGCCAAATTAGGTTGTGCCACACTCAATGAGCACACAACTATATACATCTCTATATCTCTCGTTTCCCTATTCCCTGATCCCTGAACAGTGGACCCGAACGTCGCCTACTTTCGGCTGCTGCACGTAGCTTTTTGTGAGCTTTTTGGTATGCAGTGTGTGGGATACTTGGTTACAAACTTGCATAGTCAATGATAGACACAAAACGCTGGAGTAACTCAGCGGGACAAGCAGCATCTCTGGAGTGTCTTGTGAGTGGGCAGATACAAGGTGGATAAATGTGAGGTTATCCACTTCGGCAAGAATAAGGAGGCAGATTATTATCTCCTTATTATATTAAAAAGGGAAGTGCAATGAGACCTGGGCGTCCTTGTACACCGGTCACTGAAAGTAAACATGCAGGTACAGCAGGCAGTGAAGAAAGCTGATGGCATGTTGGCCTTCATAACAAGAGGATTTCAGTGTAGGAGTAATGAGGTCCTTCTGCAGTTGTACAGGGCTCTGGAGAGACCACATCTGGAGTATTGTGTACAATTTTTGTCTCCTAATTTGAGGAAGAACATCCTTGTGATTGAAGCAGTGCAGCGTAGGATCACGAGATTGATCCTTGGGATGGCGGGACAGTCATATGAGGAAAGATTGAAAAGACTAGGCTTGTATTCACTGGAGTTTAGAAGGATGAGAGGGGATCTTATAGAAACATATAAAATTATAAAAGGACTGGACAAGCTAGATAAAGGAAAAATGTTCCCAGGAGTCCAGAACCAGGAGCCACAGTCCACGAATAAAGGGGAGGCCATTTAAAACTGAGATGAGAAAAAACGTTTTCACCCAGAGAGTTGTGAATTTGTGGAATCCTCTGCCACATAAGCCAGTAGAGGTCAATTCATTGGATGAATTTAAAAGAAAGTTAGATAGATCTAGTGGAATCAAGGGATATGGGGAGAAGGCAGGCACGGGTTACTGATTGTGGATGATCAGCCATGATCACAATGAATGGCGGTGCTGGCTCGAAGGGCCAAATGGCCTCCTCCTGCACCTGTTTTCTGTGTTTCTATGACCCAAAATGTCACCAGCGTCTGCAGTTCCTTCCTATGCGTCGTCAATGATATCACACTGTGAATCTCATTGCCCCAATAAAGAGCAATGGAGTGTGCATCCATTCACTGCATTCATTTTTGTGGTCTGAGATAATGGCATATCACACCAGAACCATTTTGCTATTCATATTGTACTGAACCTCATCAACTGTATCCTCTATTCCAGGTGTGGTCTCCTATTGCTGCAAGACCAAGCTCAGCCTGGGCAATCGCTTCACTGAACACTTTGTTCAGTCTGCCTTGGCCTATCTGATCTCCCAGTTGTCAAACACTAACTCCCCTTCCCATTCCCACACTGACCATTCTGCCCTGGGCCTCCTCCATTGTCAGAGTGAATCCAAATGTAATTTGGAGGAACAGTACCTCATATTTTGCTTGGGCAGCTGACAAAACAGCGGTATGTTGCTTTCTCTAACTTCAAGTATTCCTTGCATCCCTTCTCCATCCCTCACCCACCCTAGTCGTCATTCTAGTTTAATCGGTGTGCAGTTGAGTTTCTCTATCTTTATAACTGATTATCGCCTAGCACAAGGGCCAACAATGGACCATTGTGAGCTCTACCTTTGTTTTTTTCACCGTTACTTTTTTGCATATTTTTCATTCATTTGTTCTATATGTCTCTATATCACCATCTATATCTCTCGTTTCCCTCTCCCCGACTCTCAGTCTGAAGAAGGCTCTCGACCCAAAACACCTATTCCTTTTCTCCAGAGATGCTGCCTGACCCGCTGACTTACTCCAGCTTTTTGTATAAGAAAGAACTGCAGATGCTGGAAAAATCGAAGGTAGACAAAAGTGCTGGAGAAACTCAACGGGTGAGGCAGCATCTATGGAGAGAAGGAATAGGCATGTTTTGTATCCCAGCTTTTTGTATCTATCTTTCTTTTTATTTTCCCATTTCATTCCCTTCTATGCTTTCAAGCAGAAATCCTCAAAAATTATCAATCATTGTGATCATCGGGGTCGCACTATTATGGGAGAGAAACTCAAAGGCTTTACCCATTGAATTTCTTAGATACTTTCCTACTAACAGTTGATTCTGATGTTGTAAACAGCCCACCCCTGGAGTGTATGGAAAATGATCCTATTTGGAATTTAAAATCCTGAGAGTCCTTGGAAAGAGAGAGAGCTATTTTAAGATCTTGTTTCTGAAGATTCATTAACTGGGTAATCATCATAAAAAAGTACTTACAGAATCATCAGAGGCCAGTCAGTTCACACACTAGGGAGGTGATCCTCTTTGAAACAGATGTCAGATTGTTGGATCTTTAATTTGTTATGAGACAGAATGTTGTTAAACAGTTTAAAAATAATGGTAACTTTGCTTATTCTGTTTGATTTAACACCTCTATTAGCGGGAGAAGAGAACTTCAAGTTGTTTGAAGGCTACATGAAGAATTTGGAGTTATACAGCATTTTTTACAGTGTAGTATAGAGATACAGCGCAGAAACAGGCCCTTCTGCCCATCGAGTCCATCCGCACCGACCAGCGATCCCCGCACATTTACGCCATCCGACACGCGCTAGAGATTATTTACATTTATACCCAAGCCAATTAACCTACAAACCTGTACGTCTTTGGAGAGTGGGAGGTAACCAAAGGTCGTGAAGTAAACCAACATGGTCGCGGGGAGAGCGTGCAAACTCCGTACAGACTGCACCCGCTGTCAGAATTGAACCCGGGTCACTGGCGCTGTAAGCGCTGTAAGGCAGCGACTCTACCTCTGGCCACCGTGCTGCCCAATAGGTAGGAACACAACCCACGGTGCTTTACCATAACCCAATCTGACATCTATTGCAAACAGAAAATGTGATTCTTGAACGAGTGTCTGAAAACCTGGCCAAAGAAGTCCGTTTCATAGAAGGTATTAAAAGGAGAGAATGAAGTGGAGATGCAGAGAGAGACACTGGGGAAGGGATGTGTGTGTTGTGGGACTCGCCAAGGCAAGGCCACTAATGGTAGAGGCAAAGGGGCTGTGGGGTGCGGAGCACAGCGGAAGCAAGACTGGAGCAACATGGAAATCTTGGAGAGTGCAGGAGATCGGATAAAGAGACGAGTGCAGGGAGGAACTGCAGATGCTGGTTTAAACCGAAGATAGACACAAAGTGCTGGAGTAACTAAGCGGGTCAGGCAGCATCTCTGGAGAGAAGGATTGGGTGACGTTTCTGGCCGAGACCCTTCGACAGACCTTCAGATAAAGGGAAGGCCTGGAAACTGATCAGTTTCTATCAGCTCCACCACGAAATAAGATGATAGCTGATCTTTTACAATGCCATTTCCCTGCAAAAATCTCAGATTCCCTCAATATCTAAACATCTATTGAGATGTTTTCTTGAAAACTCTCACAAGATAAACATCCACAATCCTTTTGGGTCAATTCCAAAGATTCGCAGCCCTCATGGTAAAGAAATATCCTCCTGTTTCTTGTGTATGCAATCATTATTGTGAGGCTGTGAACATTGGTCCCAGCCAGCCAGGAAGGGGAAGAGAGCACTGCATCTACCCAGCCAAGACCCTTCAAGGATTGTCTATGCATCAAGGAAATCACTCCACGTTCTTCTCAATTTGGAGAGCATAGGTGTAATCACAGGACATTTATTCCCTTTATCATGTATCTGCACACTGTGGATGGCTCGATTGTAATCAAGTATTGTCTTTCTATTGTCCGCATTAACCAAACCCGACCTCCCGTGGCTCAGCATTTCAACTCCCCCTCCCATTCCGTATCCGACCTCTCGGTCCTGGGCCTCCTCCACGGCCAGAGTGAGCAACACCGCAAGTTGGAGGAACAGCACCTCATATTCCGCTTGGGGAGTCTGCATCCTTTGGGCTTGAACATTGAATTTTCTCAATTCTGTTAACCCTTGCTGTCTCCTCCCCTTCCCACCTCTCCCTCAGCCCTCGGGCCCTGGCATTCCCTCTCTCTCTATCTCCCTCCCCCACCCTAGTCGCACCAGCTTCTCATTTTCACACCACAAACAGCTTACAATGGCTTGTTTCCTTTATCATTGATACTCTTTTGCATATCTTTCATTCATTGTTCTTTATCTCTCCACATCACCGTCTATGTCTCTCGTTTCCCTGATCCCTGACCAGTCTGAAGAAGGGTCTCGACCCGAAACGTCGCCTATCTCCTTCGCTCCTTAGATACTGCTGCACCCGCTGAGTTTCTCCAGCCTTTTGTGTACCCTTGTCTTTCTATTGACTGGTTAGCACACAACTTTTCATTGCTTTTCATTGTACCTCGATACATGTGCCAATAAACTAAACTAACTAACTGAAAATGGATCTCTGTGGCCAAGTTAAGGCAACATTTTTAAAAGCGTTGAACTTGAAGAGTACAATCGTGTGTGTGGCGCGGTGGCGCAACAGTAGAGTTGCTGCCTTACAGCACCAGAGACCCGGGTTCAATCCTGACTACGGGTGCTGTCTGCATGGAGTGTGTACGTTCCCCCTGTCACCACGTGGGTTTCCTGCGGGTGCTCCCACACACCATAGCCGTACAGGTTTGTAGTTTAATTGGCTTGGTGTAATTGTAAAATTGTTCCTAGTGTGTGTAGGATAGTGCTAGAGTGCGGGGTGACTGGTCGGTGTGGTCTCGGTGGGCCGGAGGACTTGTTTCTGCACTGTGCCTCAAACTAAACTAAACTACACTAAACTAAACACCTGAGGAATTTAATTTAAAGTAATATCTTAAATATATTGTGTGTATCAGTAATAATGACCATGAAACAGATGGATTGTTATCAAAACATTCACAGAATCCTCTCCCCACTGCTTGTCTACGCCCCTCCCTCACGCTTCTCCAATTTACTCCTTTCCTCTCTGTACCTGACAGCCTTTAGACTCCTTTTCATCTCTAGCCTTTGTCACTTACTCCACCCACCTGCCGATTAAATGTCAACCTGCCACTTGCCAGGCTTTGTCCTGCCCCACCTCTCTTACAGTTTTCTTCCCCCCCCCCCCACCCCCACTGCAATCTGAAAGAAAGTATTAAAGGAAGAGATGGTGTAGCATCAGAGAGAGGCTGCTTCATAAAAGATCTCAATCTGAAACATCACCTTTACACTCCCTTCACGGCCGAGTTTAGGTTAGTTTAGAGATGCAGCATGGAACCACCGTGTCCCCCCCAACCAATGATCACCCCGTACACTAACACTGTTCTATGCACCTGGGACAATTAACAGAGGCCAAGTAACCTACAAACCTACACTGTCTTTGGGATGTGGGAGGAAACTGAAGCACCCAAACAGAGCCTATGCTGTCACGGAGGGAAAATACAAGCTACGTGCAGACAGCACCTGTAGTCAGGATCGAACCGGCAATTATACCACTGCTTCACAGTGCCGCCATTAAAGAGTTCTTCCAATACTTTGAAGAAGGTTCAAGCATCTGCCATTCTTGTATCCCCCTTGGTTTCCTATTGCCCTGTGGGAGTCTAATCTGCCCTCTTTACCCCAGTGTGGCTGCAGCCTGTTGGAATATGATTGAAGCTTACTGTCGCTTCTCCAAAATGGCTCAGGAGAATATTAGTTCCAACCTGGAATTAAAGAGCAGACACGAGAGGCGTCGATGCGTTGCAAGGTTGGAAGAAAGCACAATGCAGGTACTGATTGCAAGATATAGCCCGTAAATTCATTTTATGAACAAAGTATATCTTTGAAATAAACGAGTGGAATTGGCAATAAATGTCGACCTTACCAATCATGCCCACATTACAAAAATAATAAAAATAATGTGGAGACAGAGAGGAAGATCTCAATGCCTCATCTATCTCCCACTGGCTTACCTACATGACCTTGGGCCAATTTAGAGGAAGCATTGCTGCACAGCTAACTTCCATCGACTCCGACCTTGGAATGGCTGATTGCCACATTTCAGTGGGAGCTGTACAGTGCACCTCACCCAATGTTGTATCCGGCTTGGCATTGCTCAATGTCAGCATCGGAGTCCTGACTCGAGTGCAAAATTTATACTCTCATCCCAGGTTATTTGAAAAATATTTTCATCGCGCCTTCACAAAAGTGACAATAAAAGTGAAATCCTGCCGTGTTACTTAAACCATTCATTGGAACACAAGCCACACATGAGAAAAAAATCACACGTCTGAGATAGTGATGTGAATAGATGGAGCGGCAGAAAGGTCAAATGCAAGGAAAATAGATGAGTAGCCGTGGAAACGCAATTTTAGACACAAAAATACAATAACACATTCAATTCCATTTCAATGGAAGGAGATTGCACTGTTACATTTTCAAGGTGAGGGATGTCAGTAATACAGAAAGGAATATTGACATCAAAATCTTCCAGGTTAGCTACAACATGAGTTAGAATCGAATTCTGTTTGTGCTACATCAGTCCATACATCTCTACCTTGTCTGCTGTCAGATACGGAAATTAAAAATCCTCCCCCATTGTTGAAAGCCGACAATAGACACAACATGCTGGCGTAACTCAGCGGGACAGGCAGCATCTGTGGGGAGAAGGCATGGGTGACGTTTCGGGTCGTGACCCTTCTTCAGACTGGGAGTCAGCGGAGAGGGAGTTACGGAGATAAGGAAGTGTAAAGGGCCTGTCCCACTTGGCCGTCATTTACGCCACATTGACGCGTCATACGTAAAATAGGTCGACGCGTCGTGATGAGCGACATCGCCGTCTAGTGCGCGTGATGTCATTAGAATACCCTGCAGCACGTGGCAGGATGTTGACGCACGTTGACGTAACCATGCGTCACCACACAATACACGTGAGACGTCGGGACGCCAGCGTACGACGCCAATGCATCATCGTGCGTACCCGCGTGTCAGCGTGCATACACGATACGTCACGCAGGTGACGCGCGAGGATTTAGTTCCTGTATTAAATCCTGGAGCGCCGCGTGATACCGCGTGCCACCGCATACGATTCCACGCCTCACCATGCGCACCCCACGCATCATGACGCGTCGACCTAATTTACATATAACGCGTAAATGAGGTGCAAATGACGGCCAAGTGGGACAGGCCCTGAAGAGATCAACACAGATACAGATCAAGGACAATGTAGAATAGATCATTGTTAGCACGCCTTAGCTGGGAAACAAAGCAAACAGAGATACAATGTAATCATTCGGAGAACTGGGAAGGGGGATGGATGGAGATAGATGGAAAGCAAGGGTTACTTGAAGTTAGAGAAGTCAATATTCAAATCGCTGGGGTTGTGAGCTGCCCAAGCGAAATATGAGATGCTGTTCCTCCAATTTGCACTGGGCCTCACTCTGACAGTGGAGGGGACCCAGGACAGAAGGGTCAATGTGGGAATGAGAGGAATTTAGTATTTAGCAACCAGGTTATGGCAGACTGTTCAGCAAAACGGTTTACGAGCCTGCGCTTGGTCTCACCACAGACATGTATGAGTCCACACCTGGAACACACGTTAAAAGCTGTCAGTCAGATTTTCCAGGGATCTCCATGGCAAATCCTTCCTTTCCATCCAACCAACATTCTCCTTCCACCTTCCATCTCCACTATTTACCTCACTTCCATCATGCCCCTTTCACAATCAATTTCTCTACCGAGCCAATTCCAACATTCCAAAGAGAACATTCCATTTGGGATGGATACAAAATGCTGGAGTAACTCAGCGTGGGTTATCTGGAGAAAAGGTAGCATCTCTGGAGAAAAGGTATTAGGTGATCAGAAACGTCACCTATTCCTTTACTCCAGAGATGCTGCCTGACCCTCTGAGTTACATGTTGCATTTGTTGTCTGTCTTGCATCTGCAGTTCCTTCCTACACATTCCTTCTGGGAAATTTTACGTCATATTCTACCTCCATTAATACCCACTGCGCTTCCCATGGCACATTCCGGTGCAACCGCAGGATCACCCGCCCTGATACCTCTTCTAGCCTGTCCACATTCTCTCCAGTTGAAGCGGCAAACTGTACAACTGTTTTTCATGATGTGGTTTCCTCCACATTGTGTAATTGAAGATTGATTGAAATTTACAGATTGGAAACAGGCCCTTCCGCCCACAAAGTCCAGGCTGACCATTGACTTCTGGCTCACACTAGTTCTATGTTATCCCACCTTCGCATTCATTGGGGCAATTTACAGAGACCAATTAACCTGCAAACCCACACGTCTTTGGGATGTGGGAGGAATCCGGAGCACCCGGAGGAAATCCATGAGGTCGCAGGCAGACAGACACGAAAAATTGGAGTAACCCAGTGGGTCAGGCAACATCTCTGGAGCAAAGGAATAGGTGATATTTCAGGTCATGACCCTTCTTCAATGTCACAGGGAGAGCGTGCAAACTCCACACAGACAGCACCGGAGGTGAGGATCAATCCCATGTCTCTTGTGCTCTGAGGCAGCGTCTCTAGCAGCTGCATCATTGTGCCTCTTCATCCAGTTGTTGCTTTATCTGTACCATTTCCACTGCCTATACTCTTATAATGTAATTCCAAACAAACTCAGGTATGTGACACTTCATCGTTTGACCAGGCCCATCTGAATACAACATCAACTTTGACAATTGACATCATCAGCATTTCTATTCCAGGTAGATCTGTATTCATGGTATTCCCTGTTCATTGCAAAGGATGATTCTGTTTCCCATTCACAATTCCTCCACACCAACAGTCATGATTCTTATCTGTTCCCTCTTTCATGTTCATAAGTGAGAGGTGCAGAATTAGGCCATTCGGCCCATCAAGTTTACTCCGCCATTCAATCATGGCTGGTCCATCTTTCCCTCCTAACCCCATTCTCCTGCCTTCTCCCCATAACCCCTGACACCCATAATAATCAAGAATCTATCTATCTCTGCCTTAAAAATATCCACTGACTTGGCCTCCATGGCCTTCTGTGGCAATGAGTTCCACAGATTCACCACCCTCTGACCAAAGAAATTCCCCCTCGTCTTCTTCCTATAGGAAAGTCCTTTAATTCTGAGCCTATGACCTCTGGTCCCACTGGTGGAAACATCCTCTCCACATTCACTCTATGCAGGCCTTCCATCATCCACTATCAGCCCCGATCTGTACTACCTGCTCTGGCAGCTTGTTCAATATTGTTCCATGTGTGAAAAAGATCAATGTTCCAATGGTACAATGGTTCTATATTATCACATACGTTCAGCACAGTCAAATTCTTTTGCACAACCTGCACAGTCACCATATTTTCTTTTACAAAGAAAAAATTCAGAGTCCAAAGGCCAATGACCAGTTCACATGCTGGAAGAACTGAATCACCGGTGATCCAGGGCAGGCCCAGGCTGCAGCAGGCCCTCAGATTCCCATTCCATCTTTCACCTCTTACCTTAAACCTGCGTCCTCTCCTTCTTAATTCCCCTAACATGGGAAAAACTGTGCATTTACCCTATCTTTTCCCATGAGGAGTATTTCCTGAATACATTAAAGTAACCATTCACCTGAAGAAGGGACTCAAACCGAAATGCAGAGATGCTGCCTGAGGTGCTGAGTTACTCCAGCATTTTGTATCTATCTTCGGTGCAAACCAGCATCTGCAGCTCTTTCCTAACCATTGTATGACATTGTTTTGTTTAGTTAAGAGATACAGCGCGGCAACAGGCCCTTCAGCCGACTGAGTCCGCACTGACCAGCGATCCCCGCACGCTAACACTATCCTAACACACTATGGACAATTTACAGTGTGTGTAGTTCACGGTGGCACAGCGGTAGAGTTGCTGCCTCACAGCGAATGCAGCGCCGGAGACCCGGGTTCGGGCGCTGTCTGTACTGAGTTGTACGTTCTCCCCGTGACCTGCGTGGGTTTTCTCCGAGATCTTCGGTTTCCTCCCACACTCCAAACACTCCACTTTGTAGGTGAATTGGCTTGGTAAATGTAAAATTTGTCCCTAGTGTGGGTAGGATAGTGCGGGGTCGCTGGTCGGTGCAGACCCGGTGGGCTGAAGGGCAAGTTTCCGCGCTGTATCTCTAAACTAAACTAGACTGCAGATGCTGGCTTTACATCTTCAGACCTCTTCAGGCCTACAGACTTCTTCAAGTCTGAAGAAGGGTCTCGACCCGAGACATCACCTATTCCTTCTCCCCAGAGATGCTGCCTGTCCCACTGAGTTACTCCAGCATTTTGTGTCTTTCTTCAGGCCAATCACCCTTCCTATACAAACCTGTACGTCTTTGGAGTGTGGGAAGAAACTTGAGCTCCCAGAGAAAACCCACGCAGGTCACGGGGAGAATGTACAAACTCGGTACAGACAAGCATCCATAGTCAGGATCGAACCTGGGTCTCTGGCGCTGTAAGGCAGCGACACTACTGCTGCGCCTCCGTGCCGTCCTTTGTTCACAAGCGCAGGGATGCACACGAGAGGGGCTGTACCCAAAACTGGAAGATGGGGCCGGGGAACCTGACGGCATCAGGGTATAAAATCGCACAGTCACACAGGTGAAACTAGTGATTGAAGATTCAAAAGCAGAGTGAGGCATAATCCTGAATTTTAATGAGATTCGCTGCACTGCATCAACAAGCCCAACACCTGAAACAATAGGAGGCCCTTAAATAAACACCAACACCACCAGGAAATAGTCAAGGACATCAACAGGTCAGGAGGAGCAGACAAGCTCAGATCTACCACTGTCCCAACATTCATTATTTCTCGGCACAGTAATCAGTAATTATTTGTAATTATTATAATTAGTTTGTCAAATGAGCAGCTGAATTTCACGCACGTTAATACATAGCTGGATCCAGTCTTTTCCGGTCATGCAATTTCCGATGCAATTCTTGCAATCAGGATTGTGCAAAGGCACTCATCAACATTCATTAGCGGCCCCACTTTCAGCACGGAGGCAAAGGGAAGGCTTGCATATCCATGACACTGTTCCCATCCCTCCTGGAATGTCCTCAATGTACTTCACGGATAACGCGACACTCTTGGAAAGCAGTCGCCGTTGGGATTTGGGAAATGGAGCAGTCCGCAGACAAGTGGAAAACGTGGCAATGAGCAGGTGCACGGTTTAGCAGCGTGTGTGTGCATCAGAGTGGGTAGAGGCTGGGGAATGAGGGGGGTCA
Source organism: Okamejei kenojei (assembly GCA_035221665.1). Lineage (NCBI taxonomy): Eukaryota > Metazoa > Chordata > Chondrichthyes > Rajiformes > Rajidae > Okamejei > Okamejei kenojei. Next base: position 3,578,987 of record CM069164.1, read on the forward strand.
GGGGCGAGGGCCACATTGGGCCGAGATCGGAGCCGTGAGTCGGAGTGGGGCCAAGGTGGATGGGCCACAACGCTGAGAACTTAGGGAAACCTGGCGGGGAGGGGTGGGGGAGGGGGCGGGGGAGACGAAGAAGGCGTGAGTATACCTTTTGTAAGAACAAGTCCTACTGCAGTAGGAACCATTTTACATTTGCTTTCTCATCCTCTGCTTTGATCTGTCATTTTCGCACCTTACATTCTCTTTGCATCCGTCCATATTCAGTTTACTTTATTGTCACGTTTACCGCGATACCGTGCAAGGCTTTTGTTGCATGCGATCCAGTCAGCGGAAAGACAATACAATCGAGCCATTTACAGTGTATAAGATACATGACAAGGATATAACATTAAGTGCAGGGTAAAGCCAGCAAAGACCCATCAAGGATAGCCCAAGGGTCAACAATGAGGGGTAGATAGTAGTTCAGGACTGCTTGTGGGAGGATGATTCAGTTGCCGGATGGCAGCTGGGAAGAAAATGTCCCTGAATCTGGTGTGTGTTTTCACACTTGACCGATAACAGCTGTCTCCAGCTTCCCTCTCCCCGAATTCTCAATAAGAAGATGTGTCTCGACCTGAAATGTCACCCATTCCTTCTGGAGCTTTGTGAAAAAATACTGAGCCAAGAGCCTTGATCCATATCATCTAAGAGGGGACCCTGACAGTGCAGTACTTGCTCAATACCACATGGGGGTCAGCTGGGCTTTTGTCCTCCAATCTCTGGAGAGCATTGAAATCAGAACCTTCTGACGCAGAGGCGAGAGTTCCACAGTTGGAAATCTATATACTTAAGGGGCTGTCCCACTTGGGCAACCTAATTGGCAAGTTTAGAAGAGTTTAGGAGGGTTTGAAAAAATGACGTTGACGACCTCCTTCGACCTCCTTCGACTATGTTAAGGACCAGCTTCGACTAGCTGCGACTAACTTTGGGAAAATTGGACACCGAATAGAGGAGAGTGAAGACGACCTCCTTCGATCTCCTTCGACCTCCCTTCAACTATGATGAAGACCATCTACGACTACCTTCGACTACCTTTGATTACCTACGACTAACGTGCCGACCTACTACGACCTACTACGACTAAACTTACGAGTAAAAAAAGTATTGATTTTTTCCATGGCGACCTGTTTTTACTCGCGGGCATTTTTCAATGTTGAAAAATACGGCGCGACCTAGCTGAGGCCTCGAGTACGTGAGGACTACTCTCGAGCATGAAGGAGAGTTACAAAGACCTCCTACGACCTCGTGTCGACCATGCTGCGAGTATGAGTCGAGGGCAAACTCGCCAGAACTCGCGGATTAGGTCGCCCAAGTGGGGCAGGCCCTTTAGTAACAGCTTGCATAAAGCTGGAACCTATACTATTCAAGCTCTTCCAAATCCACCCAAGACGACTAATGATTAAAACAATTCTTACTTGGATCTCCAAATGAATCACCATCTATTATTACCGACAATTTCAAGTCTTCAATCCTTCAGCCTGAAGAATGGTCCCGACCTGAAACGTTGTCCTGTCCACTCTTTCTGTAAGCCACTGAGTTCTTCCAGTATTTTGTGTTTTACTCCAGATTCCAGCATTTGCTGTTCTTGTGTCTCCATTGAAGATCACATATTATGAATACAATCGCTACCTGTCTCATGACCACAATCACACAGGGCAATTTCCAACAAGGTCGACTTCTGGGTTTAGATGTTGTTGACTCCCCAAGGTATTTGTCCAAAGTATTTGTCCAGAACACCCTTGTCTCCCGGTTGCCAAACACATTAACTCCACTTCCCATTCCCACACTGACCTTTCTGTCCTGGGCCTCCTCCATTGTTAGAGTGAAGCCAAATGCAAATTGGAGGAACAGCGCCTCATATTTCGCTTGGGCAGCTTACACCCCAATGGTATGAGTTGGATTTCTCTAACTTCAAGTAACTCTTGCATCGCCTCTTTCACCATCCCGCCCCCACCCTAGTCGTCCTGCTAGTGTTACAGCCGTCCTGTTGATGTTCACTGTCTGTTTAACTTGTTATCACCTAGCCCACAACCAACAATGGACCATTGTGGGCTTCATCTTTCCTTGATCATCATTACTTTTTTACATACCTTTAATTCATTTGTTCCAGATCTCTCTCTACATCAACGTTTGTATCTCTCATTTACCTTTCTCCTGACACTCAGTCTGAAGAAGGGTCTCGACCTGAAACATCACCTATTTCTTTTCACTAGAGATGCTGCTTGACCTGTTGAGTTACTCCAACGTTTTGTGTCTATCTTTAGTTTAAACCAGCATCTACAGTTCCTGCTTACATATCCTTATTCCAATCTCCACTGTTCCTTTGCTGTAGAGATCTTTGTTCTATATGGTGGAGAGGATCGGTATGATTAGATGAAGACTCAAGAACATGCCAATAACTGTATGGGTAAGAGTGACAAAATGATCTGTGGATAAGGAAAGTCAATTTGAAGCATGTTTGGGGGTTACACAAAAAGCTGGAGAAACTCAGCGGGTGCAGCAGCATCTAAGGAGCGAAGGAGATAGGCAACGTTTCGGGTCGAGACCCTTCTTCAGACATGTTTGGTTGGTTCAGTTGGACCTTGTGAGAAGAAGGGATACATGCTGTGTACTCAACCAGTTGTGAACTCAATAAACAATAGGTGAGAGATGTAGGTGGAGAGGAGAACACTGAATATACAGATTGGGTGTTGGCAGTGGTTGGCAGTGAACTAGTGGAAAAAATGTAGAGGGGTGGAAAGTTATTTCCACTATAAGGGACGGTCGTAGTCTCAGAATTAAAGGATGTTTCTTTAGGAAGAAGAGGAGGAAGAATTTCTTCAGTCAGATGGTGGTGAATCCATGGAATTCGTTTGCGGCAGAAGGCTGTAGAGGCTAGGTCAACGGATATTTTAAAGGCAGAGATAGATTTTTAAATTAGTACGGGTGTCAGTGGTTATGGGGAGAATGCAGCAGAATGAGGTTAGGAGGGAGAGATAGATCAGCCATGATTAAACGGCGGAGTAGACTTGATGGGCCAAATTGCCTAATTCTGCTCATATTACTTATGACCTTATGACCTTATGAAACTTGATTGTGCAATATGTAGCATAAATTACAGTCCGAAATTCTCAAGGTACATAACTCAGGGTGGCGCAATGGGAGAGTTGCTGTTTCCCAGTGTCAGACACCCAGGTTAGATACTGATACGGAGTATGTACGTTCTCCCCGTGACCACGTGGGTTTTCTCCGGGTGCTCTGGTTTCCTGCCATACTCCAAAGATGTGCAGGTTTGTAAGTTAATTGGCTTTGGTAAGCTGTAAAAAAATGAGTTTTGTTTATCGACACGTGTACCGAGGTACAGTGAATAGCTTTTGTCTCGTGCTAACCAGTCAGCTGCAAGACAGTGCGTGAGCCATGTAATCGAGTAATCGAGCAATGACAATGTACAGATACATGATAAGGGAATAACGTTTAGTGCAAGGTAAAGCCAGTAAAGTCCGATCAAGATAGACCGAGAGTCACCAATGGGGTAGATAGTAGTTGAGGACCACTCTCTAGTTGTGGTGGGATGATTCAACTGCCGGATAACAGCTGGGAAGAAATGTCCCTGAATTAGTAGGTGTGCGTTTTCACACTTCTATACTTTGTCGTGCAGGATAGTGTTAGTGTTTAGTTGCAGGCTCGGTGGGCCAAACGGCCCGTTTTCGCTCTGTACCTCTAAAGTCTAAGGAAAACTCCATACTGACCCAGATCTGGTTGCTTCTCTTGTGTTTGTTTAGTATAGTTTAGTTTAGAGATACTGTGTGAAAACAGGCCCTTCGGCCCAACGAGTCCGCACCGACCAGCGATCCCCGCACATTAACACTATCCTAAACACACCCGGGACAATTTACATTCATACCAAGCCAATTAACCTACAAACCTGCACGTCTTTGGAGTGTGGGAGGAAACCGAAGATCTCGGAGAAAACCCACGCGGTCACGGGGAGAATGTACAGACAGCACCCATGGTCGGGTTCGAACCTGGGTCTCTGCCACTATTAGCGCTGTAGGGCAGCAACTCTACCGTGGTGCCACCGTGCCGCCGGCAATGTGCGCAGGGCATGGTTCTGCCGGTGATAGAAATCAATTTGCAGTGATTCATTTTGGTTTCAAAAGACCACCAGTTAGAATGGATCTCACTCCTCTGAGCGGGCAAGGGCTCCCTTGTGTTTCAATGTGCTTGGGATCAGTTTCATGCTTTTAATAATGAATCTCTGCCGACAATGACAGCTGTGGTACAACAGGCACTGACTGCTGTAAACAGTCAGATTCACGGCTGACTGACCAACAATCGTTGTCAAGCAGTTAACACATCCATCCCCTGCTGTCCATCACATGAGCTGTGACACTTTCATACTTCCTCTGCTATTGTGCAGCCTGATATTACATCCCTGGAACATTGTTCCACGTAAGTAAATGATTGATTTTTCAATTAGAAACACAACCAGAAGACATGTGCTGCCACACTTTCTGAGCTTGTTCTTTTGTGGCTGGCAATTACACAGATAGGGCCCCTTAGGATCGAAGGCTATCACAAACCTCTGATACGCCGCAATTAAACACAACTACCTCTTCAGGGCACGAATGCAGCAAGATTCACAAACGTGATCTGAAGCATTCTGTGCACAGCAGATATGTGGTTATTTTTCTGTTAAATCATCTCACCCTCTTTATACAAGATTCTCTCTTTCCTGTTGTTGCTGGCATCCTATTTCAAGGATGTTTTATTGAAACACGCTTTGAGGCTCCGATGCGGGATGGAAAACCTGTGATTATCAAAGAATCACCGAAACATAGAAAATAGGTGCAGGAGTAGGCCATTCGGCCCTTCGAGCCAGCACCGCCATTCGATATGATCATGGCTGATCATCCAAAATCAGTACCCTGTTCCTGCTTTCTCCCCATATCCCTTGATTCTGTTAGCCCTAAGAGTTATATCTAACTGAACCTTAACCTCTTGCCTGAAGCCGGCTCAGTCCCTCGTCACTGGGCTGCCATGAATGCTGAACGATTATTGCAGTCTCTATCTGGTGTGGAGTGTTCACAGCAGCACCAACCTGGAGTCAGTCCATGATGAAGAGCCATGCAAGTTTAAAGCTATTCTACTGTAATGGTCAGTGTTGCCATCAATTCACAGTGGCCATAAACATTCCTGTCCTTGACACTGGTGCAGGTTAGCAACAGCCCATGGAGGGGTGGCTACTGTTGCACCTGCCCTTGGTCTTTGCTGGTAACAAACTGGCCCAATAATCCAGGTAGTACTCAAGCTGTCAATTGGTGAATGGGACACAAAAATGCTGGAGTAACTCAGCGGGACAGGCAGCATCTCCGGAGAGAAGGAATGGGTAATATTTCGGGTCCTTCTTCACACCCGAAAAGTCACCCATTCCTTCGCTCCAGAGATGCTGCCTGTCCCGCTGAGTTCCTCCAGCATTGTGTGTCTATCTTCGGTGTAAACCAGCATCTGCAGTTCCTTCCTACACATTGATAAATGTGTATTGCAGTCAATGCTGGGAAGATTAAAGGGCCTGTCCCACTTGGCGTCATTTACGCGACATCATTTACTCATCACGATGCACGATGCAACATCATTTACGTGACTCGCGCATGGCATGCATTACGCGCACATGGCTCGTGGTGAGACGTGGTGGCGTAGGCAGTGACGTGCGGTTGCGGCGACACCCTGAGGATTTTGGGTTTCACAAAATCTTTGCAAGTCCCTTAAAGCACCCTATCCAAAGCACCCTATCCATAGCACCCTATCCATAGCACCCTATCCATAGCACCCTATCCAAAGGAGATTTGCAACACTAAGTGGGTAATTGTTATTACTGACACTCTGGACAAATTCTCTCATGTTGTCATTGTGACAGCGTTGGCATAATCTTGTGCGCAAGATCCCTGGTTATAAAACTATTCTATATTCCCTGGTCTTGCCTCATATACACCAGCCAAGTACCTCAGTTAGATGGGCACAGGTGTGGCCAGGTCCCCCATCAGGGTTTGAACAGTTTCTGAGGTAAAGTCCCTGTTGTCAACTTGTATTATATTTGGCTTAGACGTACGTTATGATGCATCGTGGGCATTAATGGGTTCATGGGCAGTCTGTGACAAACTCTGTTTCACCTCCCTGTGTATAGAGCAGGCTGCATCCTCTGCAATGGGGCTTGGTTAGAGGTTGGGAACGTACATAGCCTACCCTGGTGATGAGGCGAGGTGGGTGAGGAATCACTGCTACCAGAACCAACAAAGCCCTCAAGCAGATCAAATGATTGCGTGAGTCTGAGAAGCTCATTAATCCTGACAAGTCTGATCTGCAATCTCAAGCATGAAGGAAAAGCAAAGAGGCACCTGCAGAAATTGGTGCAGATAAAAAGACAAGCACGCTAAGTGAAAGACTATACAAACTGACACAGCCGTCTCAGGCCGCCGGTATCGCGATTCTCAATTATTGTGACAGTGAGTCGGAACTTTCTTTTACCTCAACAGATGGAGATCATTTTAGGCTGAGGAATGCGTTAAGGGTGATGGTGAAGACGCTGAGAATGCAACAATGTGAAAGCAATCCTGCTTGTAGAGATAGGGCTGGATACTTATGCGATATTGGCATATTTACTGACCGAGATGTTGATGTCCTATTTAACAAAGCATTAGAAAGGCTACACAACCACTTCAACACAGCATCTTTTTGAGATGGTAGAATATGATGTGATTGAAACCCTTATTCAGGAATCAGATGAGTATTTAGCTCGGTGATTTGCCGAGTTGCAGCCTTGGTGCCACATATATGAGTGACATGGTGTGAGATCAGTTTGTATGTGGACACCAATCCCTCGACGTGAGCAAGAGGAAGGAGCTTGTCATTGGCTTCAGGAAGCGAGGTGAAGTGCGCACCCTGGTCAACACCAATGGTACCAAAGTGGAGATGATTGAGAGGTTCTCTCAGTGAGTAGTAAGAGCGTCATAGGTAACGGGGTGAAGGCAGGAAAATGAGGTTGAGGGGGGAAAATAGGTCAGCCATGACTGAATGGTGGAGTAGGCTTGATAGGCCTAATTCTGCTCCCAGAACTTATGAACTTATGAGTTTGAAGAGTATCACAAACTCCACATTGAAATCATAGTATGCCTCTATTTCTTCAAAGTCTAAGGAAGTTTGGCATGTCGCCAATGTGTCTTTCCAACTCTTACAGATGCACTGTTGGCCCTTCTTGTCTATCTTGGTTGAGAATGTATTGGAAAAATTATCTCTTGTGAATATGTACCAACCATGTTTAAGAGGGTATCTGGAACAGTTAGAAAACACGTTTAAGGATGCATACATGAGTAATAAAACACGTTCCCATATATATTAAAACAAATTCAGATGTGATCAATTGGAAATGAAGTCTAATGTCAGATATATTGAATATTTGCCCAAAAGAGTAAAACAAAGAGGAATACCGCGTGAACGTGGCACCAAGTGAGTGGACCCCAGACATTGAAGTGGCAGCTTAGGCAGAGATAACTTTGCAATGACTGCAAGGTATTCTTTGGAAGAGGTAGGATGGGGACCTACAGTCCCGTTTATATCAACGGGTCGATGGTTGAAAGGATCAAGAGCATCAAATTCCTGGGCATGCATATCCCTGAAGATCTTTCCTGGTCCGAGAACACTGATGAAATCATAAAGAAAGCTCATCAGCCCCTCTACTTCCTGAGAAGATTACGGAGAGTCGGGTTGTCAAGGAGGACTCTCTCTAACTTCTGCAGGAGCACAGTAGAGAGCTTGCTGACCGGTTACATCGTGGCTTGGTTCGGCAACTTTAGCACGCAGGAGTGGAAAAGACTACAAAAAGTAGTAAACACTGCCCAGTCCATCATTGGCTTTGACCTCCCTACGATTGAGGGGATCTATCGCAGTCGCTGCCTCAAAAAGGATGCCAGCATCATCAAGGATCCACACCATCCTGGCCACACACTCATCTCCCCACTACATTCAGGTAGAAGGTACAGGAGCCTGAAATCTGCAACATCCAGGTTCAGGAACAGCTACTTCCCCACAGCCATCAGACTATTAAACACATCTCTGAAAATCTTTCCTGGTCCGAGAACACTGATGCAATTATCAAGAAAGCACATCAGTGCCTCTACTTCCTGAGAAGATTACGAAGAGGTGGTTTGTCAAGGAGGATTCTCTCTAACTTCTACAGGTGCACAGTAGAGAGCTTGCTGACCATTGCATCATGGCTTGGTTCGGCAACTTGAGCGCCCTGGAAAGGAAAAGACTACAAAAAGTAGTAAACACTGCCCAGTCCATCATCGGCTCTGACCTTCCTTCCATCGAGGGGATTTACCGCAGTCGCTGCCTCAAAAAGGCTGGCAGTATCATCAAAGACCCACACCATCCTGGCCACACACTCATCTCCCTGCTACCTTCAGGTAGAAGGTACAGGAGCCTGAAGACTGCAACAACCAGGTTCAGGAATAGCTACTTCCCACAGCCATTAAACCTGGCTCGCACAAAACTCTGAACATTAATAACCCATCATCTGTTATTTGCAATTTATCAGTTTATTTATTCATGTGTGTATATATTTATTTAATGGTATATGGACACACTGATCTGTTTTGTAGTCAATGCCTACTATGTTCTGTTGTGCTGAAGCAAAGCAAGAATGTCATTGTCCTATCAGGGACACATGACAATAAACTCTTTTGAATCTTGAATCTTGAAGGTAAGCCAACTAATCTACTGGCAGTAATTCATGTCATATTACCTTGGCCAAACCGGTTTTGTATTCTCTGGAGTGTCAGATATTGAGGGGATATCTGATAGAAATGTATAAAATTGTGAAAGGCATTGATAGGGTAGAAATTCAGACCATTTCCCCCAGGGTGGAAGGCATACCTTTAAGTGGAGAGGTGAAGAGATGAAAGGAAATGTTCAGGGCAGGATTTTTTTTTTGCACACAGTGTTGGATTCCTGAAATGTGCTGTCAGGTGGTGGTGTGGGCAGTTACGTTAGTGGCATTTCAGAAGCTTTTTGATACATTTGTGGATATTGAGTGAATGGAGAGTTATGGATCATGTGCATGCAGAAGAAATTAGTTAAAGTCAGCATTATGTTCGCCACTGACATTTGGGTCAAAGAGCCTGTCCTTATGTTGCACGGTTCTGAATGTCCTATATAATTTTAGCTTCACTGTATCCAACTTAATGTAAATAAAGGAAGCTAATACTACCTGCTAATTAATAGCGAGAAGGAGTTCCTTGTCCAAGTCCTTAACCAAAGTTTCAATACCTGGTAAAATCATCACTAAATCTATTCCAGATGCCAAAAGCTGCCAAAGGCCCAATGCTGTTTGAACAATCAAGATGACATCTGAGCAGCGATTGCAGTGGAGGGGGAGACTCACAGTTAGTTACAAGCTCTGTAGTAAGAAGGAAATGCAGATGCTGCTTTATACCAAAGATGGACACAAAGTGCTGGGGTAACTCACGGTCCTGGGGCCGCTACGGTGGCGCAGCGGTAGAGTTGCTGCTTTACAGCGCTTGCAGTGCCAGTGACCCAGGTTTGATCCAGACTATGAGTGCTGTCTGTACGGAGTTTGTGCGTTCTCCCCATGACTGTGTGGGTTTTCTCCGAGATCTTCGATTTCCTCCCTCACTCCAGGTTTGTAGGTTAACTGAGTTGGTATTTGTGTAATTGTCCCTGGTGTGTGTAGGATAGTGTTAATGTGCGGGCATCGCTAATCGACAGGGACTCAGTGGGCCATAGGTCCTGTTTGCATGCTATATCTCTAAACTAAAACTAAACTAAACTCACTGGGTCAGGCTGCATCTCTGGAGAACATGCATAGGTGATGTTTTGGGTCGGGACTCTTCTTCAAGCTCTCTAGCAGTTTCTGATTTTGCATTCCCATTGGCATAGAAATCATTGCTAATTCCCTCATGTTAACACCTTGGAATGCGTTCAGACTTCAGTGACTTAACATAAAGCTTTGAAAAAACATATGTACCAGTTAAAGAGAAAACTGAAGTCACAATCAGCTAAAATAGAAACATTTGTAAGCTGTTTTTTTTAAATATAGAGTTCTAAGGATATTCATGTGAGGACTGAAGAATGTTTCAAAAATCTTTTAAGTTCACTAAATATTCCCCAAAGGTAAAGGAAAGAAGAATGAAATGGAAATTCTTCCTGAAATGAATCCCACGATATTTTCGGGAAGAGACAACTGTTAATAGTGCAGATGAAAATCAAGATGAGATTTAATTCGGTCCAGGTTTAATTCGATGATACAACATTTACAGAACCTGCAAGTTCACCACAGGCTGCAGTAATGTCACAACAATGATGGCTGGGAGTTTGCAAATCTGGGACTAGGTTAAATTGTTAAAGCTTGTACGTTTATTAAAAATAGGAATGTGGTGCAGCAAGCATGTGCCGTTGTGTTAGGCAGATTATGTCATTGTTCAGGTTAGCGTACGCAATCTGTTAGAATCTCGCAGTGAACTGCACACACCTCACTGAAGCTGCTTGTGGCTCGTGAGTAACAGCAAGGACACTCCACACTGGGCTTCAATGGAGATTAAGAGCTGACAGAGTAAATATAGCGATATAGAGATATAGATGGTATCCATGCGGAGATATGGACATATGGAAATATAAGTTCAGAATTCCATAAGTTGTAGGAGCGGAATTAGGCCATTTGGCCCATCAAGTCTATTCTGCCATTCAATCATGGCTGATCTATCTTTCCCTCTCAACCCCACTCTCCTGCCTCCCCCCATAACCCCTGACATTCTTACTCATCGAGAACCTATCAATCTCCAATTTTAAAATATCCATTGACTTGGCCACCACAGGCTTCTGTGGCAATGAATTCCACAGATTCACCACCCTCTGGCTAAACAATATGGAAGTATGGAGGTCAGATGTAAGGGAAATAAGGCAATTAATGACATGAAATGAAAGGGAAGATATACAATTGTTGGCATGACCCTTAACAGCATTGATGACATGAGCATTCTTGTGGTCCAAGTCATTAACTCCCTGAAAGCAGCAACACATGTGGTATCATCTTCAGTGCAGTCATTGTGGGCCTCTGCTGTGCTGTTCTATGTTCTAAAGGTCCGACACAAAACATGGTCGATCCATTCTCTCTACAGTTCCTGACTGAAGCCGCTAAGTTCCTCCAGTACATTGTGTGTTGTTTATGCCTCACAAATAAGTGTATAGTCTGGCCAGCCAACACTATCCAAACACCACACGGCCCAACCATGGCATGTGTTTGGTTGGTTGTATTTACTGTAAGACAGGGCGTCACAGTGGCGCAGTGGTAGAGCTGCTGGATTACAGCGCCAGAGACCTGGGTTTGATCCTGACTATGGGTGCTGTCTGTACGGAGTTTTTACATTCTCTCCATGACCTGTGTGGGTTTTCTCCGGGAACTCCAGTTTCCTCCCACACTCCAAAGACTGTAGGCTAATTAGCTTGGTAAAATTGTGAATTCCTAGTATGTGTAGATAGTGTTAGTGTGCATGGATCACTGGTCTGCGCGGACTCAGTGGGCCGAAGGGCCTGTTTCTGTGCTGCATCTCTAAACTAAACTAAACATTCATGATCAGGTTAGGCCAGGCTGGCTTATATGTGCCTGTCTCAAAACTTCATCCAACTCAAGAAGAATAACTCTGTATGACCACACATACCTACTGCTCTGGTTCAATTGCAGAATAATGCCTGTTATATTTCACTGTCTAAGGCCCTTCCGCCGCTGGACATGGGGGGCACGGTATGGTGGAGACGCCCCTCAATATAAGGGAAGGTATCCCACGCCATTGTGGCATGAGTGGGGGACTGATTTGTGGAAATTTGGGGAAAAGAAATGTCTAAACTGTATTGATCTATTTGTACAGCCTCCGAAAATGTCAGATGGATTTTCCGCAAGGTTAATGTATTGTATATATTTATCATTTGAATAAAGTATATTTTGAAATTTAAAAAAAAAAAATGCCTGTTATATTTCTGATTACATTTTATCTTGTTTGCTTCATTGTCAGCTTCCCCAACTAACAATGATCTATTCTACGTTTTCCTTGAACTTCATCCTCTTCGATGTCTCGTTTTCACACTTTACCCTTCCATATCTTCTGTGTCCCTTTCTCCCCTGATTCTCAGCTTGAAGAAGGGTCTCGACCCAAAACGTTACCCTTTCCTTCTATCCAGAGATGCTGCCTGACCTGCTCAGATACTCCAGCATTCTGTGTCTATCTTCAGTGTAAACCAGCATCTGCAGTTCCTTTTTTCACCTTTGGATTTGACCGCTTTTATAAACATGTATGCACCTCAGTTTGGGATAGATAAACCATCACAAGTGCTTGGGCTCGAGTACGGTTAGGATTAGATGGATGTGCTTAAATCAGGTTGTAATGTTATATCTGAATAGACCTTTCAGCTGCAATCACACGTTGTCCGATGTTGACATCCTGTGGATGATACGCCAGGTTTTCATTACAGCCACTCTTTCCACTACAGCAATTAGAAGTTTCACAAAACACATTTTGAATTCTGACAACCAACAGTATTTAAGAAATCCATACCATCTATTATTTGACACTTTAGTGAAACAAACTTCCTAAATTTATTTTTAACCAGCTTGTAATGGCCGCCACCAGTTATTACTCAAGTTATTACAGATTTCCAGTGTCAGTTGATGCAGGCACTTGGACAGGTGCAGGGAGAGGAACGGTTTGGAGTACTATGAGCCAAATGCCGGCAAATAATGTTAACTTGGATGAGACATCTTGGTTGGCATTGAAGAGTTGGGCCGAATGGCCTGGTTCTGTGTTGTATGACTTTTATTCAGAGATGCGGCGTGGAAACAGGCCCTTCAGCCCACCGAGTCTGCACCGACTAGCTATCCCCATACATTAACACTATCTTACACTAGGGCCAATTCTTTACATTTATTCCATGCCGATTAACCTACAAACCTGTACGTCTTTGGAGGGTGGGAGGAAACCAACGTTCTCGGAGAAAACCCACGCAGGTCACGGGGAGAACGTGCAAACTCCGTACAGACAGCATCCGGGTGTCTGGCGCTGTAAGGCAGCAACTCTACCGCTGCGCCATCGTGCCACCCTTGTGACCTGCAGCATTTACCATCCAGCACATCTCTTTCAAATCCATTTCCAGATAACTCATTTAAAATCAGGAAAACCTGAATTTCTTCAATCTTTCCTCCATTTACAGACCTGTGGGACTGGGAGTAAGCCTGGCAGCTTTCCTAAATAAGGGTAAAAATCTATTTCTTGTTGAGCTTTCCCCTACAGAATACCTTTAATTTCAGGCTTGAACTTGTGTGCCACGCTTCAATGACTGGGATTGAATGTAATAAAGTGGAATCATGAATTTGTGCGACCTGTGTTCCAGTTTTGGGCGATATTTCAACATTTTATTGGTTTTGTTGCTCAGGTATATTAAGAATCAGGGCTGTGATGAACATGGACCTTTTTTTCTTGGTCATAATGATGAAAAATTCCATCTGCTGAACACCGAGGTAACACTTTCTGCTCTCTGAAGAATTTCTGCTTACCGTAGCAATGGGGCTTGGAGTAGATGATGTTAAGGTGACAGGGACTTGACTATGTGGCACAGTCGCAAATTGCAGGATTCAGCACAGCAATTTGAAGCCAGCACAAGCTAACTATGAACATCTGATCTACAATTCAGTCAGCCTCATTATCGCATTCAGTCTGTTAAACAAACAATGTGTCTTTCATACAGATGTGATGTATTGTTGTAGATATTACTGTTTCCCCTGGGGTTGTGGAACTGCACAGAATTATGCAGACGTGAAATATCACCAGCCACTTCCCCATTGATGCTGTGTTCCAAACCCAACATGGTGAAGTCTCTCAGAGGTGTAATTCCTGGCCCCACGATGTTGTCCCATGGAAGTTCAGTCATTTGCTCAGGAAATCACAGAGAAAGTAGGGGCTATCTACACGATACAACACGTCGACATGAAAGGCCTGTTGCGGAGGTAGGAACCGCAGATGCTGGTTTACACTGAAGATAGACACAGAATGCTGGAGTAACTCAGCGGGTCAGGCAGCATTTCTAGAGAAAAGGAATAGGTGACATTTCGGGTGGAGTCCCTTCTTCAGACTGAGTGTCAGGGGAGAGGGAAACCTTCCCCTTTCCTTTCCCTCTCCCGGGATGGGGAAAGAAGGGTCTCGACCCGAAACATCATTACTTCATTATCTGCAAGACTGTTTGAGACTCTCTGACAGAAGGTAGCACAGTGGCGCAGTGGTAGAGTTGCTGCCTTACAGCGCCAGAGACCCAGGTTCGATCCTGACTAGGGTGCTGTCTGTACAGAGTTTGACAGCACCCGTACTCCGGTTTGAACCCGGGTCCCTGGCGCTGTAAGGCAGCAACTCTACCACTGTGCCACTGTAACGAGGCATGTACAGAGGTTGTACGTTCTCCCCGTGACTGCAGGAGTTTTCTCCGGGTGCTCCGGTGTCCTGCTACATTCCAAATACGTGTGGGTTTGTAGGTTAATTGGCTTCTGTAAAATTGGCCCTGGTGTAGAGGATAGTGCGCGTGTTCAGGTGATCGCTGGTCAGCACGGACTCAGTGGGCTGAAGGGCCTGTACCTCAAAGCTAAACTAAACTAACCAATGCGCTATTTCAAAGCATGTACTATGTTTTTCCTTGAATGGATTAATAGGAAAGTTGTGCAGCGCAATAACACCATGACAACAATGTGGGATGGAGCAAAAGCAATGACACAAGGGTGAGACTGAGTACATGTCTACCTGGTTTCTCCATTCCTTCAAGACCAAGACCCCACAGATCACTAGTCTTTGCTCACATGTAATACTGATCAGGATAGGTGACTGAATGCTCAAGGTGTGTTCCTTCCTGTCAAATCTCAACTCACTAGCGAAGAATATAATTTAGTTTAATTTAGAGATGCAGCGTGGAAATCGGCCCACTGAGACCGGCACACCGTCTGTGCCGACCAGCGATCCCCACACACTAACACTGCCCTACACACACTAGGGAAAATGTTACATTTACACCAAGCCGATTAACCTACAAACCTGTACATCTTTAGAGTGTGGCAGGAAACTGGAGATCCGAGTGAAAACCCACACAGGTCACGGAGAGAACGTACAAAATCCGTACAGACACCACCTGTAAGGCAGCAACTCTACGCTGCCTCACTGTACCGCCCATTTAGTACTTTGCTTTAGTAATTTTCATTCACGTTCTTTGGGAGTTTACCCAGATTTACAGTGATCAGTTGAGGTACAGATTCATCCTCACCCTGTTTGTACCCTTTCTGTTGAAACTATTTGCTCAGACAGTTTTCTGCCTCCTATCTGGAGCAAGGCTTCGTTGGCCATTGCTTCCGTTCGAAGTAACCAAACGCGGCTCTTGATGACTTCCTTAACAACATACCACCCCAACAGGGGTGGCACGTTGGCGCAGCGGTAGAGTTTCTGCCTTGCAGCACCAAAGACTCAGGTTCGATCCTGACGACAGCTGCTGTCTGTATGCGCTCCATGTTGGGTTTTCTCCGGGTACTCCTGTTTCCTCCCACAATCTAAAGATCTACAGGTTTGTAGGTTAATTGGCTTGGTATAATTGTAAATTGGCCCTAGTGTGTGTAGGATAGTGTTGGTGTGTGGGGTTAGTGCTCAGACGTGGTGGGTCAAAGGGCCTGTTTCCACACTGTATCGCTAATCTAAACTAAACTAAACTAAACAAATTTGGCCTCACAGTTTCTGTGTCTAATCCCTCTGCCACCTTCTCTGTAACTTAACCTGAAATGTTAACTTGGTTCCTCTTTCCACAAACGCTATCTGAGAATTTTCTGCATTTTCAGATTTTATTTCATTTTTTTTTTCAGCAGCTGCATTCATTTGATATTTGTTCCCTATCAATGATAGTGTCCAGCACTGGGCGCAGAAGGAAATTTAACTTAACAAGTATCTTTTCTGTAATCCACCGTAACCTTGCAGCTGTATTGGAAGGAACTAAAGATGCTGGTTTAAACCGAAGATAGACACATGAAGCTGGAGTAACTCAATGGGTCAGGCAACATCTCTGGAGAAAAGGATTAGGTGACATTTCGGGTCGAGACCTTTCCTGTGATGGAAGTAAGCATGAGCAACCATGTTGGCCAAACCCCTCACTAACCTACGAGCTTCTTTGGATGATCACTTTGATGGATTAATTGTACACGGGGCATCGAAACAGGCCCGTCTGCCCACCAAGTCCACACCAACCAACAATCACCCATTTTATATTGTCCCACACTCTCATCCACTCCCATCCAATCCACTGGGGACTATTTACAGCAGCCGACAATCCCGTATGTCTTCGAAGTGTGGGAGGAAACTGAAGCACACGGAGGAAACCCACATGGTCACAGGGAGAACGTAGAAACTCCACACAGACAGCACCTGAGGTCAGGATTGCACCTGGGTCTCTGGCGTCGTGGGGCAGCAGCTCTACCAGCTTCACTATTGAGCCACCTGTGATTTTTTTTAATTAAATGGATGAGCTATATATTTCTGTGTGCTTAATATTTTTTGTTTTCCAATGTTACTGTAGCTTTGTAAGAAAGAATCAAAGTCCTTTCCAAGGTTCCAATGGCAACTAATGCAATAGTTCAAAGCATGTCCTAAAATAGAGGGCACCTATTGAGAATGGGACGTTTACAAAATATACATTAGTAAGAAGATGGGTCAGAACTGGATCGAGTATGACCAAAGGCAAATGTATATATAATAGATGAACATGAAGTGCTGGGGGATCTCATCAGTCAGGCAGCTTCTGTGGAGGGAATGCCTCCCCCCGTGGAGTTCCTCCAGCACTTTTGTGCTTTTCTCATGATTCCAGCATCTGCAGTTCCTTTAGCCCCCAAGAGAAGATTAAGCCTTGGGTTTATAAGTGTGTAGGTTTAAGGGAATGGGAGATAGACACAAAAGTTGGAGTAACTCAATGGGTCATAGGGTCATGTCACAAGGAATAGGAGTAGAATAAGGCCATTCGGCCCATCCACATGTAAGCAATGTGGACCTGTGGAAAAGAACAAGCCAGGAGCCCATTGACTTACAAATTCAAAGGAGAAAATGGAGTTGAATTGGATGCACCCTCAGGAAACCTGCCACAAACATCACCCGGCAAGCTCTGAAATGGAACGCCCAAGGAAAAAGGAAAAGAGGTCACCCCAGGAACAGCTGGACAAGAGGGGGCTAGACAGAAATTTCTGAGAGTGGGCTCACTGGGAGGATCTCGAAAGGACTACCAACAACCGAGTGAGGTGGAGGGCATTTGTCAATGGCCGATGCTCCCTTGAAGGGCTTAAGAAGAAGAAGATTCAGCCCATCAAATCTACTCCACCATGGCTGGTCTATCTCTCCCTCCTAATCCCATTCTCTTGCCTTCTCCCCATAATCTCTGACACATGTACTAATGAAGAATCACGAGGGTCAGACAGCCTCTGGAGGAAAGGAATAGGTGATGTTTCGTGTCGAGACTTCTTCAGATGGGAATGGAAGCATGGATATTACGAAGAACAAGGGCCGTGATATTAACAAACAGAGCATGTAGGGAGAGTGCGGTAATGGAATCACAGGGAAACTGTATATAGTCCCGTCAAAGCGTTTTATGCTACTGCCATAGAGGCAAATGTGGATCTAAATACTTATGCTGCAAATTTAGTCAGAGGTGGCAGATGTTAAATATAATATTTACTCTAGTTTAAGCAGATGTGTTTGTGAAATGTTGGCATATTTGCAGAAAAAAAGGATTAACAGCTTGAACATTGAGAATGTGAGCAGTTAGCTATTACATAAATTATACGTTTTTTATAATCTAAATGAAACTCAAATGTCAAAACGTAACCAGAGGATAGTCGTATAGACCTAGGTTCTATAGCACAAAGTATTGAACAAACTCGCTACGTGCATCTCTCCTAACCTCATCTACTGCATTCGATGTGGCCTCCTGTACATCGGTGAGACCCAGCAAAATTAGGCACTTACAAACACTTAAGGGCTTGTACCACCAGCATGTGACTGCATCACGTGATCGCTTGAGCCGTACGGCCTCGCGGGGCCGGTCCCACTTCGATCGCAGGAGCCGTATGGAGTTGTGCGGAGCTGGCCCTGACATCGCGCAGGACTCCGAAAAACTGACACTGCTCAAAAATCTCGCCCGGCAACGGCCTGTCGGCCCGCAGACGCATCGAAGATGTTCGCAACGCCTTAGCATCTTACGCAACGTCTTGACAGCGTACGCCTAGCGCGTGGCGTTGCTCAATGACGTCACCGGCCGTATGCCTCAAGCCACCACGTTTGGTCGCGCTCGCCGTATGCAGTCGCATGCTGGTGGGACAGGCCCTTTACACTCTGCCCGACAAGGCCTACTGGATCACCGCTGCTGAAGTCTGAAGTCTGAAGAAGGGTCCCAGCCTGAAACGTCACCCATTCGTTCCATCCAAAAATGCTGCCTGTCCCACTGAGTTACTCCAACATTTTGTGTCTCTCTGCATTGCTAACCATTCTCATAGGTTTATAAATTCATAAGTACTAGTAACAAAATTAGGCCATTTGGCCCATCAAGTCTACTCCGCCATTCAATCATGGCTGATCAATCTCTCCTCCCTAACCCCATTCTCCTGCCTTCTCCCCATAACCCTGACAACCTGCACTAATCAAGAATCTATATATCTCTGCCTTGGAAATATCCATTGGTTTGGCCTCCACAGCCTTCTCTGGCATTGAGTTCCACAGATACACCACCCTCTGCCGAAAGAAATTCCTCCTCATCTCCTTCCTAAAGGGACGTTCTCTAATTCTGAGGTTATGACCTCTGGTCCTAGACTCTCCCACTGGTGGAAACATCCTCTCCGCATCGACTCTATCCAGGCCTTTCACTATTCGGTAAGTTTCAATGAGGTGGTCCCCTCATCCTTCTGAACTCCAGCGAGGACAGGTCCAGTTCCGTCAAACGCTCATCATATGTTAACCCACTCATTCCTGGGATAATTCTCGTAAACATCCTCTGGACCATCTCCAGAGCCAGCACACCCCTCCTTAGATACGGAAATCTGAAAATCTGAGTTCCAAATTTAATTCTCCTTCCGTTTCCCATACTGATCTTCCTGTCCTGGACCTCCTCCATCACCAGACTGAGAGCACACACAATCTGGAGGTACAACACCTCATATTTTAATTGGATTGCTTAGAACCCAATGGTTTGATGATTGAATACTTGAATTTCTCCTAATATGCCCCTCCCACTCCAATCAAATCCTCCTCTTTCCCCTTGCCCCAAACCCAAGCACACAGCTTTCTTCCATTATCTCAATCACCTTGCTTCGCCCCCCTCCTTCATTTACTCACCGCCCATTCCTGAGTGCTACATTTGCCCTTCACCCCCTCCCTCCTGTCCCCATCCACCTAATTTGAGGAAGGACATTCTTGTTATTGAGGGAGTGCAGCGTAGGTTTACAAGATCAATTCCCGGGATGGCGGGACTGTCATATGCTGAGAGAATGGAGCTTGTACACTCTGGAGTTTAGAAGGATGAGAGGGTATCTCATTGAAACATATAAGATTGTTAAGGGCTTGGACACACTAGAGGCAGTAAACATGTTCCCGATGTTGGGGGAGTCCAGAACCAGGGTCCACAGTTTAAGAATAAGGAGTAAACCATTTAGAACGGAGACGAGGAAACACTTTTTCTCACAAAGAGTGGTGAGTGTGGAATTCTCTGCCTCAGAGGGCGGTGGAGGCAGGTTCTCCGGAAGCTTTCAAGAGAGAGCTAGATAGGGCTCTTAAAAATAGTGGAGTCAGGGGATATGGGGAGAAGGCAGGAACGGGGTACTGATTGGGGATGATCAGCCATGATCACATTGAATGGCGATGCTGGCTCGAAGGGCCGAATGGCCTACTCCTGCACCTTGTCTATTGTCTATTGTCACCTATAACCCTCCCTACGGATGTACATTTCACTCTTCCTCTATCCTTATCTGACACCCTTTTTTTCATCTCTAACCTTTGTCACTTACTCCACCCATCTGCCAATGTACCTCCGCTCCCCACCTGTATCCACCTATCACTTGCCAGGCTTTATCCTGCCCTTTTCCAGCTTTCAGTGCTGCAATCAGTGTGAAGAAGGGTCCTGACCTGAAACGTTACCAGTCCATTCCCTCCACAGATGCTGCTCGACCTGTTCAGTTCTAACTTCGTAACCATTGCAACCCTCTCTCTCCGCCCCTTCCCACCCAATAGACAATAGAAAATAGACAATAGGTGCAGGGGAAGGCCATTCGGCCCTTCGAGCCAGCACCATCAATCAATGTGATCATGGCTGATCATCCAAGTCATTGTACTAGCTTCAAAGTCGTCTTGTTGAGTCTCACTGTTTTCACATTGACCACAGCTAACAATGGCCTGTCCCTTTTACCATTGTTGCTTTTTTGCATATCTTCCATTTATTTGTTCTATATCTTTCTACATCACTGTCTATATCCCCTGATTCCCTTTTCCCTGACTCCGAGTTTGAAGAAGGGTCTCAACTCGAAACGTCACCACTTCTTCTTTGCTCCAGTGATGTTTTCTGTCCTGGTGTTACTCCTGCTTTTTATGTTTAAGAAAGGACTGCAGATGGTGGAAAAATCGAAGGTAGACAAAAAACTGGAGAAACTCAGCGGGAGAGGCAGCATCGATGGAGCGGAGGAATGATCAGCCATGATCACATTGAATGGCGGTGCTGGCTCGAAGGGCCGAATGGCCTACTCCTGCACCTATTGTCTATTGTCTATTGTCTATTGAATGGGTGACGTTTCGGGTCGAGACCCTTCTTCAAACTCGGAGTCAGGGGAAAGGAGTCTGAAGAAGAGTCTCGACCCGAAACGTCACCCATTTCTTTGCTCCATAGATGCTGCCTCACCTGCTCAGTTTCTCCAGATTTTTGTCCACCTTCCAGCTATTTATGTCTATCTTGAGTTCCTCCAACAGATTTTTATTTGCTCAAGACTCCTACATCTGTAGTTCCTTGCATCTTTTGTATTCTCCATTTGTCTTTGCTTCGCTCTTACTTCGAATCCCAGCCTGCTTCTCATATCCCGATTCACTACTTGAGTTTTTCACAGAGGCTTTATTGCTCCAGAAAGATTCTCAAGACAAGTCAAGAGAGTTTATTGTAATGTGTCCCAGATAGGACAATGAAATTCTTCTTGTTTATTTGAGATTCCGTGGTGATAAAGAGTTTGCAGGCTGGAGCTTTGATCTAAACCCATTAAGCTGACAGATATCGCATCTTCTGTAAGGCAGCAGGAATTAGTTGCTGGGGTTGACAGGGTGAGATCCTGTAAATATTGGCCCAGGTAGCAGCCTATTAATCTGGATGCAGGAGATTCAAGGTGAGCGTTCTCTTACATCAGTAATGGACAAAAACAGGCAATAGAGGACCAAGGAAAGGATACCACTGTCAAATGAACTTGAAGAAAACAGGAGAAAAGGCAAGAGTACACAAAGACCTGAAAGGATGCCATAGCATTCGATTTCTGCCACAATAAACATTCAGGAGGCATTTTCAATTTGCAAGGAAATCGTATCCTGTTTTATTATTCAACTGAAAAAATGGCCTTGTGAACAAAATTGAACAGAAAATTGCACTCGGGAGTCTGCTGTGAACAGAATCTCTTCCGTATCTCTTAACTGGATGATGGAGGAGCGCTGGCCTTCCAATCAGCCCCACATATACAAAGGTGAGCAGCTCCTATCCCTGTGCTTTACCTTTGACAATGGAGATGACTC
Organism: Okamejei kenojei; assembly: GCA_035221665.1. Lineage (NCBI taxonomy): Eukaryota > Metazoa > Chordata > Chondrichthyes > Rajiformes > Rajidae > Okamejei > Okamejei kenojei. The sequence goes on from CM069164.1 coordinate 3,600,877, forward strand.
CCACGCATTGGGTCTTAGCATCAACAATCCCCCGGAGATTCAGCAACGTCTCTTAAACTGCTCCTTGAACTGCCTTGCACAACTATAATCCTGCCTCAGCCATACAACACTATGGACCGCCCTAACAATACTATAAATCGACGTGTTTTAATTAGTTTAGCTTAATGTCACGTATACCAAGGTATAGTGAAAAGCTTTTTGGTTGCATGCTGTCAAGTCACTAGATAGACGGTCAAGCCATCCACAGTGTACAGACACAGGCTAGAGGGAATTATGGTGTAGGGAGGAACTGCAGATAGAAACATAGAAACATAGAAAATAGGTCAGGAGTAGGCCATTCAGCCCTTCGAGCCTGCACCGCCATTCAATATGATCATGGCTGATCACCCAACTCAGTATCCTGTACCTGCCTTCTCTCCATACCCCCTGATCCCTTTAGCCACAAGGGCCACATCTAACTCCCTCTTAAATATAGCCAATGAACTGGCCTGACATCCCAGGAATCAGTCTGGTGAACCTTCTCTGTACTCCCTCTATGGCAAGAATTACTTTCCTCAGATTTGGAGACCAAAACTGTACGCAATACTCCAGGTGTGGTCTCACCAAAACCCTGTACAACTGCAGTAGAACCTCCCTGCTGCTAAACTCAAATCCTTTCGCTATGAATGCTAACATACCATTCGCTTTCTTCACAGCCTGCTGCACCTGCATGCCTACTTTCAATGACTGGTGTACCATGACACCCAGGTCTCATTGCATCTCCCCTTTTCCTAATCTGCCACCATTCAGATAATAGTCCACCCTCCTGTTTTTGCCATCAAAGTGGATAACCTCACATTTATCCATATTATACTGCATCTGCCATGCATTTGCCCACTCATCCAGCCTATCCAAGTCACCTTGCAGCCTTCTAGCATCCTCCTCACAGCTAACACTGTCCCCCAGCTTAGTGTCATTCGCAAACTTGGAGATGTTGCATTCAATTCCCTCATCCAAATCATTAATATATATTGTAAATAGCTGGGGTCCCAGCACTGAGCCTTGCGGTACCCCACTAGTCACTGCCTGCCATTCTGAAAAGGACCCGTTTACTCCTACCCTTTGCTTCCTGTCTGCCAGCCAGTTCTCTATCCACATCAATACTGAACCCCCAATACCATGTGCTTTAAGTTTGTATATTAATCTCTTATGTGGGGCCTTGTCGAAAGCCTTCTGAAAGTCCAGATATAACACATCCACTGATTCTCCCTTATCCACTTTACTAGTTACATCCTCGAAAAATTCCACAAGATTCGTCAGACATGATTTACCTTTCATAAATCCATGCTGACTTTGTCCAATGATTTCACCACTTTCCAAATGTGCTGCTATCTCATCTTTAATAACTGACTCTAGCAGTTTCCCCACTACCGATGTTACACTAACTGGTCGGTAATTCCCCGTTTTCTCTCTCCCTCCTTTTTTAAAAAGTGGGGTTACATTAGCTACCCTCCAATCCTCTGGAACTACTCCAGAATCTAAGGAGTTTTGAAAAATTATCACTAATGCTTCCACTATTTCTGTGGCTGGTTTAAACCAGATAGACACAAAATGCTGGAGTAAATCAGCAAGACTGGGAGAATCTCTGGAGAGAAAGAATGGGTGTTCCATCTATCGGAAGATGCTGCCTGTCCCGCTGAGTTACTCCAACATCCTGCGTCTATAAGGGGAGTAGTATTTAGTGCAAGATAAAGTCCAGTAAAGTCCAATTAAAGATGGTGCTGGAGTCTCCAATGAGATAGATGTAGCTCAGTCTCTAGTTCTGGACAATACAGCTCACCCCCTCCATGACACACTGATCAACCGGAGGAGCACCTTCAGCAACAGACTGGTTCCACCAAGATACAGCACAGAACGCCACAGGAGATCCTTCTTCCCTGTGGCTATCAAACTGTACAACTCCTCCCCCTTCTGTCGTGGGGTAGACTGAGACTGACTCCCTCTCACCGCCCCTCCCTCCCCCCTTGTTTACTCCCCCGCAGTACTCCAAATGCAGTCTGACCTGTGCCTTATAAATCCTCAGCATTACATATGAGGTCGTATGAAGACGCAGAACCAATCCGAAGAAGGGTCTCGACCTGATAAAGGTTGTACTAAACTTCCTATCATGCTTTAAAGATAGATAGTCCTTGGTGACTTTCTTTTAAAAAGAAGGAACGAGACACCTTCACACTCAAATTGTAAAGGAAACCCTGTACAACAATGACATTTTAAACTTGCAAGATGCCTAAGAGGGGCACAAAATATAAAATACTTTGAACAAAATCCATTCATAAAGTCCCTCATTGTAGGCTGATGCTGAAGATTTCAGTAACTCCATAGCCATTTCTACACTTATTATCGTAGCTGATCTGTATCCCGCTGTATACTTTGACACAGTGCGTGACCCCAGCAATCTTGGTATCTTCTGCATATTTACTAACCAGCCCATCTGCATTTAAGTGCAAGTGGATTATGTTTATCACAAACAGCTGACTAATGTCTCTGCTCCGGAAGATCTGGCAGTTCCCAGTGAACCATTACCCATCCCAGAGCCTAGCAAACAGGAACGGCTGCAAGTCATCCTCGATCCTAAGGGAGTCAAAGAAGAACAGATGCCTGATCGACGCTCTAACGACATCAATGTCACCAAGACAGCACAAGTCAACCTGTCTGCCGTGCAGCTGTTAAATCTGTCGTCTCACAGCACGAGAGACCCAGGACCAATCCTGACCTTGGGTGCTATCTGTGTTCAGTTTACACATTCTCCCTGTGGCTATGTGAGTTTCCTCTGGGCTCTCCAGGTTCCTCCCACATCCCAAAGACATGCGGGATTGAAGGTTAATTGATCCTAAATTTCCCACAGTGGATGAGGGAGTGGATGAGAAAGTGGGATAACATAGAACTAGTATGAATGGGTGATCGACGACCAGCGTCGACTCGGTGGGCCGAAGGGCCTGTTTCCGTGCAGCATCTTTCAATCAATCAGTCCTCAATTAATGTCCCAATTATTGGAATATCCTGGTATTTCACAGGATATTTTAAAAAAAATGGCACCAGGTTTAGACAGCAGTAATTCATGTACACAGTAACAATCCAACAGAGCAAATACCAACTACCAGTGACAACTCCCAGATTGAAAATTAACTCCATTCCTTCCAATGATTTATCTGATGGATTGTCATAACATCATTTGCTTCTTCTTTATAACCTTTTAAAGAGATTACACTATTTCCATTGTGAGTATAAATATTAATAGCAGTTTATTTAGAGAATTAAAGAGATGCTGGTTGAGACAATCTAATGGAAACGTTGAAAATTAATAGGTTTCAGGGGTTGATAAGGAAAGGATTATTTCTCCGGGTTGGTAAATTGTCAATGAGTTCGAAACCAAACAAACCCAGCAGAACTAGCACAAGGGGACAGTTTTGAAATGATGTTTTCACATAAAGAATATGAAATGTATTAGCACAAGTAGTGATTGAAACAGATTCAATCATGCAATATAAGTGGGAATTAAATAATGTTAGAAGAAAAAGATGCTCAAAGCTGAAGAGGAAATATAAGAGAGTGGGATTAGTGTAGATACAGTAACTGTCATGTACTTTTCTGAACAACCTCTTTTCAACTGCATTCGCTAGTTCTGGGCATTTATTCAAATCTTGCTTTTATAATACTAATCTCACATGAATAAAACAAAATTGTCAATCTTCGGTAGATTAAAGCACAACAGATTAGAAAGACCACAATACGTCCTGGGGGTAATCTTTCAGCAATGGAACACGAGCAAAAAGTGAATGTTGGGGAAATCTCTTCAAATTGTCAATGCACTAAATAGTTACACTGGCTTAACTCAGTGGATTTATTCTATAAATGCATGTGCTGGGCAACATTTTTACAATTCCACTGCAGTAATCGGAGTCAGACGTCCAACTTACATAATCCAAGCTTCACCTTGTGCACTCTCGGGCATTACATTATCCTTCCATTCCCATTTTTACATCTGTGCAATTTGTCGGAAAATTAAGGAGAATTGCTATTGGTAATTCTAAAGCTCATGCAAGATTCCCGGGAGGGCCCGGAGTCTGAACCTGAGCTCTGGCAATTAATCAGAACCGACTCCAATAATCAGCCGGCAATCTATCTATCAAACACTAGTGCACGGGAGAGTGATTTGTTTCCATTCTGTACAAACCAGAGCACCAAAGACCTAGTGGACAGAGGATCTGGGGTGACGGAGGAACTGAAGGAAACCCACATTAGGCAGAAAATGGTGTTGGATAGACTAATGGGACTGAAGGCTGATAAATCCCCAGGGCCTGATGGTCTGCATCCCAGGGTACTTAAGGAAGTGGATGCATTGGTGATCATTTTCCAGTGTTCTAGATTCAGGATCAGTTCCTGTGGATTGGAGGGTAGCTAATGTTATCCCACTTTTTAAGAAAGGAGGTTAGAGAGAAAGCAGTTAATTATAAACCAGTTAGCCTGACATCGGTGGTGGGGAAGATGCTGGAGTCAATTGTAAAAAATGAAATAACGGCACATTTGAATAGCAGTAACAGGATTAGTCCAAGTCAGCATGGATTTATGAAGGAGAAATCATGCTTAACTAATCTTCTGGAATTTTTTGAGGATGTAACTAGGAAAATAGAAACATAGAAACATAGAAATTAGGTGCAGGAGTAGGCCATTCGGCCCTTCGAGCCTGCACCGCCATTCAATATGATCATGGCTGATCATCCAAAATGGACAAGGGAGAGCCAGTGGATGTAGTGTACCTGGACTTTCAAAAAGCCTTTGATAAGGTCCCACATAGGAGATTAGTGGGGAAAATTGGGGCACATGGTATTGGGCGTAGAGTGCTGACATGGATAGAAAATTATTTGGCAGACAGGAAACAAAAAGCAGGGATTAACGTGTCCCTTTCTGAATGGCAGGCAGTGACTAGTGGGGTGCCGTAAGGCTCGGTGCTGGGACCGCAACGATTTGCAATATATATTCATGGTTTAGATGAAGGGATTAAAAGTAACATTAGCATATTTGCAGATGACACAAAGCTGGGTGGAAGTGTGAACTGTGAGGAGGATGCTATGAGGATGCAGGGTGACTTGGACAGGTTGGATGAGTGGGAAGATGCATAGCAGATGCAGTTTAATGTGGATAAATGTGAGGTTATCCACTTTGGTGGCAAGAACAGGAAGGCAGATTATTATTTAATTGGTGTCAAGTTGGGAAAAGGGGAAGTACAACGGGATCTGGGGGTCCTTTTCATCAGTCACTGAAAGTAAGCATGCAGGTACAGCAGGCAGTGAAGAAAGTGAAAGGCATGTTGGCCTTTATAATAAGAGGAGTTGAGTACAGGAGCAAAGAGGTCCTTCTGCAGTTGTATGGGGCCCTTGTGAGACCACACCTGGAGTATTGTGTGCAGTTTTGGTCTGCAAATTTGAGGAAGGACATTCTTGCTATTGAGGGAGTGCAGTGTAGGTTCACGAGGTTAATTCCCGGGATGGCGGGACTGACATACGTTAAAAAAATGGAAAGACATTGTTTGTATACACTGGAATTTACAAGGATGAGAGGGCATCTTATTGAAACACATAAGATTATTAAGGGATTGAATACGGGAGAAGCAGGAAACATGTTCCCGATGTTGGGGGAGTTCAGAACAGGGGCCACAGTTTAAGAATAAGGGGTATCTCCATTTAGAACAGAGATGAGGAAAAACTTTTTCATCCAGAGAGTTGTGAATCTGTGGAATTCACTGCCTCAGAAAGCAATGGAGGCCAATTATCTGGATGCTTTCAAGAGAGAGTTAGAGAGAGCTCAACCTAGCGGAGTCAGGGGATATGGGGAGAAGGCAGGAACGGGGTACTGATTGTGGATGATCAGCCATGATCACAGTGAATGGCGGTGCTGGCTCGAAGGGCCGAATGGCCTACTCCTGCACCTATTGTCTATTGCCTATTGTCCAACGTGCATGGGTGTCAAAGTTTGTGAGCAGAGAGATGTGAGGTCTGTGAAAAACTCAGCAGTCTTAACATCAACTTCATCAAGCGCAAGGCAGCAAGAGAAACAGAGACCAGACTCCCCACTGTAGACTCTGTCTACACTTCACACTGCCTCGGAAAAGCAGCCAACATAATCAAAGACTGCTCCTAGCCCGGTCATTCCTTTTTTTTCTAATTGAATTTAGTTTAGAGATACAGCACAGAAACAGGCCCTTCGGCCCACCGAGTCCACATCGACAAGTGATCACCCTTTACACTAATTCTATTCGACACACTCGGGACAATTTACAGAAGCCTTTTAACCTACAAACCTGCACGTCTTTGAAATGTGGGATGAAGCCGGAGCACCTGGAGAAAACCCATGCGGTCACAGGGAGAACGTGCAAGCTACGGGTGCTGTCTGTAAGGAGTTTGGACCATCTCCCATAGTTTTTCTCCGGGATCTCCGGTTTCCTCCCATACTCCAAAGACGTACAGGTTTGCGGGTTAATTGGCTTCGGTAAAGATTGTAAATTGTCACGAGCATGTGGGACAGCGCTAGTGTACGGGGTGATCGCTGGTTGGTGTGGACTCTAAACTAAACTAAACACGTTGAATGAAAATGAAGTCACTCCTTTGGTCCAGATGGGCTGGGATTCCCACCGACTTCACTGGGGTCTCCAGTACGTGCCAAGTCTGATTGGCATCAGATCAGAGAGGCAGGTTCCTCAATGATGCTGGGCATTCACTGGGCAGAACTACCAACATATGGTACCCAGCGTGGCTCTGTCTTACTGTGAATCCATGCAGGTCTGAGCTTTACTTCATTCGCAAACACCAAACACCTGCAGTTTTTTGCAGAACCAGGGACCAGAGCAGTTCTGATTTGGCTCAATGTATCTTCACAAAATCCATGAATAAAATATACTTTGAGGGAAAATAAAGAAACGTCTCACTGGCTGAGAGCATAACAACAATATTGCACAAGTAAGTGAACCAAAAAATTAGAGATAGCCTGAGTTATTATTCAGAATTCGATGTGAAGGTTCTTCTCCTGAGAGTCCCACCTAATCCTTCAGAATTCACGCAGGGTCCAAACTTCCAGAGTTCAGTTTAGCTTAGTTTAGAGATACAGTGTGGAAACAGGCCCTTCGGCCCATCGAGTCAGCCCCAACCAGCGATTCCCACACACTAACACTATCCTACACACATGAGGGACAATTTACATTTCTACCAAGCTGATTTGCCTACAAACCTGCACGTCTTTGGAGTGTGGATGGAAACCGAAGCACCCGGAGAAAACCCACGCAGGTCACAGGTAGAACGTACAAACTCCACACAGGCAGCACCCGTAGTCAGGATTGAACTCGGGACTCTGACGCTGTCAGGCAGCTGCACCATTATGCCACCCTGGTTTATCTCAGTGAATTGATTGCACTGGCAGGCTGTTTATGGGTTGGCTGTGGCAGCAATATTCAGTGAAGGGTGAAAAAAAAGGATTGTGGATTGTGGACTGACCATTTTACTGCTTAACGTCAAGCATGCGGATGGAATGGGAACAAGTATTTGATTCCTCATACCAACATCCCTATCTCCCATGTGTCAGAAGGAACTGTGGATGCTGGTTTACCTCGAAGATAGACACAAAACGCTGGAGTAACTCAGCAGGAGAGGCAGCATCTCTTGAGAGAAGGAATGGGTAACCTTTTGGGTTGAGAATCTTCTTCAAGCCGTGTACTAGTCTGGATAGCTTGATTGTAATCATGTATTGTCTTTCCGCTGACTGGATAGCACGCAACAAAAAGCTTTTCACTGTACCTCGGTACACGTGACAATAATAAACCAAACTAAACAAAACTGGTCAATGTTGACACAGTCATTAGGGCCAGTGATCGCAAGGCTACTGTTGTAAAGTAGACATTCACCATTATCTCCCTGTTTAGTTGTATCATCACCATATAGCCTGGGACTGGATGTCAAATATCCCGACAGACTTTGGGAGGATGCTACTAGCTAGAGACAGACAGAGCAAAATGCTGGAGCCAGGAGAACAAAGGAGCGCAGTGAAAACGGTCACGTCATTGACATCTGGTGGGGGCAGAGCTGAAGGTAACTTCACAGCAAGGCAGTACAGCCTTGAGAAGAAAAGGTGCCTGGAACGGATATGTTGCAAAATAACTCTAATGAGAAAGAGATATGAACAGGCAATGCAATTAACAACTCCCTAGCCAGATAAAGAACATAGATGTGTTTTGTTTAGTCAGCCCTTGGAGGAGTGACAAGCGGCCGTTTCGGAACTCCAAGCAGCTGAAGAGTGTTCTTCCGACGCCGGAGTTCCATCATTCCGGCGAGAGGGCCTGAAACATCGGACCGCCGTGGCCTGAATAGGCCCCGACCACGGGTGAATATAGAGGAAGTGGGCTGAACTTTTGCTGCCTTCCCTCCCTCACAGTGGGAAACATTGTGTTGGATGTTTTTATGTTCATTGTTCAATTCTTTAAAGTGGTGTTTATTTTATTGCTGTGCTGCAACGGCAACTCAAATTTTACTGCACCAATTGGTGTGTGTGACAATAAATGTCCTTTGTCCTTTGTCGTTTGAAATGATTGACTTTCAAGTCATGAGAGCCTTCGGTTAGAACAAAAGCTTCCTTTCGAACTTTGAAGGAAAATTAGTATAAAAGAAGGGCAGTCCGAGATATCGGGGGTGACAACGAGAGAACAACCATGGCAAGAAGAAGGGACCTGAGTTGAAAGCTGAGAGAAGACTCTCCCCTACCAACAGAGTGAATCTGCCCAATTCATTCACACGGGTAATATCTGGCTCCAAGTCATGGGTTTTATGATTTAGTTTAAGAAGTGATAAGTTGAAATAGTAAAGGAAATGAGAAGTTATTAGAAGTCAATTGTATGCATGCATGTTTAAGTTACTCGTGTGTTAATAAAGATTGTACTAAACCTTGGTTTAGAGTCTTTTGTTCGACAGGTCAGTTGATAATCTATCGAGGTAATAGGGTCAACAACCAAATTACAGGCATCGGACACGGCACTTGCATCTGCTCGTCCAGTAAGGATTCGCTTACAGGGTAGACTGACAAGTCCTGGAAAAAACGACAGCCGCATACACCAAGAGCACTATGTGGTTTTGTGACCACACTATATCATGGAAGAAATTTCTATCTTCAGACCCTCATTAGTGACAAGGAACAGGGCAAGTCCCCAAACATCCTACAGGAGTGATACACTTATCCACATCTTTGCAATTGGCGGCACGGTGTGGCAGCGGTCGAGCTGCTGCCTTACAGCGCCAGGGACCGGGTTCCATCCTGACTGCCTCCGCACAGTCCGTGGTACATGGACATCCCAGTGCCATCCTGAATGCTCCTTCTCCACTCCGGGTGTTCCAGGGCCACTCCCAGCTTCCAGGAGTTAGGAGAGAAGTTATAATTCTTTAAGGAAGCTCTGAGCACATTGGTCGGAACAGTACCGTACCGGTCGTGCTCCTGCCTTACAGCGCCAGAGACCCGGGTTCGATCCTGACTGCGGGTGCTGTCCGTACGGAGTCTGTACGTTCTCCCCATGACCTGCATGGGTTTCCTCCGGGATCTTTGGTTTCCTCCCACACTCCAAAGACGTACAGGGGTGTAGGTTAATTGGCTTGGTATAAATATAAAAGAGTCCCCAGTCTGTGTCAATTTTTATCAAAGCCAATTAATCTACAAATGTGTATGTCTTTGGAGTTCAATTTGTCTGAGGGTTCAACAGCAGTTAAACTGATAAAGCCAGGAAGTGCTGCAGAGATGGTGAGACAGATATGGACTAACATTCCGGTCCAGTCTAAGATGGCCACAAGGGAGGAAATGGAATTGAATAGACTCTTTCAGAGTAAAATTAAGTTTGAGATTTTCACTTAAAAACATCCCTCAGATTCTTCTGAATCATCTCCTGGTGAATTCAGCTGCAGAATGGTGTTGACTGACTCACCGCAACCTCCACTGATTTAGGTCCTCGCAATCATTTGCAGATATCATCTAATGGAGCGGGCAGATTAAATCTTAAAAAATAACTCGCGCACATAATGGATTCTGAATTTTCCTTTCAAAACTTTGAATTTAACAACAGATCAATGAGCTCTTGGAATTGGAAAGGTGAGCTGTTTGTCAGAGTTGAATTGATTTTCAGATCAATCTGCCAATTATCACTGAACTTGGTTTATTTTAACTGAAAATATAGGGTAATAAGAGAGTCTTGGTAGTGAGAATCTTGGGAATATGCTTCAATTTGATTAGCAGAACTGTCTGTATTGATTCATATTCTTAAAAAATAAATGCCTCGTGAGCATAGTGCTGTCAAACGTCTGTGCAAGCAGAACCCTGGATGAAATGTTGGGAAAGTGCATGCGATTGAATTGATGTTGGAATCTTTATGGCTGTGAGCCACTTTGCTGCTGTATAAACAACTCTGGAAATTCTTGATGCTCAGCACTGCGAACAGAGGAAGAACAGTAGACTAAATGAGTAGGAAGGAACTGCACGTGCTGGTATAAAACCAAGGAGAGAGACAAAAAGCTGGAGTAACTCAGCGGGACAGGCAGAATCTTTGGAGAGAAGGAATGTGCGATGTTTCGGGTGAAGGCCCTTTTCTCTGAAGAAAGGTCTCGACCCGAAAAGTCACCCATTCCTTCTCTCCAGAGATGCTGCCTGTCCCGCTGAGTTACTCAAGGTTTTTGTGTCTATCTTTGGAAGAACAGTAGAGTTTCCGACTTCTAGGGACAGATACCCGGGTTCGATCCTGGCCATGGGTGCTTGTCTGCACGGAGTTTGTACTTTCTCTCCGGGTGCTCCAGTTTCCTCCCACACTCCAAAGACGGACGGGTTTGTAGGTTAATTGGCTTCGGAAAAATTGTAAATTGTCCCTCGCGTGAGTAGGATAGTGCTGGTGTGCGTGGACCGCAGTTCGGTGCGGACATGCTGGGCAGAAGGGCCTGTTTCTGTGCTGTGCTTCTAACCTAAACTAATACAGCATTAATATTTTACAGTCAGTAGAGATCTGGAGCTGAAACCGCGAGTTCAGGTTTTACATCCTTGCATCGTTTTTGTCGAAAATTGTAATGAGTGGCAGTGTCAGCAAAGTCAACACACATAAATACCTGGTCAAACAATGCACAAGGCAGGGTGAATGCACAGTCTTTTTACCCAGAGGTGGGGAATCAAGAACCAGAAGACATAGGTTTAAGATGAGGGGAGAAAGATTTAGTAGGAACATGAAGGGCAACTTTTTCACTCAGAGGGTGGTGGGTAAATGGAACAAGCTGCCAAAGAGGGTAGTTGATGCAGGTAATATGGCAGCATTTAAAAGACACTTGGACAGATGCATGGATAGGACAGGTTTAATGGGCCAAGCACAGGCAGGTGGGACTGGTGTAGATGGGGCATCTTGTTGGCACAGACAGGCTGGGGTCTAGGAGCACATGAACACAGGCCATAGGAACAGGAGGATGTCTTCTGGGCCCTTGTGACCACTGCGCCCCATTCAATACTAAGGCTGATCTTTTCTCAGTGCACCGTTTTTTTGATTAGAGGGTACCAGTCGGTCACGGGGAGAACATACAAACTCCGAACAGACAGCACCCATAATCAGGATGGAGCCCGGTCCTCTGACGCTGTTAGGCAGCAAGTCTACCGTGCTGATTTTAGAATCTGGTATTTTTCCCAGCTCCGGGATCGCATGTGAGGAGTTTGCACGTTCTCCCTGTGACCAAGTTGGTTTCCTCCATGTGCTCTAGCTTTCTCCATATCACAAAGACTCCAGGTGATGGACACCACCTGGTCTGTAGTATTCTGTTTTCTCACTCCCACCATGTTTCAATAAGGCAACTGAATTTGCTACCTTCCAATCCTGGGAACCATTGCACAATCTATCAAACTTTGGAAAATTCAAACAGCCAGTGTGCTCTCCCCACTGTGGCCAAGTCCCAGTAACATCTCACTGCTTCCCAAGGTTTTTTGTGGTATTTTTCCATGTACACAAATATAAAATATTTAATTTATTATTTCCTTATCCTCCAGTAAAAAGTCTCTGTCAACTGTGGACTGAAATGCTTATGCGATTCTAAACCCCTTTACATATCTAAGGAAACATTAAAAGTCTCTTTTTCCGTTTCTCCTGTGATGATTCTTGTTTTCTTTCCCTCTGCTGATTTCTGTCGTTTTCCCATTCCTCAGGCTCGCTGCTCTTTATGGTAACATTTTGTTAAACATTGAACATTGAGCAAAGAAAAGTACAGCTCAAGAACAGGCCCTTCAGCCCACAATGTTGATACTGATCATGATGCTGAGATAAACTCATCTCCTCTGCTTGCTTCTGATCCATATCTGTCCATTCTAAAAGCCACTTCACTTCAATCAACAGGCTTTCCATTCTAAAAGCCTGTTAAACTTCAATCAATAACGCATATCGCTCTGCTCCCCGGGCGGCTCTGGGTCTCTCTGATCATTGTTTAGTTCACCTCATTCCGACCTACAGGCAGAAACTAAAATCTGCTGAGTCTGTGGACAAAATAATGAACAGCGAATGGCATTGAAAACCTACAGACCTGCTTTGACTGCACAGATTGGAATGTGTTCAGGGAAGCAACCACAAGCCTTGATGAATATATAGACCTGTGACATGATATGTCAGTTTTTGTGAGGACAGTTGCGTTCCCACTAGGACACAGACCTGGTTCCACAACGGCAAGCACTGGTTTACAGCAGAACGCAGACAGCTCCGCCAGTCTAAACATGACGTCTACTGAAGTGAGGATGTAGACCTCTATGTAGAGTTGCCAAAGAAAGGTACTCTGAAATGTTGAGGAGCAAATTCTCAGCTAATGACTCTTCTTCAGTATGGAACGGCTTGCACCAGAGGAGCCGACCAGAGGCATTCTGGATTTAGTGTTGTCCAATGAACCATAAAGGAACCGCTAGGTATGTGACCATAATATGATTAGATTAATCTGCAATTTGAGAAGGAGAACATTAAATCGGAAGTGGCAGTGATGCAGTTGTACAAAGGGGACGATGAAGGCGTGAGAGGGGAGCTGGCCAAAGTAGACTGGAAAGGGATCCTAGCAGGAATGACGGTGGAACAGCAATGGCAGGAATTTCTGGGCATAATCTGGAAGACGCAGGATCATTTCATTCCAAAAAGGAAGAAAGATTCTAAGGGGAGTAGAAGGCAACCGTGGCTGACAAGAGAAGTTAGGGATAGAATAAAACTAAAAGTAAAGATGTATAACACAGCAAAGAGTAGCCGGAAGCCAGAGGATTGGGAAACTTTCATAGGACAACAGAAGGAAACAAAACGGGCAATATGGGCTGAAAAGATGAAGTACGAAGGGAAGCTGGCCAGGAATATAAAGAAGGACAGTAAAAGCTTCTTTAGATATGTTAAGGGAAAAAGAATAGCAAAGTTAAATGTGGGTCCCTTGAAGGCAGACGCGGGTGAAATTATTATGGGGAACAAGGAAATGGCAGAAGAGTTGAACAGGTACTTCGGATCTGTCTTCACTAAGGAGGACACAAACAATCTCCCAGAAGTACAGGAGTACAGAGGATCTAAGGGGGTCGAGAAACTGAGAGAAAATTTCATTAGGCGAGAGATAGTATTGGGTAGGCTAATGTGACTGAAGGATGATAAATCCCTTGGACCTGATGGTCTGCATCCCAGGGTCCTCAGGGAGGTGGCTCTAGAAATAATGGACGCATTGGTGATCATTTTCCAATATTCAATAGATTCAGGATCAGTTCCTGTGGATTGGAGGATAGCTAATGTTATCCCACTTTTCAAGAAAGGAGTGAGAGAGAAAACGGGGCATTACAGACCAGTTAGCCTGACTTTGGTGGTGGGAAAGATGCTGGAGTCAATAATTAAATATGAAATAATGGGGCATTTAGATAGCAGTAAAAGGATTAGTCCAAGTCAGCATTGACTTATGAAAGGAAAATCATGCTTGACTAATCTTCTGGAATTTTTTGAGTAAAATGGATGAAGGGGAGCCAGTGGATGTAGTGTATCTAGACTTTCAGAAAGCCTTTGATAAGGTCCCGCGCGGGAGACTGATGATTAAAATTAGAGCACATGGTATTGGGGTAGGGTGTTGACATGGATAGAAAATTGGTTAGCAGACAGGAAGCAAAGAGTAGGAGTGAATGGGTCCTAGAATGGCAGGCAGTGGTGAGTGGAGTGCTGCAAGGCTTAGTGTTGGGGCCGCAACTGTTTACCATATATATTAATGATTTGGATGAGGGAATTAGGAGCAACACTAGCAAGTTTGTGGATGACACAAAGCTGGGTGGCAGTGTGAACTGTGAAGAGGATGTTAGGAGGTTGCAGGGGGACCTGGACAGGTTGAGTGAGTGGGCAGATGCGTGGCAGATGCAGTATAATATAGATAAATGTGAGGTTATCCACTTTGGCGGCAAAAACAAGGGGGCAGATTATTATCTCAATGGGGTTAGGTTAGGTAAGGGGGGGGTACAGCGAGACCTGGGTGTCCTTGTACGCCAGTCACTGAAAGTTGGCGTGCAGGTACAGCAGGCAGTGAAGAAAGCTAATGGAATGTTGGCCTTCATAACAAGAGGAATTCAGTATAGGAGTATAGAGGTTCTTCTGCAGTTGTATAGGGCTCTGGTAAGACCACATCTGGAGTATTGTGTACAGTTTTGGTCTCCTAATTTGAGGAAGGATATCCTTGTGATTGGGGTAGTGCAGCATTGGTTCACGAGATTGATCCCTGGGATGGCGGGACTGTCATCTGAGGAAAGATTGAAAAGACTAGGCTTGTATTCACTGGAGTTTAGAAGGATGAGGGGGAATCTTATAGAAACATATAAAATTATAAAAGGACTGGACAAGCTAGATGCAGGAATTTTTTTCCCAATGTTGGGCGAGTCCAGAACCAGGAGCCACAGTCTTAGAATAAAGGGGAGGCCATTCAAGACTGATGTGAGAAAAAAAACATTTTCACCCAGAGAGTTGTGAATTTGTGGAATTCCCTGCCACAGTGGAATCAAGACAGTGGCAGCACGTTCCAGGCACTCACTACCATCTGTGTGAAAAACCTTGACCCGCACATCTCCTTTAAACTTTGCCCCTCTCACCCTAGAACTACTGCCTCTAGTCCTTGACATTTCCACCCTGGGAAAAAGGTTCCAACTGTCTACCCTATCTATGCCTCTCATAAATGTATATACTTCTATCAGGTCTCCCCTCAGCCTCTGACATTCCAGCAAGAACAATATTTCTTTGTCCAACCTTTCCCTGTAGCTAATAAGCTTTTGATTAATACCATCTTCAGCTTCTCTCCTTCTCCATGTTTGGGCCAATGGAATTTTATGCCTTGAAGGAATGTGCATTTCTTATAAACTACAAATGATTTCAGTGTTAGTTATTGCTTGTTTACTGTCAAACCTGTTAATGTAGTTTGCCATTCTACCGGAGCCAACCTATGCCTCATGACTTTGATGTTTGCTTTGTTTAGATTTAAGAACCAGATTTTAGATTGAACTAATTCACTTTCAATATTAATATAATGTCTTTTCCCTAAAGGCACTTAACTAGCAGGTTATTACTCATAGCCATCTCATTACACTGCACTAGATGCACAATGGCCCATTTCCACATTACATCTCAGCACACTGAAATAGAAAGCCATCCCGTATATACTCTATATAATCCCTGCTCACATTAGTACTACTCATATGGTTAACCCAATTTACATGTAGATTAAAGTCCCCCATTGCACTATGTCACCCTTGTTGTATGTATCTCTAATTTCCTCTTTTACACTTTGACCTATCATTGTGTGGGTGCTGATAAAGATTCCCATGAAGATAGTTATGGATAACTAAGTAGACATGGTTTACATGGACATTAGCATGGCTTTTCACAAAGTCCCTATCGTCGGCTGGTCCAGAAGGTTAAGAGGTCAGGGCACATGGGATTTAAGGTGTGTCGCTAAACTGGATCAAAGATGACTTGTGACAGGAGGCAGACGATAGTGATCCAGGAATGATTTTTTTAACTGTATGTCTCTACTGTGTGTGAGATGAGGGGATCAGTCCTGGGACCATTGTCGTTGGCCTTAGAATGTGTACTGTGGTGATCAGTGGGGGCTATTGGGTCTTAGAACATGTGCTGTGAAAATCGGACTTGGGGGTATTGTGTCTGATTGATTGATAAGGGTTTGGACACGCTAGAGGCAGGAAACATGCTCCCGATGTTGGGGGAGTCCAGAACCAGGGGCCACAGTTTAAGAATAAGGGGTAAGCCATTTAGAACGGAGACGAGGAAACACTTTTTCTCACAGAGAGTTGTGAGTCTATGGAATTCTCTGCCTCAGAGGGAGGTGGAGGCAGGTTCTCTGGATGCTTTCAAGAGAGAGCTAGATAGGGAAGTCAAGTAAAGATAGAGGAGCCAGGCGAAATGGGGAGAAGGCAGGAACAGTGTACTGATTGGGGATGATCAGCCATAATCACATTGCATGGCAGTGCTGGCTCGAAGGGCCAAATGGCCTACTCCTGCACCTATTGTCCATTGTCTATTGTCTATTGTCTGCCTTTCTGTTGGTGCGACGAGCATTGTTGATGACACCAATGTTGCTGGAGTAATACCAAGGGATGAAGATTGTGAATGGATGCAGAGGAATGTATCAATTGGAGAGTTGGGCAGAGCAATGACAAATCAAATAGTGACAGGACATATCCAGTAAATTACAGAAACATCAGGAGTGTTGATGTATCGAGAGATCATGGGGTGTAGGTTCTTAGCTCAATTAAAATGGCAACACTAGCGGGTAGGATAGTGCAGACAATATTCAGAATGCTTTCCATCTTAATCGGAGACGTTGAGTATAAGATTTGGGATAGACACAAAGGCTCCTTTTCCGCCATCCGTTTTCTCCAGAGATTCTGCCTGAGCCGCTGAGTTAAGCCAATGCCCACTTTCCCGAGTTACTCACAAACTCTCCCGAGTTTTCCCCTCAGAGAATTACGGTAAAAGCCGTTCGTAGGTATTTAGGGCTTTTTTTTACTTGTGGACATTTTTCAACATGTTGAAAAAATGTCCCGACTTCCCTGATGCCCGAGTTCCTACAGCTGGCATTACGAGCCACTACGAAACATCTACGGACTCCCACGAGCTCGCTACCGACATTCCCCGACATTCCCTGAGTTCGAATCAAGGGGAAAACTCGGGAGAGTTCATGAGTAACTCGGGAACGTGGGACAGGGCCTTTACTCCCGTTCTTTGCGTCTATCTTCGGTATGAACCAGCAGCTACACACGTTCCTTCCTACGCACGAGAGTTGAGATGTCATGTTGAAGTTGCAATAAATAATTGGTCAGGCTGCACATGGAGTATTTTATACAGAAAACAGACATTAACTGCTGGAGTAACTCAGCGGGTCAGGCAGCATCTCTGGAGAGAAGGAACAGGTGACGTTTCGGGTTGAGACCCTTCTTCAGACTGACACACTACTAGATGTGATAACATTAGATACAGCGCAGAAGATTCACCACAGGGTGTGGACTCGAATGAAGGGTTTTACTTATCTGGAGAGATTGGATAGGCTTGAATTGAATTATTCTCATGAAAACATTGAAAGCCTGAAGTGTTATTTTATAGAGGTTTATCAAATTATGAAGAGTGTAGATAAAGACGGCATGGGGAGGTCTTAAACTAGAGGGCATAGGTTTAAGGTAATGTGGGGAAAATAAAGATCCGAGCAGTAAGCTTTTCACACAGAAAATAGTTTTGTTTAGAGATACAGTACGGAAACAGGCTCTTCGGCCCAGCAAGTCCACACAGACCAGCGATCCCCAGATACTAACACTATCCCACACACACTTGGGACACTTCACAATTTTACCAAGCCAATTAGCCTACAAACCTGTCCGTCTTTGGAGTGTGGGAGGAATCCCGAGATCCCAAAGAAAACCTACGCAGAACGTAGAACCTCCACACAGACAGCAGCCGTGGTTAGGATTGGACCCAGATCCCTGGCAATGTAAGGCAGCAGCTTTCCCACTGTGCCATCGTGCCGTCCTACAGAATATAGTGGTAATATTAAACGAGATGCGTGAAGAAGTGGTAGAGTTGATATGAAAGTAGGTGGAGGGGCAAGTAGTGTAGAGAAAGCAGGGAATCTGCAGAAGGACTTGGATAGGTTGGGAGAGTGGGAAGTGAAGTGGCAGATGGAATATAGTGTAGCAAAGTGTGGAGTCGGGCATTTTGGTAGTTGGAAAAAAGGCGTAGACTATTTTCTAAATGGGGAGAGAATCCAGAAATCGGAGGTGGAAAGGGACTTGAGGGTGCTGGTTCAGGATTCCCAAAAAGTTAAATTGCAAGTCGGTGACTCTTAGGACTCTATGACTGAATCGGTAGAAAGGAGGGCAAACACAATGCTAGCATTTATTTCAAGAGGGCTAGAGTACTAAACCAGGGATGTAATGCTGAGGCTCTATAAGGTGCTGGTCAGGCCACATTTGGAGTATTGTGAGCAATTATGGGCACCATATCTGAGGAAGGCTGTACTGGTTCTGGAGAGGTTTACAAGAATGATCCCAGGAATGCATGGGTTAAGATGTGATGAACATTGGGTGGCACTGGGCCTTTTCTCGGTGGAGTTTAGATGGATGAGGGGAGACCTCTTTGAAACTTACTGAATAGAGAAAGGCTTGGTTAGAGTGGATGTGGAGGGGATGTTTCCACATGGGAGAGTCAGGGACTAGAGAATTAAGCCTCAGAATTAAGGGACATTCCTTTAAGAAGATATCTTTAGTCAGAGGGTGGTGAATCTGTGGATCTCTTTGCCACAGAAGGTTGTGGAGGCCGTCAATGGATATTTTTAAGGAAGAGATAGATAGATTCTTGATTAGTGCGGGTGTCAGAGGTTATGGGGTGAAGGCAGGAGAATGGGGTTAGGAGGGAGAGATAGATCAGCCATGATTAAATTGTGGAGTAGACTTGATGGGCTGAATGGCCTAATTCTGTTCATATCACTCATGACCTCATTACCTTATGACATTAACAATGTTTTTAAAAAAATGGATAGGCATAGAGGGATCACTATTTTTGGAAAGGAAGAGACAGCTACAGGCCAAATGTGGGCAAATGCGATTAGTGTACATTGACAACATAGACAAGCTGGGCCGAAGGGCCATATTCAGAAATAACATGTGAGCAAGATTATGTCAGGGATCTAACTTTCCAATGTTAAGAGTTGAGCTGGTTCCCACAATGTGTATAGCAGCTGATGAGGTGATACAATGCAGGCCCCAACATCTGGCTCGAAGGGCCGAATGGCCTACTCCTGCACCTATTGTCTATCTAGTTACATGGACATTACAATACAATTAAAATGTATCTCCATGGTTGATCCTCAATGCAAATGCAATGAACCTCTGCACAGGTCCATACGCGCAGCCTTTCAGCACCAGAGACCCGAGTTCGATCCCAACTACTGGTGCTGTCTGTACGGAGTTTGTACGTTCTCCCTGTGTCATGCGTGGATTTTCTCTGGGTGCTCTGGTTTCCTCCCACACGCCAAAGACATACAGGTTTGTAAGCTAATTGGATTTGTATAAATGTAAATTGTCCCTGGTGTTTATAGGATAGTGTTAGTGTGCAGGGATCGATGTTCAGTACGTACTCAGAGGGGCCGAAGGGCATGTTTCCATGCTGTACCTCCAAACTAAACTAAACTAAAACTGTGAGAGGATGTGCTCCCTGCTCCATTGTCCATGTAGCTGGAATATGCTGGTGGATGTGGGAAAGACAGCAGCAAAGGCTCTGTGCTTGGGAAGCCTCGTTGGCCAAAGCCGACTCGTGTAATATGTGAATACATTCTCCAGCACTCAGAGAGGATGATGCAAAATCCAGTCAGAGGGCCACCCACAACACTTCTGCCGTGTAGATGAGTGATGTGTGCTGTCACAAAGTGATTCACCACATAGCTTCAGCATGACAACTACAACAGCACGCTCAATATCCTAAGGGCCTGTCCCACCTGGCCGTCATTTGCGCGCCATTTACGCGACATCCAAAAATGTGGTTGTCGCATTGTGACGCACGGCTAGAATGTGGGCAGCGCGGGACGGGCGCATGGAGAGGAGTGTGGAGTTGCGCGCGGTATCGGGCGGCGCTGATGCATTGGCGTCGCACGCTGGCGTCCCGACGGCTCACGTGTATCGCATGGTGACGCTTGGTTATGTCACTGTGCGTAACCATGTGTCGCCGAGCGCCACGGGGTATTCTAATGACATCACGCGCACCATCACGTGATGACGCGTGATTTGTCCGCGACGATGCGCGTAACGACGCGTCAACCTATTTTACATATGACGCGTAAATGAGGCGCAAATGACGGCCAGGTGGGACACGGCCTTTACCTTATATTTCTTATGTTTCTTTATGACATCGGTGGCCATTACGCTCATTTGAGTCTATGCTGCCTTGGCGGCCCATCGGTAGAGTTGTTGTCTCACAGCGCCAGAGACCCGGGTTCAATCCTGACTATGGGTGCTGTCTGTATGGAGTTTGTACGTTCCCCCCGTGACCTGCGTGGGTTTTCTCCGGGTGTTTCGGTTTCCTCCCACTTGTAGGAAAATTGGCTTGGTAAAATTGTAAAATGGTCCCTAGTGTAAGGTGTACCAGGTGATTGCTGATCGCTCGGCATTCACTCGATGGACCGAATGGCCTGTTTCCGAACTGTATCTCTAAAGTCTAAAGTTGTGCTGAGGTGAGGTGTGAGTGACTGCGCTTGACATCAAGGCAACATTTGACTGAGTGAAGGCTGGGTATTCACTGAGAAATGACACAGCCAACATCACCACTCTCTCCGGGGCCTGAGTCAAGAGTGTGATGGAATACCACACCATCACTTGGATGGGTGCAGTTCCAGCAACTCTCAGAGAGCCATCCCCAACTAAATGATACGATATGATATGATAGAACTTTATTTATCCCAAGAGGGAAGTTGATCGGCCAACAGTCATAAAACACAAAATACATGAAACATGAAATTAAAATGACGAGTGGAAAGGATTGGGGATGTGCAAAGATGGAGGAGGGTTGATGGAGAGGGAGGGAGTCAGTCTCACTCAATCTACCCCCCGACAGAAGGGGGAGGAGCTGTACGGTATGATAGCCACAGGGAAGAAGGATCTCCTGTGGCGTTCTGTCCTGCATCTTGGTGGAACCAGTCTTTTGCTGAAGGTGCTCCTCAGGTTGACCGGTGTGTCATGGAGAGGGTGAACAATATTGTTCAAGATGCTCCGCAGTTTGGGGAGCATCCTCCCCTCCAAGGCCACCCCCCATGAATCCAACTCAGCCCCCATGAATCCAACTCAGCCCCCAGGATGGAGCCAGCCGGCCCACAGTGGACACTGCAGTCAGCACCCTTCATCGCCTGCACCACTGGTCACAGAGACTGCAGTTACCCTAACAACATCACCCAAACCCATGACCTCTACCACCAAGGCAGCAGGCTTTGGGAACATTGCTTCCTCTAGTTTCTCCTGCAGGTCACACATCATCCATATATGGAAATAAATTGCTGTTTCTTCATGGGATCTAAATCCTGCAACTCCCTCCCCAACTGACTCCATGCAGTATCTCATAGGTTAATCAGTTCATAAGGTCTAGGAGCAGACATTCGGCCCATCAATCATTCAATCATGGCTGATCTACCTTTCCCTCTCAATCCCATTCTCCTGCCTTCTCCCCATAAACAGACACAAAATGCTGGAGTAACTCTGCGGGTCAGGCAGCATCTCTGGAAAAAAGGAATAGGTGACGTTTCGGGCCAAGACCCTCCTTCAAACTCATCATCTGCACCACTGTAGGGTCTCGACCCGAAACATCACCTGTTCCTTTTCTCCAGAGATGCTGTCTGACCTGCTGAGTTACTCCAACATTTTGTATCTATCTTCGGTGTAAACCAGCATCTGCAGTTCCTCCCTGCACATTCCCTCTAAACCTTTCCTGTTCATGCACCTGTCCAATTGCATTTTAAATATTGTTTTGTCCCTGCCTCAACCGCCTCCTCTGGCAGCTCGTTCCGTTTAACCGCCACCTCCTGTGTGATAATTTTGCAACAATCGGTCTTCTCTGGGAGCCAGGCTGAAATCTTTTTCTCATAAATCAGGGACCGTTTTCCCAGAGTGAGATTCTCAAATTGATTACTGTGTGAGAAATAAATATTCTTCAATAATAAAAGAGATAAAATGATGGGCTCAGCAGGTCAGGCGGCATCTGTGGAAAGGGAAACGATAAAACATTCTTTTTCTGGCATCAATTTCCCAATTTCTTTCCAAAAATCTATTGATTGTGGCCTTGAGTGCAAAAGCAATATTGGATCTGGCAGCCCTTCGCGAGAGTGAATTCAAAAGAGCTACAATCCCCCGAGTGAATAATTTTCTCCTCTTCCCATCCCAGTAATGTTCTGAAGATGGACACAAAATGCTGGATTAACTCAGCAGAACAGGCAGCATCTCAGGAGAGAGGTATGGGTGACGTTTCGGGTCGAGACCCTTCTTCAGACTAAGTTACTCCAGTATTTTGTGTCCATCTACGGTTTAAACCAGCATCTGCAGATCTTTCCAACACATACTGTTCTGCCCGCCTCTGATTTGAGATTCTCCAGTCAGAGAAAGCAGCATTTCAGACTCTGCTCTGCCAATTCACATAATCTTGAAACTCAAAAATACTGCAGATGCTGGAACAGAAAATGCTGAAAAATCTTAGCAGGTCGGGCAGCATCTGCAGAAGGAGAGATAGCTAATGCTTCAGGTGAGAAACCCTTCATCAGACCCGAGAGTGAGAGAATGATTCAGCTCAGTGGCAACAAGGTTAGAGCGAGTGATGGGTGGAACAAAGGGAATCATGTAGTGGATTGGAATCAGATGTTAGCCTTGATAAGAATCCCCCAACTGAAAGGTTTTCTCTTTCTCTTCCCACAGATGCTGCCTGCTGCGCTGAGTTTTTCCAGCAATTTTCATCTTCTGCTCAATGTTGTTTCCATGTTTCTTATTCTACATCTGTTCTTCTGGTTAGGGCTCCAATCTTACCATTAGCCACACATGCCACAAGAACGTTAATGGGCTGGTCGAGTCAGGTTTAGTCAGGTGTATACGTCCCATACACATACAAGATGTGCAGTGAAATGAAAAGCGGCAATGCTCGCAGATTGTGCAAACAAACTACAAACAGAACGGAACAGAATCACATATTCACATATTACATATTTGTGGGAGGAAACAAAAAAGGAAAAACAGCTATTTTAAAAAGACATCATACAACAGTAAATTGGTCCAGTGACGTTAGTCCCTGGTCACACAGGGGGCTGCAGATGCTGGGCTCATGAGCAAAGAGCAAACTGCTGGAGGAACTCAGTGGGTCTGGCAGCTTGTGTGGAGGGAATGAACCGTCCATGCTTTGGGTCAGAACCCTTTACCTAGACTGAAATATAGAGGGGATATATCCAGTATATAAAGGTGAGGGGCGGGGTTGGGGTAAGGAATGGCAAGCGACAGGTGGATAGAGGTGAGGAGGGGTTGATTGGAAGATGGAGTCACTTGAGCGAGGGAAGGAGGGAGACACGGACAGAGGATGTGAGGCCATTCAGTAATCTTAACTCTTCTCCAGTGGGTATAGGACAGTCTAAGTGTCTTAGTACTTATAACTAGACCTGCTTCTAACCCAGTTCTTCCTTCTAACTGGGTTTAAACCATAATGCTATGATTTGGATAATAGTTAGATTAGATTAGTTAGATCTGCTTAACTGGGCACCACACAGTGCCTGGAAGCGGATGCTGTCCACCACAACATTGCGCACTGCATTTGAACTTAAGGTGCGAGTACGACTACTTGTCATAGTAGTTTTTTTGCTCGACCTGTTGACTTCCTCTGTTGTATACTCATTTTCACCTATACCACAGCCAACAATAGACCATTGTGGGCCTCACATTTCCTTCATTATCGTTGGTTTTTGCATATCTTCCATTCATTTTTATGGACAAAAACTTAATAGTCACTTCACAAATGACAAAGACACACATCGTTTGTGGCAGGGATTTCATACCATCACTGACTACAAAAACGACCCCTCTCTACCAGATGAACTGAACGAGTTCTACGCATGGTTTGAGGTTAAAAACAGCACCCAGACACGTGCACTACTGCCATCTCCCAGTGACCAGTCGCTCAGACTGTCCGCAGCCGGAGTAAAAAAGGCCTTTGCCAGCATCAACCCAAGCAAAGCCACAGGGCCGGACAACATTCCTGGGCGCGTGCTAAGAGATTGCGCCGAGCAACTGAAAGATGTCTTCCAGATTTTTTTTAACACCTCGCTCAGCCAGGCAGTAGTGCCCAACTGTCTTAAGAGTGCCACCATCGTTCCTGTCCCGAAGAAACCAAACCCAGCCTGCCATAATGACTTTCAACCAGTGGCTCTAACACCCATAGTAATGAAGTGTTTTGAGCGACTGGTTATGCAGCATATCTAAAATGCTGCATAACTGCCTACCTGCCAACCTAGACCCACTGCAGTTCGCCTACAGAGCCAACCGATCCACAGAGGATACAGTCTCAACAACACTGAACCTCGTACTGTCACACCTTGATCGGAAAAAAACTTATGCCAGGATCCTCTTCATAGACTTCAGCTCTGCCTTTAACACAATCATTCCGCAGCAGCTGGTGGAGAAGTTGGAGTTATTGGGGGTTGATGCTGGCACATGTAACTGGGTCCTGAACTTTCTATCACAACGGCAGCAGACAGTCAGGGTGGGCAGTAGGACATCAAAAACCATAGCCGTGAGCACTGGCACGCCCCAAGGCTGCATCCTAAGCCCCCTGCTGTATAGTCTGCTTACACACAACTGTACTGCTAAACTCAACAACAACTTCATCAACAAGTTCGCTGACGACACAACAGTGGTGGGTCTCATCAGTGACAATGATGAGTCGGCGTACAGGATGGAGGAGGAGCTGCTCACAGGATGGTGCAAATCCCACAACCTCATTCTCAACGTGGGAAAAACGAAGGAGATGGTGGTTGACTTCAGGATGGCGGGAAAACAACGCCATACACCTCTGCACATCGATGGAGCTGATGTGGAAAGGGTCAGCAGTGTGAAGTTCCTAGGACTCCACCTGTCAGATGACCTGACGTCCACGACCAACACCACAGCACTGGTCAAGAGAGCCCAGCAGTGACTACACCCTCTCCGAAGACTACGGAAAGCAGGTCTCCCCACTGCACACCTACGAACTTTTTATAGGGGGACAATCGAGAGCACATTATCCTACGGCATCACCTCCTGGTTCGGGAGCTGCAAGGCGTACGAACGGCACCAACTGGACAGGATTGTGAAGACCGCCAGCAGGATTATTGGTGCTCCACTCCCTTTATTGCTGGACATATACAGGAAGAGATGTATCAGCAGAGCCATCTCCATCATCAAAGACCCATACCAGCCATCGCATCACATATTCTCCATCCTGCCATCTGGGAAGAGGTACAGGAGCATCAGCTGCAAAACCAGCAGGATGCTCCTCAGCTTCTTCCCGCAGGCAATTAGACTGATAAACGGACTTTGCCCCCTGCCAAAGTATCGCGCACCAACCACCAACCTGGACACACTGAAGCAGAGCCATTGTCGTGCCACTGCCGATCGGAACTCGTGATATATGTACTTTTATTCTTTATTTCTATTTATTTTTTACCACACACTGAATGGACACTGGTTGAGAAACGCTTTTTCGTTTTCCTCTGGGAATGTAAATACTCAGAAAAAATTATAATAAAGATATACAATACAATACGCGCATCGTCAATATCTCTCGTTACCCTTTCCCCTGACTCTCAGTCAGAAGGGTCCTGACATAAAACATCACCTATTTCCTATCTCCTCAGATGCAGCCTGACCCACTGAGTTATTCCAGCTTTTTGTGTTTTTCTGAAGTTTAAAGAAGATGTGCGGGGCTAGGTTTTATACCTACTACCTACAGAAAATCTGCCTACTATGTTCTGTTGTGTTAAGCAAAGAAAGAATTTCATTGTCCTGTCAGGGACACATGACAATAAACTCTTTTCACTTTGACTTGACTTTTACACAGAGTGGTGGGTACCTGGAATGTGCTGCTGGGTGGTGGAGGCAGATATGATAGTGGCGTTTAAAAGCTTTTTGGATAGGTACACGAATATGCAGGGAATGGAGGGATATGCTTTTCCGCAGGTAAATAATTGATGGTCTTGTCATCATGTTCAGCACGGATATTGTGGGCTGAAGGGCCTAGTCTTGTGCTGCACTGTTTTAAGTTCTATGGTCTATGTTCTAATTGGTAATTGAAAACCTCAACTCAAGAACAACCAACCAAGCAACACAAAACTGTCCCAACACTGAGTAAACCATCAGTTGTGAAATCCTTTCCTGAGGAGAGTGGCGATTCTTCAATATTGTCCGAAGAAAATCTGTACTGTTCACTTCAATGAAGCCTGAGCATCGTTAAGCATTTGCGCTTCAGATGTTTGTCATATGTAGATTGTGGTGACACGAGCAGTATTTTCTAATCAGGAATTCATTAAAATGGATCTTCTCCCCAAGAGAATGTACAAAGGAAATCTTACATATCCAAGACCCCAGGGCCCTGTAAATTGAGATATTTACTTGTGCACACAAAGGACAAAGCAAATTAGATCAATTAAGTTTGAATGAAATGCTTAAAACATGTTGAAAAACACTTGAACATGCCAATACTCCTGAATATTCTTGCTGATCAGAGGGTAACCAGCTGCTGAGAACTTCAAATTAAAGTATGTCGGTGGGAACTGCAGATGCTGGTTTAGACCAAAGATAGACCCAACATGCTGGAATGTCCATCTTCAAATTAAAGTAACTAGTCTATTTATCGTTGCGAATAATCGTGAAAATAAAATGGAAGCAAAGTAAATCAACAAAGTCCAAAGAAGGATTACAACCTGAAACAGCGCCTATCCATGTTCTCCAGAAATGCTGCTTGACCCACTGAGTTACTCCAGCACTCTGTGAAACGTCACCTATCCATGTTCTCCAGAGATGCTACTTGACCCGCTGAGTTACTCCAGAACTATGTGAAAAGTCACCTATCCATGTTCTCCACAGATGCTGCCTGACCCACTGAGTTACTCCAGCACTGTTAAGTTTTGCTGAAGATTCCAGCATGCTCAGTTCCTTGTCCCTCCAACATTGTGTGGTAAACAAATAAATAAATAAATACATCAGCTAATCCGGAAATAAAAACCAAATTAGACAATAGGTGTAGGAATAGGCCATTCGGCCCTTCGAGCCAGCACCGCCATTCAATGCGATCATGGCTGATCATCTCCAATCAGTACCCCATTTCTTCCTTCTCCCCATATCCCCTGACTCCGCTATTTTTAAGAGCCCTATCTAGCTCTCTCTTGAAAGCATCCAGAGAATCGGCCTCCACCGCCTTCTGAGGCAGATAATTCCACACTCACCACTCTCTGTGAGAAAAAGTGTTTCCTCGTCTCCATTCTAAATGGCTTACTCATTATTCTTAAACTGTGGCCCCTGGTTCTGGACTCCCCCAACATCGGGAACATGTTTCCTGCCTCTAGTGTGTCCAAGCCCTTAACAATCTTATATGTTTCAATGAGATCCCCTCTCATCCTTCTAAACTCCAGAGTGTACAAGCCCAGCTGCTCCATTCTCTCAGCATATGACAGTCTAGTCATCCTGGGAATTAACCTTGTAAACCTACGCTGCACTCCCTCAATAGCAAGAATGTCCTTCCTCAAATTAGGGGACCAAAACTGCACACAATACTCCAGGTGTGGTCTCACTAGGGCTCTGTACAACTGCATTCTCTTGTTATAAAGGCCAACATGTCATTCGCTTTCTTCACTGCCTGCTGTACCTACATGCTTACTTTCATAGACTGATGTACAAGGACCCCCAGATCCCGTTGTACTTTCCCTTTTCCCAACTTGACGCCATTTAGATAGTAATCTGCCTTCATGTTTTTGCTACCAAAGTGGATAACTTCACATTTATCCACATTAAACTTCATCTGCCATGCACCTGCCCACTCCCCCAACCCTGTATTCTCATAGCATCCTCCTCACAGTTCACACTGCCACCCAGATTTGTGTCATCTGCAAATTTGCTAATGTTAATTTGAATCCCTTCATCCAAACCATTGATGTATATTGTAAATAGCTGCGGTCCCAGCACCGAGCCTTGCAGTACCCCACTAGTCACTGCCTGCCATTCTGAAAGGGACCCGTTAATCCCTACTCTTTGTTTCCTGTCTGCCAACCACTTTTCTATCCATGTCCGCACTCTACCCCCAATACCATGTGCCCTAATTTTTCCCATTAATCTCCTATCTGGGACCTTATCAAATGCTTTCTGAAAGTCCAGGTACACTACATCCACTGGCTCTCCCTTGTCAATTTTCCTAGTTACTAGTCAATCTTCTGGAATTCAAAAAATTCCAGAAGATTAGTCAAGCATGATTTCCCCTTCGTAAATCCATGCTGACTCGGACTGGACAATTGCTGGACAAAAATGAGCAGGTCAGGCAGTATTTGTAGATAGAGCAACATTGAACTTTAAATCAGAGCTTTAT
This sequence comes from Okamejei kenojei, assembly GCA_035221665.1. Taxonomy (NCBI): domain Eukaryota; kingdom Metazoa; phylum Chordata; class Chondrichthyes; order Rajiformes; family Rajidae; genus Okamejei; species Okamejei kenojei. Next base: position 3,629,561 of record CM069164.1, read on the forward strand.
CCAGAGTTTGAGTTTGAGTTTGCTTCAACAGTGGTGGAACAGAGAACATAGAAACTGCGCTGCACGGCAACAGGCCATTCGGCCCACCGCGTCTGTCCGAACATGATGCCGAGGCAATGTCTGTGATGCCAAACTGATCCACATCCCCCCATTCTCTGAATATCCTGTGCCTATCCAAAAGCCTCTATTTGTATCTGTCTCCACCTCTACCCCTGGTGGCAGCACTCACCAAGAATCCAGCACCCCGCACATGCTCTTTAAACTGTGCGTCTTGCATTTCCAACCACCCTTATTATCTCCACCTATCAACATTTTCCTGAGGTGCTTTCACTCTCTTTTTTAAGTAGCCTCTCCTGCTGTACATCTGTGTGGTGTGTCTCCATGTGACTGTGTTTTACATTCTCGCCGCTCTCCGCATAAAGACATTTCTCCAGTTGCTTCTCAGATTTATTGATGCTCAGTATTGCAGAGGGCATGTTTGCAGGCACAGTTACAGAGGCGTGAATGCAAACTTGTGAGCAGTGACAGGTGTGAAGTTGTTCCAACAATCCCTGCTACTGCCTGCAAACCACCCTGCGGTGTTAATGAGGTGAACTTAGAACACCAGCAACCTTACCATATATTGGTCCTGCAGTATAAATGGGGCATTAAACATGAGGTAGGATGCAATAAATCTACGTTTAACTAGGTAAAAGTACACAGTAATCAGTTACAGCTCATTACACCAGCCCTCGTTAATCCATCAGTCTTGGATTTTCGCAGCACATTAAGGACCAGAGAGGGATATGCACAAGGAGAATTAGCCATTGAAACAGCGATTTACATTCTGGCTCTGTGTGCTTGATTTATAGATCAATTTACGCTTATTTCTATATACATTCAACACACCACATTCTAATTCAGGTCGATTTCTGCAGAAAGAGCTGAAGATGGATGGAAAGGCCGATCAGATGGATACCTGCAGACAGATACTCATAGGGAGAGGGGACAGGTCAGAGGCTATTACTAAATCACCAAATATTTGACTAAAAACGGACAGCAATAGAATTAACAATAATTTAAGGAGCATTGAAATTGTCCTTGCTAAATTGCCTTCATAATGTCTAAAAGTTTTTTAAGCTTTGGTAACTGTCAACTATCAGTTATGGTCAATCTCTTAAGCATATTGCAGTAATTCTATAACATCCAGTAGGTGTTTAAGAAGGAACTGCAGATGCTGGAAAATCGAAGGTAGACAAAAGTGCTGGAGAAACTCAGAGGGTGCAGCAGCATCTATGGAGCGAAGGAAATAAGCAAAGTTTTGGGCTGAAACCCTTCTTCAGAATGCTGCTGCACCCGCTGAGTTTCTCCAGCACTTTTGTCTACCTTGGTTGGCAGTAGGTTAGCCTTGCTCATGCCACACATATACCAGGTTAAAAGCTGCAGCTGTATCACTGGAGATAGACGCAAACCTGATACACATCAGGTATTGATATTGGTTTGTGCAGGAAGAAACTGCAGATGCTGGTTTACACCAAAGATAGACACAAAATGCTGGAGTAACTCAGCCGGTCGGACAGCATCTCTGGAGAAAAGCAATAGGTGACGTTTTGTGTCAAGACCTTTCTTCAGACTGCGAGTTAGGGAAGGGAAACGAGAGATATAGATGGTGATATGGAACAAACCAATGAAAGATATGCAAAAGAGTAACGATGATAAGGCAAACAGGCCATTGTTAACTGTGAGCTAGGTGAAAATATGTTATAGGCAATGAGACTCAACAAGACAACTTTGAAGCTAGAACAGCAACTTGGGTGGGGCAGGAACGGAGAGAGAGGAGATGCAACAGTTACGTGAAGTTAGAGAAATAAAACTCATACCGCTGGGTTGTAAGCAGCCCAAGCGAAATACAAGGTGCTGTTCCTCCAATATGCATGGCCTCACTGACACAAATCCCCCACCATTCAATGTTTTGGTGGTGGGTGGGGGGGGTGAAGGAAGGGAAGCTGAGGTATTGCCAATGCCCATATGTGGACTATAGCAATCGCTACAACTTTATTGAATCGTACGGGTGTCAGAGGTTATGGGGAGAAGGCAGGAGATCGGGGTTAGGATGGAGAGATAGATCAGCCATGATTGAATGGCGGTGTAGACTTGATGGACCGAATGGTCTAATTCTAATGAACACTAATGAACAACAGGATCGGGCCGGAAGCTGTATATTCTTCACAACAGTGGCTTCTCTCTGTCCCTGTCAGTCAACCCATCATTTCCAAATTTCAGCTCAATCATCCATCAGTCATTCATCCAACCTATCCACATGACTGATCTGTTAGTTTTAGATTTCTCTGGTTTTAGAGACCCATCGGCCGACAGCGTCCATGCCGACCGGTGATTACCGTACCCGAGCCCGATCCTACTCAGCAGGGACAAACTGGATGAATGTTCCCAGTTATAGGGAAGATGTTGTCAAGGTGGAAATGGCAGAAGGAAGATTTACAAGATGTTGCCAGGACTCAAAGGCCTGAGCTTTTGGGGGAGGTTGAGTAGGCTGGGACTCTATTCCATGGAGCGCAGGAGGATGAGGATTGATCTTATAGAGGTGTATAATATCATGAGAGGAATACAATGGGCAGATGGACAGTCTCTTGCCCAGAGTAGGGGAATCAAGGACCAGAGGACATAAGTTTAAGGTGAAGGGGCAAAGATGTAATAGAGATATGAGGGGTATCTTTTACACAAAAAGGGTGGTGGGTGTATTGAACAAGCTGCTAGAGGAGGTAATTGAGGCTGGGACTATCCCAATATTTAAGAAACAGTTAGACAGGTACATGGATAGGACAGGTTTGGAGGAATATGGGCCAAACACAGGCAGGTGGAACTAGTATACTTGGGGCATCTTGAAACAAAATATCTAATGGTGGCATAGTGGTAGAGTTGCTGCATTACAGTGCCGGAGACCCGGGTTCCATCCTGACTACGGGTGCTGTCTGTATGAAGTTTGTACATTCTCCCCATGACCTGTATGGGTTTTTCTCCGAGATCTTCGGTTTCCTCCCGCACGCCAAAGATGTACCGGCCTGTAGGTTAATTGTCCCTAGTGTGCGTATGGCAGTGTTAATGTGCGGGTATCTTTGGTCGGAGCGGACCCGGTGGGCTGAAGGGCCTGTTTCCGCGCTGTATCTCTAAACTAAACTAAAGTAAAGTCAAGTTCACAGGGGCTGAAGTGGTTGAATGACTAGTCCCATTAGCAGCTGCTTGAGGTAATGAGGGTATGTACACTGAATATACTCTCACCACCATCACCACATGCAAGGCAATAGAATGCAAATATATCAACACTTATCACATCCTCATCATGTTCCAAAGACTTCATTTCCCAATAAATAGATAACTTCTGCACACAATCACTGGGCATATAAATGACACTCAATTTCACACAGCAAAATTCCATCAAGAGCAAATGAGTGGATAAACATAAAGGTGAAGAGAAGTTGTATTCATGAAAATGTTCCACATTGTCTAGTGTGGGTGTTGCAATCTGCCTCCGTAATGCACGTCCTGAAGGCAGCGGGCCTGAATTTCAGAAGCTGATGTTACTTACATTCCGTATTCAGCTCACCTGCGAGTCTACCTGCCCAATGTTTCACTGTAGATTGTCTTGCTGCAGTGACCATTACTGAAAGTCAGGAAATAAAGGTTGCAGTTTCACAGCAAATTTCACACATTTAGGACACATTATCTGGGACTAAAAATAGTCAGTGTCAGTGCAGGCAGTACGGGTGGCACAGGCAGAGTGACACAGCTGCTAGAGCTGCTGCCTCACAGCGCCAGACACCAAGAGTTCGATTCTGACCTTGGGTGTTGTTTGTGTGGAGTTTTCAGGTTCTCCCTGTGACTGTGTGGGCTTCCTCCAGGTGCTCTGGTTTCCTCCCACACCCCAAAGATGTGTGGGTTTTTGTAAGTGAATTGATCTCTGTAAATTGCACTTCATGTGTTAGTGGGATAAAATAGAATTGGTGTGAATGGGTGATCAATGGTCGGCATGAACTCAGTGGGCCGAAGGGCCCTTTCTAATGGTATATCTTTCAATTCAATTCAGTAGCCAAATTTGCCAAAATATTATCCAATAAACTTCAATGCAATAATGGCCAAATCATTGATTTTGTTAATGCTGTTTGGGATATAAATATTGCCCAGTACTCCGGGCAAAATTACCCCCACATTTTCAAACCAGTGCTTCACAGATATCGGGATATTTGTCCTCATGCTTCTAGTAATTAACATTCCCATAAGAAAATGTCACAAGCTGTTAGTAATCAATTCCTCTCTCCTGGTTAGTTTAGTTTAGAGATGCAGCGCGGAAACAGGCCCTTTGACCCACCGAGTCTGCACCGACCAGCGATCCCCACACATTAACACTATCCTACACACACTAGGGACAATTTACACATACACCATGGCAATTAACCTACAATCCTGTACATCTTTGGAGTGTGGGAGGAAACCGGAGACTCTGGAGCTGCGAGGCAACAACTCTGCCCCTTCACCACCTTGTTCATAGTCTTGCTCTTGGGAATAATATTAACTTGAAAGGAAATTTCCCAGTGAATTTGTGATCAGCATTTTTGAGATTTTTCACATCAACATCAGACAGTCTGAAGAGGTGTCTCGACCTGGAACGTCACCTATTTCTTTTCTCCAGAGATGCTGTCTGACCCGCTGAGTTACTCCAGCATTTTAAGTCTATTTTAAGGCTTTTCCGCCCATCACGTCCGTGCAGACCAACACTACCTCTTTACAACAATCCCATTACATTCTCCACAAATTTCCATCAGGTTTTCCCAGACTCCATCACCCATCCACACGCCGGTGGCAATTGACAGAGGCCAATTAACCCGCCAACATGCACGGCTTTGCGATATGGGGGAGGAAAGCGGACCACCTTGCGGTCACAGAGAGGACGTGCAAACTCCACACATGGTGGAGGTCAGGATTGAACCCTGGAACCTGGAACTGTGAGGCAGAGGCATAACTGCTGCTCCTCTCAAGCGGAATAATATGGCTCGGTTTCATCTCTCTTTGACTTTGATGAGGGAACAATGGGTGGAAACATAGAGCGAGGAAGAAATGCTTCTCCTTCACCCAGGTCAATAGATGAGAGAAAGCTCCTGGCACCCCAGTGATAGAAGTAATGAATGTGGATTAGCAGGCTGGAATCAGCCCAGATTCACAGCCCACTCCTGCAGCGAGCTTCAAAGGGCTCGAACTGTGGTGACTGCTTCAACCTAGTATCTTTGGCTTCAACAGCAGGGATCTGACGTTCAGGCTCACAGTTGTGTTTTGTTTTTTCAAACAGGATCTCGGATTTGCCCCGTGTCCCGCTGGCGACTGGCTATTTTATAAGCTGGACTTGCCTGGGAAGCTACTGTGTTCCTGAGAGCTGAGGTTCACAGCAGAGCTAGAGGCCATGAAATTTGTCCAGAGTTTAGGACTTGAAAGAGGCAGGTCCTGAGGCTGGGATGAGAGCCTGCAGGTTTCGGCCTGAGGCAGGCTGTAAATAAGGCCTAATGTTGTCCTGCACATGACCATCAGGTGTAAGCAACGCATACAGACTGTTCTCAAACACTTCCCACAGTGGTTTAGTTTAGTTTAGTGTAGTTTACAGATACTGTGTGGAAACAGGCCCTTTGGCCCACCGACTCTGCGCCGACCAACGATCTCCGCACTTTAACACTATCTTACACACATTAGGAGTAATTTACAATTATACCAAGCCAATTAGCCTACAATCCTGTACATTTTTGGAGTGTGGACATCTCAGAGAAAATCCGCGCAGGTCACAGGGAGAAGGGACAAGCTCCATACAGACAGCTCTTGTGGTCTGGGTGTGTGGCGCTGTGAGACAGCAACTCTACCGCTGCGCCAACGTGCGCCCAAGCGCCAGAGCAACTTCACGGCACTCTCTCACAAAGCTGTTCGTTCAGAAATTACTCTTGCAAAATGGTTAAGATGGTGAACCTAGCAAAAGAATTGGAAGTATTGAACATAAACATGGAACAGTACAGCACAAGTATTGGCCCTTCGGCCCTCGATGTGTGCGGTGAACATGATGCCACCATCACTTATCCACCTGCACTTCATCCATATCCCTCCTTTCCCTGCATTTCCATGTGCCGATCCCAAAGTATTTTAAATGCCACTTACATACCTGCTTCAATCGCCTCCCCCTGGCAGCGCATTTTGGCCACTTACCACCCTCTGTGTAAAAAGCCTGCCCCACACATCTCCTTTAAACTTTGCCCCTCTCACCCTACACCTATGTCCTCCAGTATTTGCTTTTATCATCCTGGAAAAAAATACTGGATAACTCATAATTTTTCGCCCTTCTATCCCCACAAAGTCTCACAGGTCTCCCCACAAACTCGGGCGTTCCAAAGGAAACAATCCAAGTCTGTCCAACCTCTACCTGTAGCGTAAACCCTCTAATCCAGGCATCATTCTAGTAAAGGCTCTCTGCACCTTCTGGGGGTGGTAACAATGAATGAAAGATATGTAAAAAAGTATTGATGATAAAGGGAAACAGTACAGCACAAGTATTGGCCCTTTTATGGTTTAAAGCCATTGTAAGCTGTTTGTGGTGTGAAAATGAGAAGCTAGTGCGACTAGGTTGGGGGAGAGAGATAGAGAGGGAATGCCAGGGCCCGAGGGCTGAGGGAGAGGTGGGAAGGGCATACTTTTTTTAGCATATCTTTCATTCATTGTTTCTTTATCTCTCCACATCACCGTCTATATCTCTCGTTTCCATGATCCCTGACCAGTCTGAAGAAGGGTCTCGACCCGAAACGTCGCCTATCTCCTTCGCTCCTTAGATGCTCCTGCACCCGCTGAGTTTCTCCAGCCTTTTGTGTACCCTCTGCTTACACACTCTTGCTTTGTGTTTTATTTATTTTTTAATTACTTTAAATTTGGAAAAATTACATTCCGGTCATTTAATATAGAACATATAACAGTATCAATTCAGTTCAGTTTATTGTCATGTGCGCCAAGCTTTTGTTGCCTGCTAACCAGTCAGCAGAAAGACAATACATGATTCCAATCAAGCCCTTTACGGTGTATCGGTTCATGGGAAGGGAATAATGTTTAGTTCAAGATACAGCCAGTAATGCCTGATCAAAGATAGACACAAAATGCTGGAGTAACTCAGCTGGACAGGCAGCATCTCTGGAGAGAAGGAATGGGCGACGTTTCGGGTCGAGATCCTTCTTCTGCTGATGTCAGGGGAATGGGCGGGACAGAGTTAGAATGAAGTCAGAGACAGTAAGATTGGTGGGAGAACTGGGAAGGGGAGGTGATGGAGAGAGAGGTGAAAGCAAGGGCTACTTGAAGTTGAAGAAGTCAATGTTCATACCGCTGGGGTGTAAGCTGCCCAAGCCATATATGAGGTGCTGTTCCTCCAATTTGGGCTGGCCTCACTCTGACAATGGAGGAGGCCCAGGACAGAAAGGTCAGAGTGGGAATGGGAGGGGGAGTTGAAGTGCTGAGCCACCGGGAGATCAGGTAGTTTAACGCAGACTGAGCAGAGGTGTTCAGACGATCGCCAAGCCTGCGCTTGATCTCGCCGATGTACTGTAGTTGACACCTGGAAGAGCGGATGCAGTAAATGAGGTTGGAGGAGGTGCAAGTGAACCACTGCCTCACCTGGAAAGACTGTCGGGGTCCTTGGATGGAGTCGAGGGGAAGGTAAAGTGACAGGTGTTGCATCTCCTGCGGTTACAGCGGAAAGTACCTGGGGAGGGGGTGGTTTGGGTGGGAAGGGAAGCGTGACCAGGGAATTACGGAGGGAACGGTCTCTTCAGAAATCAGAAAGGGGTGGAGATGGGAAGATGTGGCCAGTAGTGGGATCCCGTTGGAGGTGGTGAAATTGTTGGAGGATTATACGCTGTATGCAACAGCTGATGGGGTGGAAGGTGAGGACAAGGGGGACTCTGTCCTTGTTATGAATGGGGGCAGGGGGAGCAAGAGCAGAGCTGCAGGATATCTAGGAGCCCGTAGTGAGAGCCTCATCTATAATGGAAGAGGGGAATCGCCGTTTCCTTAAGAATGTCTGATTAAAGATTGCCCGAGGGTCACCAATGAGGTGGATAGTAGATCAGGACTACTTTCCAGGAACAGGCCCTTCGGCCCATAATGTCCATGCTGAACTTGATGCAACATAAACTAATATCCATTGTATGCGCGTGATCCCTGCATAAACACATGCTTCTGTTAGATGCCCCTATCCTATCTGCCACCGTTACCACACCTGGCCACGCGGTCCACGCACTCACCATCCTCTGTGTTCAAATATTTGCTCCACACTTTTCCTTTAAACTTTTCACCTCTGACCTTAAAGCTATGCTTTCTAGCCTGGGGAAAGGGTTCCGACTGTTCACCCAATCTATGCCTCTCATAATATTATGTGCTTCTATCAGGTCTCCACACAGCCTCTGATGCTCCAGAGAACACAATGCAAGACTTTCCAACCTCTCTTTATAGCTAATATCTCCTGATCCAGGCACCATTCTGGTAAACCTCTTCTGCATCCTCTCCAAAGCCCCCATATCCCCCATGTAATAGGTGACCAGAAATGCACTCAATACAGCCTAACCAAACACAGCCTGACCAACGTCCTGTAAAACGACAACCTGACTTGCTGACTCTTACACTCAGTGTGCTGACGGTGAAGGCAAACATACCATATGGCTTCATTACCACTCCATCTACTTATGTTGCCACTGTCAGGGAGCTGTGGACTTGGACCACATTATCCCGCTGTGCATGGATGCTGTCAAGGGTCTTGCCATTAACAGTATACCTTCCCCTTACATTTGACCTCCCAAAGTGCAATACCTCACACTTGCTTGGATTAAACTCCATCTGCCATGACTTCACACATTTCTGTGGCTGATCTATATCCCTTTGTACACTTTGACAACCATTCTCACAGTTTCCAGCTCCACCAGTTTTGGTGTCATCTGTAAACTTAACATCACTTTATTTTTTTTTCATGAAGTTTCGTTCGGAGAATATCCCTGAAAAATGGTTGTGGATGGTGAATCTAGCAAAATAATTGTGGGTTTCAGTACAGGGAAGCGGGCATAACCATATAACCATATAACCATATAACAATTACAGCACGGAAACAGGCCCTCTCGGCCCTTCCAGTCCGTGCCGACCACAGGAGACTTTGCGCCCCACCCAAGGTTTCCGTGCGGTTCCCGGAGGTTTTTGTCAGTCTCCCTAATGGTCGAAAGTGCTTTCCGCTTCCTCTATGTTCCTGCGATTATTTCAAAAAATTAAAAACTGGCCCCGACTTTTTTAGTCGAAGCCGGTTGCGATGCTAGTTGAAGGTGGTTGCCGGAGGTTGCAGGTAGTGGAAGGTAAGACCTCCCTGGTGGAATAAAACTGGGTGAAAAAAAGGTCTTACCTTCCACTACCTGCAACCTCCGGCAACCACCTTCAACCAGCATCGCAACCGGCTTCGACTAAAAAAGTCGGGGCCGGTTTTGAACTTTAAATTTTAGCCCTCACACCTATGACCTCTGGTCTTTGACATTTCCACCCTGGGAAAAAAAGTTCTGATTGTGAACCTCTAGCTCTGCTATTTGAGATCTCTCGTTATTGTGAATAATAAGTGATCCCTTAACACTTCAAAATAGTAATGAGGGAGTTGAAGAGAATTTGGGTGATCTTTCTCAGGGAAGAACATTCAACTGAAGCATCAGGCCAGAATCCACAAGTCAAGGGCTTGTCACAACCTAATACACGACCTTTTTTACCCGTGGACATTTTTCATCATGTTGAAAAAATGCCCCGACCTACTTGATGCCACGAGTACCTACAACTAGCATCACAACCTCCTACAACCTACTTACAACCTCCTACAACCTCCTAATACCTCGTGACGACCATGATGCGAGTATGAGTCAAGGGCAAACTCGGCAGAGGTCGTGAATTAGGTTGTGAAAGTGGGACAGGCCCTTAACGATTACAATATCCACAGAACTTGTATTGTGCTCCATCTAAAATCTCAATGTTGCTTGACTATTATCATACAGATAAACCTGGACTGTGTTTTCCACCAATTACTGGTCAAAGCCAGAGCACACATTAATATTGTGATTTCATATATAGTTTTGTTAATTTAGTTTAGTTTAGTTTATTGTCACATGTACCGAGGTACAGTGAAAAACATTTTATTTGCATTCTAACCAGTCAGTGGAAAGAATATACGTGATTACTATCAAGGTGTCGACAGTGTACAGACACAGGTTAAAGGGAATAATGCTTAGTGCAAGGTTAAACATAGAAACATAGAAATCAATACAATTTAAAGTACTACATAGACGACATTATTCTAAAACAAAATTAAATAGAATTTTTCCTAATATCTCCTATCTGTGATGAATGTCAATACTCTGAGGCTAATTTAACCCATACCTTTGTAAGTTGCATAAAAATTAAAACATTTAGGATGGATATTTTTAAAATTATTTTCGTAGTGGTTAATACTCAACTGGAGCCCGATCCTAAATTAATAATATTAGGCATATCTGAACGATACCTAAAACTTACAATAAACCAAAGAAATTTCCTTGATTACAGTATAATACCTGGGAAAAAAATTAATATTAACATTTTGGAAAAACCCAGCAACCCCTACAATCAAAATGTGGAATGTGGAAATGTCGGAGACATTAAAACTGGAAAAAATTAGATTTGTCTTAATTGACAAACCAGAATTATTTACTAGAATATGGTCTCCGTTGATAACCATATAACCATATAACCATATAACAGATAGATTATCTGAAGGGGTAGAATGGGCCGGCTCGGAAGCCTGACTGAAGCTTGAACCCAGGACTGGATGAATAGTTATGTTCTCTGACCTACGGACCTATCTCCTAAGTTGTATTATGGATAGTTTATTCTATCTTTCTAACTTTCTTTTTTTTCTCTCTTTATTTTTGCTATCTTTAAAAAAAAAAAAATAATAATAATAATAATAACTAGAGTCAATGATAATATGTAACTGATAAATGAAGACCCCAGCTACATAGGTCCCTGGAACCCTGGATACTTAATATGTAGCCGTTTAACAAAGTTTGTGGTGGTTTGGACGATGACATGTACATGCCTCTAATAAAAACTTAACTCTTAAATAAATAAATAAATAAATAAATAAATAAATAAACATACAAACATAGAAAATAGGTGCAGGAGGAGGCCATTCGGCCCTTCGAGCCAGCACCGCCATTCATTGTGATCATGGCTGATCGTCCCCAATCAGTAATCCGTGTCTGCTTTTTCTCCATATCCCTTGACTCCACTAGCCCCTAGAGCTCTCACTATCTCTTAAATTCATCCAGTGATTTGGCCTCCACTGCCCTCTGTGGCAGGGAATTCCACAAATTCATAACCCTCTGGGTGAAAAAGATTTTTCTGTCCTCAGTCTTAAATGGCCTCTCCTTTATTCTAAGACTGTGACCCCTGGTTCTGGACTCGCCCAACATTGGGAACATTTTTCCTGCATCTAGCTTGTCCAGTCCTTTTATAATTTAACACGTTTCTATAAGATCCCCCTCATCCTTCAAGTAAAGTCGAGTAAAGTCCGATTAAATATAATGCAAGGTAATCTTTGATATCAGATGCAATATTGTATGTATGGTACCGTTCAGCTTCAGATTTTGTTTTTGTCATAGACACCAAGGTGCGATGAAATTCCTTGTTCATATGAAGCTCACAGAATAAACGGCACATGTGAAGATGATAGAAAGCGCACTAAATACACCGGTGAATGCCACGCAGCAGAATGGGGCAAAGATTGGAGTGCAATCTGAAGTAGTGCAAAAAATGTAAACATCAATGAATGGATAACTGTATGACGTAGAGTTAAGAGTACGAATCGGGGAAGGGGAAGTTAAAGTGGTGTTCGTATGAGGAGAGGGACGTCAGCTCACAGGAACTGCTCCAGTACATCGAGCGGGCAGAATGGTCAGACATTACTTTGGAAATGGCACCAAAGCATGTGTAAAAAGAATATAAAAATAACAATAACAATATTTGTAAAATTAAATTCCCTGTGCAGTCGCATATGTGACAAAATAAGCATTATTGAACCATTGGTTGGGAAATCTGGTAGCAGAGTGGGAAAAGGTGTTCTTAACACTGGACACCTGAGCTTTTGAGCGCTTGCATCTTCTCCCAGAATGTAGAAGGCCCAGGGTGCAGGCCTCCTCGACAATGGATCATGAAGACGGACGGGATGGAAGGAAGTGAGGAGCCTGTGATGGACTGTGAGGTTCACCCACCACTCTCTGTAAGATCAGTCAGTCAAGAACAGAGCGGAGACCCAGAACAGGAAAGCACATCAGTAGACGTTTAAGAAAACCCTTGCAGACGTGCCAAATCTAAAAAGTAAATATATTGATGTGTAGGGAGGAGCTGCAGATGCTGGTTTATACTGAAGATAGAAACAAAAAGCTGGATGAACTCAGCGACGTAGGCAGCATGTCTGGAGAGAAGGGATGGTTGATGTTTTGGGTCGAGACCCTTTTCCAGACTGGTGCTGATACACTGATGTGCTTTCTTGATCACATATGGCGAGGTGAGGTTGCAGGTGTTATGGATGCCTGGGAACTTGAACCTGTCGACTATGTCTACAGCAGCTCCTTTGATGAGGACAAGGGTGTCCTCCTCCCCGCCGCTCCTCCCCGCCGCTCCTCCCCGCCGCTCCTCCCCTCTCACTTCCTTAGATGAAGAACAAACTCTTTTGGTCTACTGACGTTAATGGCTGGGTTAACCCTTAACACCGTGAAACTGGGTTCCTGACCTCTTTCCTGTACTTTGTCTCATCCTGCTCGTTGAATGGTCGTCTGTGGAATTCTCTGCCTCAGTGGGCGGTGGAGGCAGGTTCTCTGGATGCTTTCAAGAGAGAGCTAGATAGGGCTCTTAAAGATAGCGGAGTCAGGGGATACGGGGAGAAGACAGGAACGGGGTACTGATTGGGGATGATCAGCCACGATCACATTGAATGGCGGTGCTGGCTCCTGCACCTATTGTCTATTGTCTATTGTCTATTGACCTGACAGTGACTTTGTCAGCAAACTTACACTACGGTGCGGGTAAAACATACACCACCACACATTGTTTTAGCTGACTTTATTTTCTTTCCTGACAGTTTATTGTCCCATCTTATGACCCAGATTTATTTTTGAAAATATGGTAATTCTAAATTTAAAATAGCCAGACATCTGTTGTGGTCAAGTGGCCCAGGAACTTTGAAACACCCCGTGAGACTGAGTGTGAGAGAGCATGGCCAGAAAACAGAGCGCTCAGCACTTACGCGCTGCTCTAATGAAACGGGTTTAGTCAAGACCAAAGTCTCCCAGTCCTTCACACAGTTCAGCATTAAATAAAAGATGTGTCTCAAGGGTTGTGAACTGTTATTGGCGTCTTTGTTTTGATTATTTTTGTAAAGGGACACACTGTAAGAGAGCACAATCAGGTATTTGGCTGAAACCTGCTTCTGCTATTCCCACTTCTCAGCCTGGTGTAGTCTGTTCAATGCTCAAAGGTTGAGTTTTGTTTATTGCCACATGTACTGAGGTACAGTGAAAAGCTTTTGTTGTGTGCTATCCAGTCAGCGGGAAGACTATGCGTACGTACATGATTACAATTGAACCATCCACAGCATAGATATATGATGAAGGGAGCAACGTGAATTATGTTTAGTGCAAGATAAAGCCTGGTTAAGTCCGATCAAAGATAGTCTGAGGAAGTACCGATGAGGTCCTAAGTGCTACATCTTTGGGGGGACTTTTGGAGGGGGGGGGGGGGGGGTTCAAAGTGCACTCTTGTAATTCTGGCCACGTTAAAGGACGTGCTGGACTATCCGTTCCCGGAAAATCGGTGATGGAGCTGTACTGTATTTGCAAGGTCAAACAAGAAATAGCTGCCAGCCTGGAAGGGACTAACAATAAATCGTGTTTGTACCATAAACACAAAATGTTCAAATGGAAAATACAGCAGTGTCTCCTTTTGCATTTCTTTTTAATTCATTTTCGGGATCTGAGTGTCCTACTTGCTGTTGGGACTGCGGTGATGAGCTGCCTGATTGTAGCCCCGCAGTCCTCTGGTGTTGCTGGGTAGAGTGTTCCAGGTTTGGACCCAGGGTGGCAGGGTGGCACAGCGGTAGAGTTGCTGCCTCACAGCGCCAGAGACCCAGATTCGATCCTAACTACGGGTGCTGTCTGCATGGAGTTTGTACATTCTCCCCGTGACCTGCGTGGGATTTCCACGGGTGCTTCAGTTTTGGTTGGTTCTTGGTTCTTGGTCCTCCAAAATATTCCAAATGGAATTTAAACTTTTCCTCCGCACTCCAAAGACATACAGGTTTGTAGGCAAATTGGCTTGGTGAAATTGTAAATTGTCCCTAGTGTGTGTAGGATAGTGTGAGTGTGCTGGGATGCTGGTCGGTGTGAACACAGTGGCTGTTTCCGTGCTGAATCTCTAAACTAAACTAAACTAAGTGATGAAGGCGGGCAGCATATTTGCGAGTCAGGGTGATATGTAAACTGCAGGGAAAGCAACAGATCACAACCATCCTGACTTTCCTCTGACATTCCTCTTAACATTCATAACTCAACAACTCCACAATGCAAAGGACACTGCCTCTTTCACTGGCTCCTAATTAGAGATTAAATTTTCCTAAACAAAAGCAATTAGCTCCACAAAACAGCCAGGATCCAATTACAGCATCTCTCCAAAGGGAGAGGATGGTTGGCATAAAATGTGATTTGCACGCTGGACTCCTTAGAAGCTGGTCACATCAAACACAGCTACACTTTAGTATTGGGTTGCTTTGCTATTTCACCATGGAGTCATACAGCTCAGAAACAGTCCCTTCAGTCCATCCAGTCCACACTGAGCAGCCAGCATCCATTTACACCAATTCAATTTCATTTTCCTCACAGCCGTTCCAACTCTCCCAGAGCTGACCGCTGACATTTAAGTGAGCGGTAATGTACAGAACCTAATTAACATTCTGACCCTTACATCTGACCGTGAGCACCTTTGAACCCGATATCTGAGGAGGGATGTGCTGGTGTTGGAGAGGGTCCAGAGGAGGTTTACGAGAATGATCTCAGGAATTATTGAGTTAACATATGATGAGCGTTCGACCGCACTGGGCCTGAACTCGCTGGAGTTTAGAAGGATGAGGGGACACTCATTGAAACTTACCGAATAGTGAAAGGCCTGGATAGAGTGGATGTGGAGAGGATGTTTCCACTAGTGGGAGAGTCTAGCACCAGAGGCCAGAGGCTCAGAATAAAAGGACGTACCTTTATAAAGGAGATGAGGAGGAATTTCTTCAGTCAGATTGGTGGTGAATCTGTGGAATTCATTGCCACAGACGGCGGTGGAGTCCGTCATTGGGTATTTGTAAGGCGGAGATTGAGAGATGGGTGTCAGAGGTTACGGGGAGAAGGCAGGAGAATGAGGTTGAGACGGAAAGAGAGATCAGCCATGATTGAATGGCAGAGTAGACAATGGGCCGAATGGCCTATTTCTACTCCTATAACATATGAACCTATGAACATAGAATGACATGTAGGCTTCGTAGATTAATTGATTTCTGTAAATTCCACTAATGTGCAGGTGCTGGATGTGAAAGTGGGATAATATGGAACAAATGTGAAGGGGATATCGATAGGCGGTGTGGACTTGGTGGTTTGAAGGAGCAGTTTCCATGCTGTGTCATTCACTCAATCAATCTTTGGGACACCAATCGCAGGGGAAGCTTGCAAACTCCACACAGGCAGCACCTGGATCACTGATGCAAACAATGGAGAATTAGACAAGGAGGAATCTGGATATCTATTACTTACCGGTAAGTGAAGGTAAAATGTTATGGGAGAACCAACTGCGTTCTTGTAGGACCTCCAAGTACAGGATATATGTTGCACACACTCCACATAGAATCATCATTATTCCAACAGTTGCAAATCTTACAAGGGAGATATGTTTAATGTCCTATGGACAAGTGAGGAAGACCAAGGTGGCGCAGCGGTAGAGTTGCTGCCTCACAGCGCCAGAGACCCGGGTTCCATCCTGACTACGGGCGCTGTCTGTACCAAGTTTGTACGTTCTCTCTGTGACCGCATGTGGGTTTTCTCCAGTTTCCTCCCAAACTCCAAGACATACATTGTTTGTAGATTACTTGGCTTGGTAAAATTGTAAATTGTCCCTAGAGTGTGTGGGATAGTGCTAGTCTGCTGGTTGGCGTTGACTCGGTGGGCCGAAGGGCCTGTTTCCACATTGTATCTCTCAACGGAAAACTACACTAATGAAGAGGATTGTAAAGATAGTTGAGGACGGGCGGCAGGTTCTGAAAGCAGTCAGGAGAGTTGGTCGGGCAGATGACTGCGGGTTATGTGGGGTTTGCTCAGGCCAGTGGGCTCAGTGGTCAGCCAGATGAGGGAGTGGGAGTCCAGGGGCTTCTGGCTGGAGGAGCAGATTCTCTGGCTGAGCCTCAAGTCCGCTGGAAGGTTGGGGGATGAGACCCTTGGTTTAGTTTGGAGATACAGCGTGGATACAGGCTCTTCTGCCCACAGAGTCCCTGCTGACCAGCGATCGGCCCATCACACACTAGTTTAGATTAGAGGTACAGCGTGGAAACAGGCCCTTCGGCCCACTGAGTCTATGCTAACCACCGATCACTCGTACACTAGCAAACTAGGGACTTTTATAATTTACCCAAGACAATTAACCTACAAACCTGCTCATCTTTGCAGTGTGGGAGGGAACCGGAGCACCTGGAGATAACTCGCGCTCGCAGGGAGAACGCACAAACTCCGTACAGACAGCACCCTAAGTCAGGATGGAACCCGGGTCTGTGGCGCTGTGAGGCAGCAACTCTACCGCTATGCAACCGTGACACCCTTGTTGTAAAATGTATTCATATTTTGGATTTTACCATCAGTGGCAAGGACAGTTCTTTTCGAGTTGCCCTTGAACTCAGCAGAGTGCTCAGCCATTTCAGAGGGTGCACCTTGGTGGGTCTGGAGTCACACCAGTAACAATGGTAGATTTGCCTCCCCACCCCTCAAGGGTATTAGTGATCCATACGGGTTTTCAGTTTTTATTTTAGGTTAGAGATGCAGCTTGGAAACAGGCCCTTCGGCCCACCGAGTCTGTTCTGTCCAGCGATCCCCGCACATTAACACTATCCCACATACACGAGGGAAAATTTACATTTTCACCCGGTGAAAACCCACGTAGATCGCGGAGAGAACGTACAAATTCCGTTCAGACAGCACCCGTAGTCGGGATCGAACCTGGGTCTCTGGTGCTGTGAGGCAGCAACTCTACCACTGCGCCACCGTGCCACACAGTCTGATTGTTTCTGACAATCTTGTTGCTTGGTCCTCACCCTGACTAATGAATAATTATTTCTCCAAATTCCACAACTTCCTTGGTGGGATTTGAGCAGAAATTTCTGATCCGGGAATGGGTTACGAGTTAGCGCATTAAATACTGTACCTCCACAGTGGGATTAACTACATTGCTACCATGGCAGGGTTTGAAATCTTGCTAGTGTTTGCTGAAGCAATCTTTCAATGATTGGAATAACTTTCAAACTCCTGAGCCAATTCTCTGATGTAGCTGAATGTTGTTCAGTTGCCAAGGCCCCAATCAATTAAACTGATTATTTTCTATCATATTTTATTCCCACGTTCCTTAGTAATGCGGGAAAATGCAGATGCTGGGCCTTGCTTGTCAGAAAACTGATGTTAACAACTGCACCGTCAGCTTGCAAGGGGCCGTCGAGCAACCACCCATGCATGCTGATGCGGCAAATGCAACGTACGATTCACTCACTGATGGGACCTCACGCTCTGTACTGACAGCTGGTGGATATTTGATTTAGTTTAGAGATAAAGCAGGGAAAGAAGACCTTCAGCCCAATGAATCTATGACTATCGATGACCTGCTCACATTAGTTCATATGTTCATAAGTTCTAGAAGCAGAACAAGGCCATTCGGCCCATCAAGTCTACTCCACCATTCAATCATTGCTGATCTGTCTTTCCCTCTCAACCCCATTCTCCTGCCTTCTCCCCATAAATCCGACACCCGTACTAATCACAAATCAGTCAATCTCTGCCTTACAAATATCCACTGACTTGGCCTCCACTGCTTCCTGTGGCAATGAGTTCCACAGATTCACCACCCTCTGACTACAGAAATTGCTTCTCATCTCCTTTCGAAAGATATGACCTTTTATTATGAGGCTGTGTCCTCTGGTCCTAGACTCTCCCACATCCTCTCCACATCCACTCTATCCAGGCCGTTCACTATTCGGTAATTTTCAATGGGGTCCCCCCTCATCTTTCTAAACTCCAGTGAGTACAGGCCCAGTGCCTATATTCTGTTATCCCACTGTTGCGTCCACTAGGGACAATTTCCAGAGGACCAATTATCCTACAAACCCACACGCCTTTGGGACGTGGGAGGAAACTGGAGCACCCAAAGGAAACCCACGCGGTCACAGGGAGAACGTGCAAACACCACACAGACAGCACCCAAGGTCCGAATAGAACCTGGGTCTCTATCATTGTGAGTCAGATGCTCTACCAGTTGGGTCATTGTGCCAACATAATGAAACAGGTCGGAGCCTGGTGAAATGTGGGTTGAGGATTGACCATGAATCCATGAACCATGAAGAGCTTGGTTATTCTCAAGCAACCGAACATCGCACGGACATTCTGGTGACATGCAGCACCGAAACAGGCCCTTCAGCCCATCTTGTCAAGGCTGACTAACAATCCCATTCATCGGCGTCTCCCTCGCTTGCCCAGAACCAAATTAAATATTCAAGGACCTTGTTTCTAAAGCCCTTCGAGGAATAGTTCCAAAGATTTAAGGCCCCAGAAAATAAATTGTTCTTAATTGATGTCTGTGGAATTCTCTGGGGGCGGTGGGGGCCGGTTCTCTGGATGTTTTAAACAGAGAGCTAGACAAGGATCTTAAAAGAGCGGAGTCAGGGGATATGGGGAGAAGGCAGGAACGGGGTACTGATTGGGGATGATCAGCCATGATCACATTGAATGGCGGTGCTGGCTCGAAGGGCCGAATGGCCTACTCCTGCACCTATTGTCTATTGTCTGTTGACTTTTAGTCATGAAGCACTGTAAGGGGACTCTTCCACATCCATCAAGAAGTTTCATTTTAGTTTTAGTTTAAAGATACAGCGTGGAAACTGGACTTTTGGCCTCCTGAGTCCATGTCAATCATCGAGCATCCATTTGCATTAGTCCTATGTTATCTCACTTTGCATCCATTCACGACACATTAGGGACAATTTTACAGAGGCCAATTAAACTACAAATCAATATGTCTTTGAAGTGTGGGAGAAAACCGCAATGCCCTTGTCCATGTAGATAGCTCTGGAAGGTTCGATGGAAGAGCGAGCAAGCTGGCTACAGAATGAGCTTCATGGGAGGAACCAAAGGGTGGTGTTGGTCGGGTTTTTTCCGGATTGAAAGGCTTGGATAAGTTGTGTGCCTCAGCGTTCGGTACTGGGACCATTGCTGTTTGTGCTTCATATTAACAAATTGGATGAGAATGTACAATGCATTAGTCAGAGGGTGGTGAATCTGTGGAATTCTTTGCCACAGAAGGCTGTGGAGGTAACGTCAATGAATACATTTAAGGCAGAAATAGATCGATTCTTGATTAGTACGGGTGTCAGGGGCTATGGGGAGAAGGCAGGAGAATGGGGTTAGGAGGAAGAGATAGATCAACCATGATTGAATAGCGGACTTGATAGGCCGAATGGTCTAAATCTACTACTATCATTTATGATCACATGATTAGTAAATTTGCAGATGACGCTAAGATTTCATAGAAACATAAAAACATAGAAAAGAGGTGCAGGAGGAGGCCATTCGGCCCTTTGAGCCAGCACCGCCATTTATTGTGATCATGGTTGATCGTTGCCTTCTCCCCATATCTCTTGCCTCCACTAGCCCCTAGAGCGCGATCCAACTCTCTCTTAAATCCATTCAGTGATTTGGCCTCCACTGCCCTCTATGGCAGGGAATTCCATAAATTCACAACTCTCTGGGTTAAAAAGTTTTTTCCCACCTCAGTCTTAAATGACCGCCCCTTTATTCTAAGATCTATATCGTAAATAGCGAATACAGGCATGAAAAATTACAGCAGGATTTTGATCAGTTGGGCAAGTGGGCTGAGGACCGGCTAATGAAGTTTAATGCGGATAAGTGCATTTTAGGAAATCAAAGCAGGGCAGGGCCTTGACAGTGAATGGCAGGGCTCCATGCTGACAACACCCGAGGTCAGGATCGAACCGGGGTCTCCAGCGCTGTGAGGCATCAGCGCTACCAGCAATGTCACTCTACCATCTTGAGCTGCCAGAGGAGGTGGTGGAGGTTGGGTCAATTACAATGTTTAGAAGACATTTGGACAAGTACACGGATAGCAAAGATTTGGAAGAATATGAGTTGTCAGGAAGACAGTTTGGTCAGCATGGATGGGTTTGGCCACAATGCCTGCTTCCATGCTGTACAGCTGTGTGACTTTATCTGGCCTCATTCAGCTCAGAAAGGTTTCACATTACAACTAATGTGAAGTGCAAAAGCAATTGGGTTTTGAGCAGAAAAAAAACTGATTATGGAAATTCAAAGCAAAAGCAGAAAATACCAGAGTCACTGGTGGCACGGCGGTAGAGTTGCATCCTTTCAGCGCCAGAGACCCGGGTTCGATCCTGATTACGGGCGCTGTCTGATGGAGTTTGTACGTTCTCCCCGTGACCTGTATGGGTTTTCTCCATGACTTGCGCAGGATTTCTCCGGGAGCTCCGGTTTCCTCCCACACTCCAAAGACGTAGAGGTTTGTAGGTTCATTGGCTTGGCATAATTGTAAATTGTCCCTAGTGTGCGTAGGATAGTGTTAGTGTGCAGGGATCAATGGTCAGCACAGACTCGGTGTACCGAAGGGCCTGTTCCGTGCTGTATCTCTAAACTAAACTAAACTTTGCAGCCTCAGTGGGGAGAGAAACTGAGCTGATATTTCCGGTCACGGCCCCTTGGTCTGAACTGGGACAGTCAATAAACAAAGTGTTTTGCAATGCAGAGAGGGCACGAAATGGAGAGAGGAGAGGCAATGCCTGTAACACCATGCAGACCAATGTTGTCACGGAAACCATCATTTAGAAAATGAGCAGTTGGAAAGCAACAGAGGTGGAAAACAAAACAAATGAAATAACAAATGTCGAGCTGCCTATGTGAAGCAAGAAGAAAACGGGGGTTGTGTAGGAAGGAACTGCAGATGCTGGTTTAGACCCCAGATAGACGCAAACAGCTGGAGTAACTCACCGGGACAGGCAGCATCCCTGGAGAGAAGGAATGGGTGATGTGTCGGACTGAGAGTCGGGGAGAGAGGAATTAGGTACACAAAAAGCTGGAGAAACTCAGCGGGTGCAGCAGCATCTAAGGAGCGAAGGAGATAGGCGACGTTTCGGGTCGAGACCCTTCTTCCTAATTAGTTAGTTGGCTCCAACTGTTGAATTGGAGATTGAGTGCTGAGGGCTTTAACATGCCCAGGTAAAGGTGAAGTGTAACCGCGAGCTTAAGTTGGGGATCATTGGAGCAACGCTAATTGCCCTCCCCTATAGTGTAGCTGCAGCGTGCAAACATTGCATCCTTCCAGTTCACGTGCGGTGCCCATGACAACTGAATACGCTTGACATTTTGATTTACATTCTCCAGCACTGTCGGGACCACATTGTGAGCACTGAATGCTCTGGAATTACAGTAATTGGAAGAAGTGGCAGAGAATGACTGCTTCACCTGGAAGGGGCTGTGGGTGCTGGGTGGTGGGAGGGCCGGCTGCTGCTTCTCCTGTACTGGCAAAGTGCCGTGAGACGGGGGAATGGTGCTGGGGATGACAGGGTGGACCAGGGTGACATCAAGCAAACGTGAAAGGGGAGTGGAGGAGCAAAGGTGTCTGGTGCGAGAATATCACTGAAGCAGCAGAGACGATGGAAAGCAACGCACGTGGGTGGCGCAATGGTAGAGTTGCTGCCTTACAGCGCCAGGGATCCGGGTCCGATCCTGACTACACAGTTTGTATGTTCCCCCCTGTGACCTGCGTGGGGTTTCTCCGAGATCTTCGGTTTCCTCCCACACTCCAAAGACGTACAGGTTTGTAGGATATTTAAGAAACAACTGCAGATGCTAGAAAATCGAAGGTAGACAAGAGTGCTGGAGAAACTCAGCGGGTGCAGCAGCATCTATGGAGCGATGGAAATAGGCAAAGTTTCAGGCCGAAACTGAAGAAGGGTTTTGGCCCGAAACGTTGCCTATTTCCTTCGCTCCATAGATGTCGCCTCACCCGCTGAGTTTCTCCAGCACTTTTGTCCACCAGGTTTGTAGGATTATTGGCTTGGTATTGTCCCTAGTGTGTGTAGGATAATGTTAGTGTGCGGGGATCGCTGGTTGGTGCGGACTCGATGGGCCGCAGGGCCTGTTTTGCGCTGTGAAACTAAACTAGACTAAATTGAATGTGGGGGGCGGTGTGGTTGGAAGAAGAAACAAGGGGAATCCTGTCCTTTTGGCTCGAGATGGGATGAGAGCAGAAGTCAGTCATCAACCCCATAGCATCCGCAGCCTTCCTCGTTGCCAGATTGGATGACAATGATCAAGTTGATCCTTGGTGAGTGGAAGGTTAGGTGAGGGGACGTTACTGTGAGTTAACAGTGCAAAAATGAGGAGATTAGAGCTCTAGGGGCTAGTAGAATCAAGGGATATGGGGAGAAGGCAGGCACGGGTTATTGATTGGGGACGATCAGCCATGATCACAATGAATGGCGGTGCTGGTTCAAAGGGCCGAATGGCCTCCTCCTGCACCTATTTCTATGTTTCTATTAATGTCATGTTGACAATGGCCAATAAATAAACTGAGAGATATTAAGAAGCTGTAAGGAGGTGTCTTGGTGGATTGGGAAGTCTCGAATCAGGGGAAGCGGTTCACAGTGACTAACTGGGAGAGCAGCTGCCTCACAGTGTCAGAGACCCAGGTTCCATCCTGATCTCGCCAGTTGTCTGTTTAGATTTTTTACATTCTCCCTGTGACCATGTGGGTTTCCTCCGGGTGCTCTGGTTTCCTCCCACACCCCAAAGACGTGCGGGTTTGTAGGTTAATTGTTCTCTGTAGTTTGCCCCTAGTGTGTAGGGAGTGGATGAGGGAGTGGGATAACATAGAGCTAACGTGGTCAGGTGATTGATGATCGGTGTGGCCTCGATAGGCCAAAGGTCCTGTTTCCATGCTGAGCCTCTAAACCAAATGGTAAACTGAACAGTCTGGGTAAGACAGTTTCTCCAGAGATGCTGCCTGACCCGCTGAGTTACTCCCTCCAGCGTTGTGTGTCTACGTAGTCTTGGTGAGACATCTGGTCAAAGAAACAGGCATGGATGACAAGATAGTGAACCTAGAAACTTGGTGCATGCTTGGGTCAGAGTCATTAGTTTAGTTTAGAATAGTTTAGAGATACAGCGTGGAAACAGGCCCTTTGGCCCATCGAGTCCTCGCCGACCAGTGATCCCCGCACATTAACACTACCCTATGCACACTAGGGACAATTTACACGTATATCAAGCCAATTAACCTGCGGACCTGTACATCCTTGGAATGTGGGAGGAAACCAAAGTTCTCTGAGAAAACCCACGCAGGTCACGGGGAGAGCGTGCAAACTCTGTGCAGACAAGCACCCGTGGCCAGGATCGAACCCGGGTCTCTGAAGCTGCATGCTCTGTAAGGCAGCAACTACACCAGTGTGCCACCATGCGCAGCCAGTGAGGATTACTATTGAAAACCTGACAGAAAAGATTGTCAAAAGAGGGTGGAAAACAAAAAAAGACAGGGAGAGGAAGGTGAGTATCTTGAAATTAGAAATTTGACCTTTTTAAAAATATTCATCAAGTTGTCCCTCTCTGGGTACAAGAGTTTGATTTACACTGCACTGGCGACTGTCACATCGTGGAGGACAGGCTGACCTTTAATGTGGGCTGCCCACTCCACTATTTGCTCTGATTACGGCTGAACCCTGACATATACACCACTTTCCCAGCATTAATCATACATCACTTGATTTGCCTAATACTGAAAAGATCTTTACCTCGTTCAGTGACTGGCCCTTCATAGTCCCCTTGGGTGGAACATTCTAATGATTCACCACCCAGTGAAACTCTTCTCATTCTCCATCCTGAACCGATATCTCAGTGAATCAGAACCTCATTGAAACCTACCGAATAGTGAAAGGCCTGGATAGGGTGAAAGTGGAGAGGATGTTTCCACTAGTGGGAGAGTCTGGGACCAGAGGCCAGAGCCTCAGAATGAAAGGACGTACCTTTAGAACGGATAAGAGGAGGAATTTCTTTAGTCAGAGGGTGTAAATCTCTAGAATTCATTGCCACAGATGGCTGTGGAGGCCAAGTCAATGAGTATTTTTAAAGCGGAGATTGACCGATTCTTGATTAGTAAGGGTGTCAGGGGTTACGGGGAGAAGGCAGAAAATTGGGGTTGAGGGAGAAAGATAGATGAACCATGATTGAATGGTGGAATTGACTTGATGGGTCGAATGGCCTAATTCTGCTCCTAGAATGATCCTGGATGCAAGGCATCTCAGCCAGAGGAAAACTCATTTCTGCATCTACCCTGCAATGCACAATAAGAATGTTCTAGATTTCAATTAGATCATCCAGATCCATGATTAGGTTTAGTATTGTCATATGCATTGGTAGCATTAGTTCCAGAGAAAAAATGTACCAATGTCCGCAATGGGATAAGGATGTATCAGACATCACTGTAGCTTATGGATGGACTGCTCTGAAGCCTGATAACAGGGGAAGATGCTGTTCCTGAGACTGGTGGTCACTGAACCAGGTAAAGATCTTTACAGTATTATGCAAATCAAGTGATATATGATTAATGCTGGGACGAAGGGTCGAACGGCCTCCTCCTGCACCTATTTTCTATGTTTCTATGGACAAGCTAGATGCAGGAAAAATGTTCCCAATGTTGGGAGAGTCCAGAACCAGGGACCACAGTCTTAGAATAAAGGGGAGGCCATTTAAGACTGAGGTGAGAAAAAACCTTTTGACCCAGAGATTTGTGGATTTGTGGAATTCCCTGCCACAGAGGGCAGTGGAGGCCAAGTCACTGGATGGATTTAAGAGAGAGTTAGATAGAGGTCTAGGGGCTAGTGGACTCAAGGGATATGGGGAGAAGGCAGGCACGGGTTATTGATTGGGGACGGTCAGCCATGATCACAATGAATGGCGGTGCTGGCTTGAAGGGCCGAGTGGCCTCCTCCTGCACCTACTTTCTATGTTTCTATGGTGCGCCGTCAAGCTTCTGTATCTGGAGTGCGGAGGAGAAAGAATGACCGGGGCGGGAAAGGTCCTTACTTGGATTGGTTTCTCTCATTCTTCTCTACAGCAGAAAATAGGGGACCAGTATGCTCCATCTCTCCTCTGACGACACACGGCATCTCAGAACCGACCTGGCAGCCCTATTACACCAAAGATAGACACAAAATGCTGGAGTAACTCAGCGAGTCAGGCGACATCTCTGGAGAAAAGGATTAGGTGACATTTCGGGTCGAGACCCTTTCTACAGATTAAGAGGTGGGGGACAGGGAAACTAGAGGTAAGAAAAGGTGTAGAACAAATCAGAGCTGGCACCGATGACCAAGGAAAGGTGGAGCCCACAATGGTCCATTTTTGGCTGTGGAAGAGATGTTAACGAAGGGATACAAACACTGAAACTAGCAGGATGACCGTGATTGACAATATTGACAAATCCGTTCCCCTCCTCAGGTGCTGCTTGACCTGGTGGGAATTTTGCATCAATCCGGTGAGTCTTTGTTTCCTTCTATTTCAGGGCCCGTCCTTGCCGGCACCCGTCACAGTCGCAGCAGGTCGCCGACAATTTTCAACGTTGAAAATCCAGCAGCATCCAGAAAAAGGTACGACTCTTTGGGCGACTACTCACGGGGTGACACCTGTATGGTCGAGAATAGTCGCCATGTTAGCACCGTGTTACAACCATTCAGCAGTGGGAGTAACAACTGAGTGTTACAACCATTCAGCAGCATTTGGCCCTTTGAGCCAGCACCGCCATTCAATGTGATCATGGCTGATCAAAGTTTCTTGACCCATGATGATGTGGGCTTTGTGTGATGGAACATTGCCCTGCAGACTCATATCCAGGAGCACAACCCCCCTGCCCCATAAAACAGGGGTCACCTGTACACCCTTTTAATTTAGTTTAGTTTAGAGATACAGCGCAGAAACTGGCAGCGGCCCACCGGGTCCGCACCGACTAGCGATCCCCGCGCACTAACACTATCCTGTACACATTAGGGACAATTTACAATTCAACTAAGCCAAGTAACCTACAAACCTGTATGTCTTCGGAGTGCAGGAGGAAACCAGAAATACCGGTGACGGGGAGCACGCACAAACGCCATACAGACAGCACTCATGGTCCGGATTGAGCCCGAGTCCCTGGCACTGTAAGGCAGCAACTCTACCGCTGCGCCACCGTGCCACCCTGTTTGTGTTCAGACAGTCCAGACCGACACTACATTACTGAGCTGAAGACCACATACACTTCATATCTGGCCAATCAGCTTAATGGCTCAGCGCTAACATTACAATCAAAGCCCCATTCATTTGAATAGAGCAGCCGCTTGCTTTAATTATGTTTGCCTGAGTTTTATTGACCATTTTCCTTTATTTGATTAAATTAATTTGCTAATTGTTTTAAGTTATTCAAGTCGATCGTGACTGCTTTTATCGCCTGACAGTGAGAGCCGTGTTGAGTCCAGAATACTCCTGGGTGAACCTCGTCCCTCACAGACCGTTCCACTTGTGGGACATCACCAGGACCAGGTCCACTGTGGTCTGGAATCAAATGGGAACGGGTCTGGGGGTGGGGGAATCAATCGCAGGCTGCGGCTCCGGTCGCGCATGACCTGTTAGCCAACGTAGAATTCCAACCCTGGGTTTTAGAACATTGAGCCTAAGTTTCAAAAGACTGGGAGACATGGGCAAGAGGGGCCGAAGGGCCTGTTTCCATGCTGCACGACTCTATCAATGACTGCAAGCCCTTGTAAAGCTCACAAATGTACGGAATGGTGAAGGGCCTGGATGGAGTGGATGTGGAGAAGGTGTTTCCACTAGTGGGAGAGTGTAGGACCAGAGGTCATGGTCTCAGAGTAAAAGGATGGACCTTTAGGAAGGAAATGAGGAAGAATTTCTTTAGTCAGAGGGTAGTGAATCTGTGGAATTCATTGCCACAGACAACCATCTGCAACCAACAGGACACCCGGTGGCGCTGTTACTGGCTGTCCCCACACGGTCTGGTTGTCTTTTTTAATTTTGTTATGTTTAGAGTGTGTTTTAGTTGTTTCAGTATTTTATGTGGGGGGAAGCGGGTAGGGTAAGGGGGGAAACCGTCCTTCAGTCGCTCCCCGGCGAGGATGCGGCTATTATCCGAGTCGCGTCCTCGCCCCCCACCCCCCCCACCAGTTGGATTGGCGCGGCCTTTCCTGCCGGGACTGGACAAGGGCTTCGGCAGCTGCGGCGCTGCGCTCGATACATCGCGGAGCGGGCGAGTCCTTACCTGGGATCGCCGTTTGGAGCTCCGGCGTGTTGGACCACTGCTCCAACATCACGGAGCTGTGGTTCGCGGAGCTCCCAACGCGGGCGGCGCTGATTTTAACATCGCGGAGTCCTGGGACCCTTTGCCGGGGGTCGCCAGCGCGAATCTCCGCCCAGCGCAGCCCGTGAACATCGGGAGCCACGGACTCCGGTGGGAGGTGGCCAATTCGGAGGTCCAGGCTGCTGAGGATGTTCTCCCGTTCAACGCCGCGGTTCCATCATTCCCAGCGGGAGGCCCCGACCACGGGTGAACATCGGCGAACATCGGCGAACATCGGCGAACATCGGCGAGGAGGTTGACTGGACTTTGGTTCCTTCCCTCACAGTGGGGAACTTTGGTGCTGCTGTGGGGATGTTTGTGTTGTGGACTACTGTGTTATGCATTTTGTGTTTTTTTTTGGTTTTTTTTTGTATGACTGTAAGGGAAAGAGATTAGTTGTCCCTTAATTGAAGACAATGAGAATAAATTAAATCAAATCAAATCAAAATCTGTGGAGGCCAAGTCAATGGATATTTTTAAGGTGGAGATTGACAGGTTCTTGATTAGTACTGATGTCCGGGGTGATGGGGAGAAGGCAGGAGAATGGGGTTGAGAGGGAGAGATGGATCAGCCATGATTGAATGGTGGAGTAGACTCGATGGGCCGAATGGCCTAATTCTGCTCCTACAGCTTATGGACATGAACTCTCCACTCCTCTGGCAACACCTTCTCCCATTCTGTGTATCGTGGCTGGATCCCATTTTCACTACTTCACCCTACACCTTGTGGCTTTCAGCCCTCATGAGTGAAAGAGGTTTGTTAAAGTAACTCCTCCTTTCAGCAAACATTTTGTCACTGCTGCTCATCACCACTTTTTCTCCATCGCGATACGATGTATTTTGGGATATTTTTCAATGTGAAGGTGTTATATAGCAATAAGATACAACAGAAAAAAGCAATTCAGAATTGCTTCAAGAAACAACGGAAATGAGAATGGGAATGCACCACCTTGGAGGCAACCACTCGCAGTCTAAAGGAATCAGATCAACTGGGAACATTTCCTAATGGAACATAACCTTGCCTGTATACTCAGAAGATGAGCTAACCAAAGCCTGAATCTCGCCCCCAGCAAATCTAGACAATAGCCAATAGGTGCAGGAGTTGGCCATTCAGCCCTTCGTGCCAGCACCGCCATTCAATGTGATCATGGCTGATCATCCCCAATCAGTACCCCGTTCCTGCCTTCTCCCCATATCACCTGACTCCGCTATTTTTAAGAGCCCTATCTAGCTCTCTCTTGAAAGCATCCAGAGAACCTGCCTCCACTGCCCTCTGAGGCAGAGAATTCCACAGACTCACCACTCTCTGTGAGAAAAAGTATTTCCTCATCTCCGTTCTAAATGGCTTACTCCTTATTCTTAAACTGTGGGCCCTGGTTCTGGACTCCCCCAACATCGGGAACATGTTTCCTGCCTCTAGCGTATCCAAGCCCTTAACAATCTTATATGTTTCAATGAGATACCCTCTCATCCTTCTAAACTCCCGAGTGTACAAGCCCAGCTGCTCCATTCTCTCAGCATATGACAGTCCCGCCATCCCGGGAATTAACCTTGTAAACCTACGCTGCCCTCCCTCAATAGCAAGAATGTCCTTCCTCAAATTAGAGGACCAAAACTACACACAATGCTTCAGGTGTGGTCTACCAAGCATCAAACAACTGGGACGTCTAGATTCCCCAAGCGAGCATTAACCTTTGAACTCACTCCTGGCAACATGCCCACATGGAATCCAGTGAAAGCCTTGTCGAGACATCATCAGAAGTGGAACATTGACATGACCTGAGGGAGACACCTCCAGTCACCACCACCCTTCCCACTTGGTGAACTTTTTCACACCAAGGGTGGTGGGTGTATGGAACGAGCTGCCAGAGGAGGTAGTTGAGGCAGGGACTATGCCAGAGTTTAAGAAACAATTAGACAGGTACACGGATAGGACAGGTTTGGAGGGATTGGGGCCAAATGCAGGCAGGTGGGACTAGTGTAGCTGGGACATGATGGTCGGTGTGGGCAAGTTGGGCCGAAGGGCCTGTTTCCACACTGTATCTCTCTATGACTTTATAACTCTAAGGTTTCCCAGGGCCACTGCTGGAGCAGCAGTGGTGCAGCAAGTAAAGCCGCTGTCTCACAGCACTGTTTGATCCCAGCCTCGGGTGCTGTCTCTGTTGAGTTTGCACATTCTCCCTGTGACCGCGTGGGTTTCCAACGAATGCTTCGGTTTTCTCTCACATTTCAAAGGCATGCACATCAGCAGATTAATTGATCTCTGTAAATTGTGCCTCGTGTGCAGGTGAGTGGTCGAATCTGAAGGGCATTCATGAGAACGTGGAGAGAACTTCAAAATATGATTGATGCCAGATTAGCAGAAACTATTAGTTGATGTTCATAGAACATAGAACAGTATGTTCTCAAAATCCAAGGCTTGGCTATGGGCACACGCCAGCTCTGCCTGCCTCTGTGTAGGGTACATCGAACAATCTCTGTTCCAGGCGTACACTAGCCCATCCCCGACCTCTACCTCCGCTACACTGACGACTGCATTGGTGCTACCTCCTGCACCCATGCAGAACTCACTGGCTTCTTCCACTTCACCACTAATTTTCATCTGGCACTCAAATTCACCTGGACCATATCCGACATCTCCCTACCGTTTCTAGATTTCACCGTCTCCATCGCAGGTAACAGACTACTGACCGACATCTAGTACAAACCCACTAACTATCTGGACTACACTTCTTCCCACCCTGCTTCCTGCAAGGACTCCATTCCCATCTCCCAATTCCTCCGTCTACGCAGCATCTGCGACCAGGATGAAGCGTTCCAAACCAGGGCATCCGAGATGTCCGCTCTTCCTCGCCCCCCCCTATTCGTAACAAGGACAGAGTCCCCCTTGTCCTCACCTTCCACCCCATCAGCCGTCGCATACAACCTATAATCTTCCGACATTTTCGCCACCTCCAACGGGATCCCACCACTGGCCACATCTTATTATCTCCTCCCCTTTCTGGTTTCCGCAGAGACCGCTCCATCCGTAACTCCCTGTTCAACTCGTCCCTTCCCACCCAAACCACCCCCTCCCCGGGTAATTTCCCCTGCAACCGCAGGAAATGCAACACTTGTCCCTTTACCTTCCCCCTCGACCATCCAAGGACCAGATCAGTCTTTCCAGGTGAGGCAGAGGTTCACCTGCACCTCCTCCAACCTCATCTATTGCATCCGCTGTTCCCGCTGTCAACGTCTCTACATCGGTGAGACCATGCGCAGGCTCGGCAATCGTTTCGCTGCACACCTCCGCTCAGTCCGTCTTAACCAAGCTGAGTACCCAGTGGCTCAGCACTTCAACTCCCCCTCTCATTCCCAATCTGACCTTTCCGGCCTGGGCCTCCTCCATGGTCAGAGTGAGACCCAGCACAAATTGGAGGAGCAGCACCTCATATTTTGCTTGTGTAGTTTACACCCCAGCGGTATGAACATTCACTTCTCTCATTTTAGATTGCCCTTGCTTTCTCTCTCCTTCCCCTCCCCATTCCCAGTTCTCCCACAATTCCTACTTTCTCCGCCTACTTCTTTTCGTTTTCCCGCCCCCCCCCCCCCCCCCACACATCATTCTGAAGAAGGGTCTCAACCCGAAACGTCGCCAATTCCTTCTCTCCATAGATGCTGCCTCACCCGCTGAGATTTGTTTTGTCTACCTTGGATTTTTCCAGCATCTGCAGTTCTTTCTTAAACAAATAGAACAGTACGGCACAGGAACATGCCCTTTGGCCCACAATGTCTGTGCTACACATTATACCACGATAAACTAAACTCCTCCGGCTACACGTGGTCCACATCCCTTCATTCCCTACAAATTCATGTGCCTATCAAAAAGCCTCTCTGATGCTTTTCTGTGCTGTATCTCTTTGTGTCTCTGAGATAAGAACACAGTGAATCCCGTGTAAGAAGACAGAGTCTCTGCTCTGTGTAAGAAGGTGGTGGTTTAAACCGAAGATGGTGGTTTAAACCGAAGATAGACACAAAAAGCTGGAGTAACTCAGCGGGACAGGCAGCATCTCTGGAGAGAAGGAATGGGTAACATTTCAGGTCGCGACCCTTCTTCAGACCGGTTAGGGATAAGGGAAACGAGAGATATAGACGGTGAGGGTACACAAAAAGCTGGAGAAACTCAGCGGGTGCAGCAGCATCTAAGGAGCGAAGGAGATAGGCGACGTTTCGGGTCGAGACCCTTCTTCAGACTGGGTCTCCAATATTTCAGAAAATATTCCCTTTTCAACCCCGTTCTCCTGCCTTCTCCCCATAACCCCTGACACCCGTACTAATCAAGAATCTATCTATCTCTGCCTTAAAAATATTCATTGACTTGGCCTCCGCAGCCTTCTGTGGCAATTAATTATGTGATTCATGAATACATTCTTATAGATAATCTTCTTACTCAGCAGACATCACCATGGTTTTGTTGGTAGCACTCCTGATTGTATATGGAATATTGTGCATTTGAACTCCACCCATGCCACCACTTATTTCAGCCAACCCTCCAGTGCAGTGCTGCGGGAGTGCTGCGGGAGTGCTGCACCATTGGAGGAGCCACCACATGGATGCAGAGTTCAACTCCTCTGCATGGTGACGAAAAAGATGAAAACACAGTACGTCAAAGAAAAGTTGGGAAATCTTTGTACTTCCAGCCACTGTGAGCCTGCATTTTTCAAATGAATTGTCTGATTATTGGAAAATCCCAATAGTTTGCATCTGCTGCTATCTTTCCCAAATTTCAACTATGATGAACTGTAGCTGAGTATTGGGAGTATCGGAAAGGAGATGTGTAATTACACGAGATATGTCTTGTGATAGCACCCCCTCCCTCGGATAAGGCTCTGATCCCTATCACTGGCTGTGTGGGAAGGAACTGCAGATGCTGGTTCACACCGAAGATAGACACAAAACGCTGGAGTAACTCAGCATCTCTGGAGAGAAGTAGCATCTCTGGAGAGAAGTAATAGGTGGCATTTTGGGTCGAGACCCTTCTTCAGACTGAGACTATCACTGGCTGACAGGCCTGCAGGGACCAATTCCCAGCATCAGTAGTAATGGCAGGGTCCGATTAGCAGGTATTGGTTTGGCCACCTGAACCTTGGCAGCATGCTCCCTATAAACCCAGGCATCCCAGCCAGGTGAGAGGGGACGAGGTGACAAGAGGCAGAGGTGGGGGAGAAGGTGGGGGAGAAGGTGGGGCTTCCTGCTAGCTGTGTTCCTCTGTCACAGGTTGGAGGAAGACTGAGCCACTGGGACAAACCCAAGACCACCAGCGCCACCATGTGGACAAGACTGGGCTGCCGAGGAGAATCCCTAGACTGCCAGCGCCTCCACTGTGGTCGGGAGAAGCCAAAATGCCAGTGCCTCTCTCTACCTGCCCATGGACAATGAGGGACTGTGCCCACACACAGAGGCAAAGACCGAGTTGCCAGGATAATCCAGAGACTGCCAGCATTGCCTCTTCAAGACCCAAAGCTGAGCCGCCAGGATAAAGGTAAGATTGCCAGGATAAATCCGAGACTGCCAGCGCCTCCCTTCGAAGCAAAGGTGAACTGCACGCAGAAGCCTGAAATCACCATCACCACGCCTCTTCCTTTGCATAGTAAGACTGAGCTGCCGGGACAGCATATACATATAAAATATATATATTCTGGTGGGGCACTATCCTTAATCTTGGCCTCTGTTAGAGGCACTGGGTCTCTCTCTCTCCCTCTCTCTCTCTCTCTCTCTCTCTCTCTCTCTCTATATATATATATATATATAGTATATATATATATATATATATATATATATATATATATATATATAGATATATATAGATATATATAGATATATATATATATATATAGTCTTTCATATATCACAATATCTATATATAGTAAGAAGAAGGGTTTCGGCCCGAAACGTTGCCTATTTCCTTCACTCCATAGATGCTGCTTCACTATATATATATATATATATATATAGTCCTGCTCAGGAGCTGCCAGATGGGGCATCTTGGTCAGCATGGGCTAGTTGGGCCGAAGGGCCTGTTTCCATGCTGTATGGGTCTGTAACTGTATGATTATGAATAAAAGAGGGGACAGGGAAATGGGATGTGCAATTGACTCCAGCACACCGTGGGTTGAATGGTATCCCGCCAAGTAGTCATTTTGATGATTCTATGATCATAAAACAGGTCACTTCCCACTAATCATGTTGCCAACCCCTAGAGATCGTGCAGTGTCGCTACATGCTTCTGTCTCCTTCAAAAGTGTTCTCAGTCAGGCTAATATGTGGAAGCTTAAACTAATAGCTTTTCTCGCAGTTGATTAATGTGCAGAGTCAGGGAAACAGCAAGAAACGGTGAGCATAATAACTTGAAAACAATGAGATGTAATCTACAGGGAGTGAGGCGAGCTTTATCGGAACCCATTCCAGATACCGTGTCCTAATCAACAGAATTGGATGAAAGTACATATTGCAGACCCTCCCAAAGTACATTGGCAATAGAATCTTCCTCGTACTTCCATAAAACTTAATTTTCCAGTTGGCAACCAAGACATGAAGACAGCCTTTCGATGCAAAACCATCCTCAAACTGTTTCAACTTCCCAATTGTTTGGCGAAGCTTGCTAAAAGATTACAATTGGCAATCATTGCATGAGGCACAAATCAGCAGACTTGTCCCAATCCCATTTTCTCATATTTACTCCAGGCCATTGGCACCAACTCTAATACCTGGAGTAACTTACAGGAACTTCAACAAAAACTATCTTGCCACAATCTTGCCAATTGTGGGACCACTCATCTGAAAACGGGTCCCGATCCAAAATGTCACCTATCCATGTCCCCCAGAGATGCTGCCTGACCTGTTGGGTACTCCAGCACTTTGTGCTCCACGCAATATTCCAGCACTTGCAGTTCCTTGTGTCTCCATGTTACTACTTATTTGCATTTTAATATGTGTCTTTTATTCATGCAAGTCTTTAGGGGACTGTTGTAGGTTACAAGACCACCATTTATTGCCCCTCCGAACTGCCATTGAGAAGACAAGGCAGATGTACTGGTCTTTCTGGACAAGGTCTACTTTCAGTACATTCCAGGATTTAGACCCAGGAACAATAATGCAGCTGCGATCTTTTTCCAAGTTGGGGTATGTGGGGGTTAGAGGGGGGTATGCAGACAATGCTTGTCCTCACTGGTGGCTTTCAGACGTGCCGTTGAAGCAATCTGGGTGAGTAACTGCTGTGCAATTTGCAGAAAAGAGTCGTAGAGTCTTGGAGTCAAGACCAGAGAGCATGGGACCAGTGTCGATGGAGCATGTTGACTGGCAAGGGCAAGTTGGGCCGGAAGGCCTATGTCAACGCTGTACGACTCTATGACTCTGAAACTCTAAGTCATACAGCATGGAAACAAGTCCTTCAACCCAACTTGCCCTTGTCAACTAAGATGCCCCATCTACACTAGTTCCACCTGCCTGCATTTGCTCAATATTCCTCTAAACCTTTCCTATCCATGAACCTGTCCAAGTGTATTTTAAATGTTGTTACAGTACCTGCCCCAACTACCTCCTTTGGCAGCTTGTTCCACATACCCACCACTCTCTGTGTGAAAAAAATCCCATCAGGTTCCTAATAAATCTCTCTCACTTTAAACCTATGCCTCCCCGACTCTGGGTAAATGGTTGTGCATTCACCTCATGATTTCAAGCATCTCTATTAGAACAGCCCATGGCCTCCTGTGCTCCACGGAATAAAGTCCCAGCCTATCCAACCTCTCCCTTTTGCTCAGGCCCTCAGGTCCTGGCAACATCCTGTCAATCTTCCCCACACTCTTTCCAGCCTAGCATCATCCTTCCTGTAGCGGAGTGACCAAAACTAAGCACAATACTCTCAGTGTAGGATGGAACTGCAGACGCTGGCTTACACCGAAGATAGACACAGAATGGTGGAGTAACTCAGCGGGTCCGGCAGCGTCTCTGGAGAAAAGGAATAGGTGCCGTTTCGCATCGAGACCCTTCCTCAGACTGAGAGTCAGGGAAAAGAGAAACTAGAGGTATGAAAAGGTTCAGAACAAGTCAGAGCTGGCGATGATGACCAGGGAAAGGTGGAGCCCACAATGGCCCATTGTTGGCTGTGGAAGAGGTGATAACAAATCTATAACAAGTGGACCTAGCGGGATGACAGGGACATTCCTCTAAGTGTGGCTCCACCAATGTCTTGTACAATTGGAAGTGCAAGACGTTGGCGAGGCCGCACTTAGTGCGGAAGATGGCAGCTGGAAGTTGGTACACACTGTAGACTGTGTGCCCTGGTAATACTGGTGAGGATGGCTGGAGAAGTGGGCAGAGTGCCAATCTGCAAGCTGCTTTGTTGACCGGATGTTAGATGTAAGGGAAGTCAGCTTGCATTCTATATGAAGCATCTGAAGACCATTGCCTGATGTAAAGACAGAAATCACCAATGCAGCAATCTTAAATATCCCTCATTTTGTAATTGAGGCTAAATTATTCCCAGCCTTAGTTCCACCTTCTTATCTGAATAAGAACAAGGATGTGATTGATTCCAGCAGAATACATTAAATTATCTGTGAGAATGTTCCAGAAAAAGAACCTCCAGGTTGGTCACTCTGTTAGCTATTCATTGATCAGTGTTCCACACTAAACCTGCCAGAGAAATCTGAATTATTATCTAATTCCACCCCAGCTTGCTCACATTGATTTTATTATTTGTGTCAGCCACCATGCTCATGTCTCCCTAATATCAGATTGGTTGCGGGATCTGAATCAGCCGTGCGTAGTGAAAATCATTCCCCCACTAGACAAGGAGGCAGAGTGCTCTTTGATTGTTCACAAAGTCAAGTGGTTCACTTATTGCCCAGCACAGTCTCCACTGCAACTCAGAGACCGATCGCCCCACATCTATCTAACTCGCTGGTTAAAAAGCTAGAAGCTCTTGCTTCCTTCCATCAGCGATGCTCCATCATTGCAGCTGAACACTCGTACAACATGAAGTCTTTGCCACGTTCAATTCCACCGTTCAACGCCCGATTAATGTGTTGTCGGAGTTGAGCTTCTGCAGCAGCGGTAGGCGTCTGTTTCACCGGACTGTCTGCACTGCGCTGAGCATTTTGATCCAGGGCACTCTCAAAGGAGGCAAACGGGCTGAGCTCGGCGAGTTGCAGAAATCCTCCACACCTCCCAGGCTTTGTGCTGGGTCAGGGTTGGCATGAAACCAGCAATGTTCTGGTTCAGTGACACAGCAGAGCATTGATGAGCTGGGAGTGAGTACTGCAGTCCCTCACAGCTCAAAGGTTATTGCACGATACACCAACTCACACAAGCCTGAATCACTTTCTCACGGAGTCATGCAGGCCCTTCGACCCAACATCCGTGCTGACCAATATGCCCCATCTAAGATGGAGCCGTTTGCCCACATTGGCTCTAAACCTGTCCCAAGTGCCTTTTAAATGATGACATAGCACCTGCTTCAACTATCTCCTCTGGCACCTTGTTCTAAACACCCATCACTGAAAAGGTCGCCACCTCAGGCAATTGAGGAAATTCAGAGTGTCTCCGAGGATCCTCCAGTGCTTCTACTCAGCGGCTGTGGAAAGCATCTTGTCCGGAAATATCACAATTTGGTTTGGGAACTGCTCTGGCCAGGACAAGAAGGCTCTGCAGAGAGTAGAGCGTTCGGCCGAACGCACTATGGGAACTTCACTCGCCCCCCTGCAGGAACTATACATCAGGAGGTGCAACTCCAGAGCCAATAAGATCATGGGGGACCCCTTCCACCCCAGCAACGGGCTGTTCCAGCTGCTCCGGTCAGGCAAACGCCTCCGTTGCCATGCTGTGAGAACGGAGAGGATGAGAAGGAGTTTCTTCCCAGAGGCCATTAGGACTGTAAACTCCTATCTCACCAGGGACTAACTTTACTGGACCATTCTACTGTTTTTTTTAAATTGCTTTTTTTTCTCCTTTTTCTTTCCTCCCACAAATATGTAATATGTGAATATGTGATTCTGTTCCATTCTGTTTGTTTTTTTTTTTTTGCATAATCCGCGAGCATTGTCACTTTTCATTTCACTGCATATCTCGTGTGTGTATGTGACGAATAACCTTAACTTGACTTGACTTGACTTGACTTGAAGTTCCAATTAAACCATTCCCCTCTCTCCTTAAACCTATGTCCCCTGGTTCTTGATTCCTCTACCCTGGAGAAAACAGTTTGTGCGTTCACCCTATCTGTCTATTGTCTGTCCAACCTCTCTCCATAGCTCAGGCTATTTGAGTCTTGGCAAAATCCTCGGAAATCTTCTCTGCAATATTTCAGGTTTAAAATAATTTTCACTCCCGGAAATATAGTTCACTGTTTCTTGCATTTGTTGACGTGCCCAGTTCCCATCTTTGTTCAATTCACCAAACACTGCTCTTATTTTCTCCTGCATTTTATAACTGATGCTGAGCTTTTGCTGTTCCCGTTCATCTTACTCACATGGTACGTGAGGGTGAATATTAACATTAACATCTGCAAACAGAAGTCCTTTGCACACTTGGCCCTGCTGAAACATACTAGTCTTCAACAATAAATTTCCTTGACCTAAATGTGGACCACTTTCCCTCTCGGAGGCACCAAACCTCAATCATCGCCTAAAAGTCTAGAATCTTTAGCCATCCGAGGAACACAGTGTTTGAAGATCATTCATAAGTTCTAGGAGCAGGATTAGGCCATTCGACCCATCAAGTCTACTCTGCCATTCAATCACGGCTGATCTATCTTTCCCTCTCAACCCCATTCTCCTGCATTCTCCCCACAACCCGTAACACATTCACTAATCAAGAATCTATCTATCTCTGCCTTTAAAAATATCCATTGAGTTGGCCTCCACAGCCTTCTGTGGAAGACATCAAGATGCCAAACCTAACATAGAGCTTACGGATTATAGGGCAATGTTCATCCCTCCCTCCTGTACACTTCAGAGATGGACTCTCCGCAACTGGCACCCCAAAGACAGAGAGATGTGACTGATGCTGCTCCCAAATACATATTCAAATCCATTGGCAGGAAAAACAAACCAACAACAGTGTCTTCTCCCAGGCCAATATCCCAAGCACTGAGGCCCTAATTACACACAATGATCTCTGATGGGCATGCTGCAACATATACATGTCTAACACTAGGCTTCAAGAGGCTAAAGTCTTCAGATGAGTCTGAAGAAGGATCTCGACCCAAAACATCACTTATTCCTTTTCTCCAGGGATGCTGCCTGACCCGTTGAGTTACTCCAGTATTTTGTGACTATCCACTAGGCTTCAGAATTAGACAAACTGTTCAAAGATCAGTAATGGAAAGAGATTATTGGATGTACAAAGAAAAAAAAGGATGCTCCCAAATTCTCAAAGGCTCCATGAAAGTGTATACAAACAAAAAACTGCAGATGCTAGTTTATGCCAAAGACAGACACAAAGTGCTGGAGTGACTCAACTGTCCAGGCATCATCTCTGGAGATAAAGGATGAGTGATGTTTTGGGTTGGGACCCTTCTTCAGACTGTAAAGTGAAAAAATGGTACACTGTTCAGTTGTGAAATAAGTGCAAGATGTTCCACTGAAAAAAGTGTGACATCTGCATCGGCACATTGGAAAACTTTGGCCATGGAATGCAGTAAGCCAATTATGCCTGCATAGCTCGTCAATAACATCATGACTGATCTTCTCCCTGAGGTCCACTGAGATGCACCATCCCCGTATCCCCTGATCCCCTCGATAACCAAAAATGTATTGGCCTGCCTTGAATGTACACATCTACTGTCCTATATCATGTCAGTCCCCAAGTTACCTGCCAATTGTTAAGACTACATGTTTGGTACACATATTTTGATGAGGAATAGGTTGTAAAGTATGAGGTTAACATTGGGATAAAACCAATGCACTACTGATGTTTTCTGCAAGGAGCCTTGACACGATGTTAGTTCCTCTCTTTCCCTCTCTATCTTTCTTTTGTACTTCCAAGTTTATACATGATGGTAAGTTGGGAGGAATGGCATGTTGTGTTGATGTTACAAAGGAATACAGACTTAGTGAACAGATAGAAGTTAGTGCAGGGATGTGCACAATCATCAACTTTAAACCATGGAAAAACAAAATGTATTCTCTTGATCAAGAAGGTAGTTTAGTTTAGTTTAGAGATAAAGTGAGGAACCAGGCCCATCGGCCCACCGAGTCCTCACCAACCAGTGATTCCTACACATTAACGCTATCCCACACACACTAGAGACAATATACATTTATACCAAGCCAATTAACCTACAAACCTGGATTGTGGGAGGAAACTGAAGATCTCGGAGAAAACCAACCATGGGGCGTAAGTACAAACTCCATACAGACAGGACCCGTAGTTGGGATCGAACCTGGGCCTCTGGCACTGTGAGCGCTGTAAGGCAGCAACTCTACCGCTGCGCCACCGTGCTGCCCTTAGAACACTGGAACACTGTACAGTCGTGTGGCCAAGTACACAATGGAGAGAATTGTTAATGCATGGATGCAAACTAATCATGAGGTGTAATGAAAACGTGCCCATCGCATTGTAAGTGTTGGAGGAAGTGACCTTTACACAGAACCTTGGTTATCTGGGGCTCTGCTTATATCAGTGAGGTGTTGGCAGAGACATTTCGCCCCATAGCTTTGCCAGAATGTTACAAGTCATGCTGAGTTAAATTACAGCACAAGGTTGTGGAAACATAATATGTGTTTCCTGAAGTTTAGAAGGTTGCATCAAATATCATAAAACATAGAAACATAGAAATTAGGTGCAGGAGTAGGCCATTCAGCCCTTCGAGCCTGCACCGCCATTCAATATGATCATGGCTGATCATCCAACTCAGTATCCCGTACCTGCCTTCTCTCCATACCCTCTGATCCCCTTAGCCACAAGGGCCACATCCAACTCACTCTTAAATATAGCCAATGAACTGGCCTCAACTACCCTCTGTGGCAGAGAGTTCCAGAGACTCACCACTCTCTGTGTGAAGAAAGTCTTTCTCATCTCGGTCTTAAAGGATTTCCCCCTTATCCTTAAGCTGTGACCCCTTGTCCTGGACTTCCCCAACATCGGGAACAATCTTCCTGCATCTAGCCTGTCCAACCCCTTAAGAATTTTGTAAGTTTCTATAAGATCCCCTCTTAATCTCCTAAATTCCAGAGAGTATAAACTGGGGACTCGATGCTGTAGCCAAAATAAAATCTGGCTGGTGAAGCCGGACAAATGGGCTGTGATTTAAAAGTGTAAAACTGACCATTTGGAAATAAAAGTAAGAAACAACTTCTCTCCTCAAACTGATTTATAAGGAAATATGTCCCTGTTCCAATATTCAGTAACATCATTTGATATATGCCCTATTCTGCCTTCTCTCCCATTCCTGAAAACCTTAGCTTTATCAACTAGTTTAAGGCAGTCGAGGCAGGTATTAGTTGAGGCAGGTACTGTAGCAACACTTAAAAGCCATTTGGACAGGTACATGGAAAGGAAGGGTTTAGAGCGATATGGGTCATACGCGAACAGGCAGGACTAGTGTAGATGGAGCATCTTGGTTAGTCTGGGCAAGTTGAGCCGAAGGGCCAATTTCCATGTTGTACGACTCTAACTCACCTGTTTACCTTAGCCTTAAGAGGGTTAAATATTCTACTTCTACTGGTCTCAGTGGAAGAGCACAGTTGGTGAAAATTTGAAGTGTGCAGGAAGGAACTGTAGATGCCGGTTTACACCGAAGATAGACACAAAATGCTGGAGCAACTCAGCGGGTCAGACAGCATCTCTGGAGAGAAGAGATTGGTGACGTTTCAGGTTGAGACACTTCTTCAGACTGAAATGAAATGTTCTCCCCAAGGTGGCATTTGATGCTCAGGCAACTGAAATCTTCAGCATTAACACTGATGAAAATTCTGTCAGCAGAAAGTATTAGAGTATGTGGACCAAATGCAGGTGAATTGGTTATTGTATGGCTCAGTCTAATAGATCTAATGGAGTGGCAGTTCAGGTTGCAGGGATGGATTGCCTGCTCCTTGCCCATGCCTCTATAAAGCTCGGAAATATAATGGGGAAATCCATCAATGTGTTTCCTTCATGAAGTCTAATCAAAGTTTGAAAAGCCCCTGTATGTTTGGACTATGAATCTCTCAGTACCTGAACTTTAAATACTGAAGTAACTATGGTTACTTGATCCTGGGAGCAAAGGTCCGGTGAGATGGAAACGCCACAGTGAGGTGGGGAGATGGTCCTCCTAGCTCCCTGGCATCATGGTGGCAGAGTCGTTCTCCTTTTTAGGCCCCCCTCGGTCATGGTTGACCATGGGTGTCTCCAGGGTTGGAGGACGCCTGTGCGTGACTTTGTTTAACGTGGGGAGACTGGTGCACAGACAGCCGCCCCACGGTCCTTGACAGATCTTGTTCAGGATCCTGTGGCATGGGGTCCAAGACGACCAGAGACCCTTTTCTGCCGCAGCCTTCATCCGCCTTCCCAGCCGTTGCGACGCTCCACTAAGATCAGCCATCGTCCTCCGCCTGTTCCACCGTTGAGGTCTTGGTTGGATTGCTCTTTGTCAGAGTCCTCCCCCTCGATCTTACCGCCATAGGTAGCCCTGCCAGGAGCATAGCTCCAGACGGCATCGCTCTCAGGACCTCAGGACCACACAAGCTTCTCCACCACGACAAGGTGACAAGCTTTCTAGACCCAGTTCTTGAGTCGCCTATTCCTTTTCTCCAGAGATGCTGCCTGACCCACTGAGTTACTCCAGCTTTTTGTGTCTATCTTCACAAATAATGGGCACGGGTATCTTAAAGTCATTAAGGTGGCCCTTTTGAACAATAGAGGCACAAGCAGATATGCATGGAAACAGGCCATTTGACCAGCAGAACTATGGTGTAGGTGAATCCTTGTGGGGGTTTCTTAATGAGAATGTTAGTAGAATTAAAAACTTTGGGGATTAATGTAGGATTAATGTAAAGGGCCGTTAAACCCAGGAGGGGGGTGATGGGGGGGACACATCCCTCCCACGTTTGAGAGGGTGGGACAATTCCCCCCACCCCCCAATGTTTTGTAATCCGGATTTTGAAATATGGTAAAACAAAATCTATTAGAATCTCCGCTTTCCGCGAGACAGTGGGGGTGTCACTGTTAAGTGTTTGTTAAATGTCTCTATTAACATTGTATTAACATGATGTGTCACCAATTCTGCTTTGACCTTCAAGTATTACTGAAGGTATTCACGGAGAATTTCTTAAAGCTGTCTGATGCGGGTACAATTACCATTTAAACTAATTGGATGTATTGGTGGATGGGAAAGATTTAAACGGGTGTCGGATTTAAACGGATCAGGTCATTAAGGGCTCTGGTCGAACGGTTTCCTGGCTGGCTTGCAGGTAAGCCCCTCATTCACGGTCACTCACGTTATTTAATATTTTTCTTCTATCTCTCTCTCTCTCTCCCCCACTCCAAGTTTGGTTCTTCTGTTTGCCTTTATTTTGCTTCAGTTTTATTTGTTTAAGTGTTATTTATCAAATTGTGGCTTTTGAAAGATTCAAGTTGGTATCAGACGCTTTCTAAGGGCTGAATCGGCCCGTTTGCGGGGCCATTCATCGCCCGGTGTGGCTTAAAATCAAACTGCTGTGTTGAGGTGGTCGAGGCTCCCGATGTTGAAGCCTCCGCCGGCCGAGTTTCAGCCGCGTCGGGCGATGATAGGCCCCACGAACGGGCCGATTCAAGCCTCACATTTCGGGACAGACGAAGCTGCAGTTGCAGGAGTTTGGAGTCCGTCACAAACCAGGTCAGCTCGTGATGTTACCGTCCACAGGGCCCACGGCCGAAGCCTCGCCCGTGCATGTGTGCGCATGCGCGGTCACCAAGAAATTGCGCCCACCAAATTGTGTCCCGCCCCCCCATGGTTTGAGAGCGATTTCCGCCCCCGGGTTGGTGGACGGCAGGGAGTGTTTCTATGCTGCATCTATCTATAACTCTTTGACTCTAACAGTCTGCACACATCATCAAGCACCCGTTTATACTGATCGACCTAACCCATTGTATTCATATTTCCCCAACACCCAGATTCTATCACTGTCTCACAACTCCAGAGACTGAGACTTAATGCTGCACACGTGGCATATTTAGCCCACATCGTTTTTTCAGTTCAGTTTAGTTTATTGTCACATGTATGGAGGTACAGTAGCAAGCTGTGTTGTGTGCTACCCAGTCAGCGTAAAGG
This sequence comes from Okamejei kenojei, assembly GCA_035221665.1. NCBI lineage: Eukaryota > Metazoa > Chordata > Chondrichthyes > Rajiformes > Rajidae > Okamejei > Okamejei kenojei. The sequence continues at coordinate 3,673,637 of CM069164.1, forward strand.
CATTTGAGAAGGAACTGGAAACTGGAGCACCTGCAGAAACCCACGCAGTCACAACACCAGGGGTCAGGATTGATCCTAAAGGGCCTGTCCCACATAGACAACTCTTTAGGCGACTACCAGGGACTGGTTTTAATGGAATTCACCTACGACACGTGGCAACAACCTATGACAGCACCTACGACAACCTACGACAGCAAAAACGTTCGCCAATTTTCACCGAAAATTTTTAACATGGTGAAAATGTTGTGGCAGTTGCCTGTAGTCGCCCAAAAAATCGCCTAAGTGGGACAGGCCCATTAGTCACTGGAACTCTACTGACTGCAACATTGTGCCATGCATGAAAATGTTTATCTCGGTAATGCGTGCAGGAGAAGAGATTACATCCTTGATAGATCCGGTTCTTGAAATGTAATTCATCATTGAACCCTGGCAACCTGAAATGTGTTTCTGTCGATGTGCTGGCAGTGAAATCCTCCTCGTCCGCAGCTGAGGTTGGTGCTCATTGGTGTTGTATCTCAATTCATCATACACCCAAGAAGCAAGCCAGCCCTGGGCAATGCAGTGGGCTGGGGCTGGGCGACATGGTGGTAGAGCTCCTGCCTGACAGCGACAAAGATCCTGGTTCAATCCTGATTACAGTTTGTATCTTGTCCCCGTGACCTGCGTGGGTTTTCTCCGAGATCTTCAGTTTCCTCCCACACTCTAAAGACGTACAGGTTTGCAGGTTAATTGGCCTAAAAAGTCCACACCGATTAGCAATCCCCATACACAAGCACTATCCTACACATAAGGACCAATTTACAATTTTGACCAAAGCCATATTATCCTACAATCCTTTATGTCTTTAAAGTGTTGGAGGAAACTGGAGCACCTGGGGGAAACCCACACGGCCGTGAGGCAGCAACTCTACCGCTGCACAACCGTACTGCCCTAAAGGAAGTTTCACCAAATAGGACCAAAGAAATTTCACATTCATTCTGTTTGCACATTCACTAAACAATTGATGTCGATGACACGGGACGTTAACGTTCATTTTTGTTCATGTTTCAGCTGCTTGTCCCAGATTTTAAGATGTGGTGTCATTGGATTTCTGTCTGCCTGCCATTAGATCACCATTGTCTTTTCTGTATATGTTACTACATAGAACATAGAACATAGAACAGAATGCAAAGGAACAGGCCATTTGGCCCACAATGTCTGTGGCAAACATGATGCCAAGACCAACTCTTGTCTACCTGCAGAAAATCCATATCCCTCCACTCTTCACATGTGCCTAACCAAATCTCTCTACAGTGGCACTGTTGCATCTGCCTCCACCACCCGCAGTAGCATATTCCAGGCACCCACCATCCTCTGTGTACATAAACGTGCCTCGAACATCTCCTAAAAACATTGCTCCTCTTACCTGGAGGTGGGAGGGTGGAGATTCATAAGTTCAGAAGTTCATCATTTCTATGAGCAGAAAGAGGCCATTTGGCTCATCAAGTCCACTGCACCATTCAATCATGGCCGATCTATCTTTTCCTCTCAACCGCTTAACCCCTGACACCTGTACAAATGAAGAATCTATCTATCTCTGCCTTAAAAATATAATCAATGCCCTCCACAGCCATCTGTGGCAATGAATTCCACAGATTCACCACCCTCTGACTCAAGAAATTCATCCACATCTCCTTCCTAAATGAACGTCCTTCTATTCCGAGGACGTGGCCTCTGGTCCAAGTCTCTCCCAATAGTGGAAAAATGTTCTCCACATCCACTCTGTCTTGGTCTTTCACTATTCGGTAAGTCTCAATGACGCCCCCTCAGATGTGGGGGTGGAAGGTTAGTACTGTGGGATTGCCATTGAGATGGGATGGGGATGCACACACAGATGGACACAAGGCTCCAGATGGAACTGCTGCTCCAGCAGATCCAGAGCTCTTGGTGCAGTGTCGGAGAACAAAATCAATACTCAAAAAAAATGTGTCAACACAGAGAACAGGAGGACAGGAAAATTAAGGCACACAAGAGCTGTCAGAGCTGGTTATGGTTTTAGCATGCTTTAGGTTTATTAATTCTTTGATGTAACCGGCTTATTTGCATTTCAGAGGTTGCTTAGTATACCTGCCCATCGCAGCTCTGTGCGGATCATTGCGTGCTTGGCACCAGTACAGAGATGCAAGCATCTGCCTGCCTTAACCCAATTCTGCACAGATACTGCATTTAGCTGGCCCGATCATATACAAGTACTGATTGCACCAGACCAAACCAATCCTCAGAAAATAATCATGAAGGCAATAGATCGGGTAGACGCACAAAGTCTCTTGCTGAGAGTAGGGGAATCGAGAACAAGAGGACATAGGTTTAAGGTGAGGGGGGAAAGATTTAATAGGAATCTGAGGTGTAACATTTTTGAAGGGTAACACAAAGGGTGGTCGGTGTATTGAACAAGTGCTGGAGGAGATAGTTGAGGCAGGGACTATCGCAACGTTTAAGAAGCAATTAGATAGGTACATGGATAGGATGGATGTAAGAGGGATATGGGCCAAACGCAGGCAGGCAAGTGGGACTAGTGTAGGTGGGACATGTTGGCCAGTGTGGGTAAGTTGGGCTGAAGGGCCTGTTTCAACGGTGGGTGTCTCTATGCGAGAGAGAGTCTTGCAGCACAGAAACTCGCCCTTCGGCCTAATGAGTGTGTACCGGTCATCAACCAGCCAGCAGGCATCCTAAAACAGAGCTGTGTATGGATATCAGATGTACATAAACCATTCCTGTACAAGGATGGGATGTTAACCAATTCCTGTACAGGTATTAGCCAGAAAGTCAACCCAAAATATCACCTAGTCCTTTTCTCCAGAGATGCTGCCTGATCCGCTGATTTACTCCAGCTTTTTGTGTCTGTGTTCGGTTTAAACCAGCATCTGCAGATCCCCCCTGTACAAGGTATGTGCCGTTTTCCTGTGTATTAGCGTGTGTCCAGTCAGATTTGGCCTCCAGTCAGATTAACAATCATGCAAGTTTCCACACACACACTGACTTCAGCAAATAGCGACCAAGGCAGTGCTGACAGTGACGGGGGACATTGATGAGGGTTTACTGCATTTAAAAAGAAAATTTACAAAAACATTTAAAACATTTAAAAACACACAAACTGTTCCCCCACAACGCTGATTACACTGCAAGAGGCATAACTGAAGTCGGTCGGGTTTACTGAAATGGCGGAAGTTACGCTCCGGTGCATACTACACGTCAGTCCATTGGATTTCGCAGGAGTGGACCATCTTGCTCCGCTCGAAGATCTTTGCACCTGACGAACCAAATCCTACCCCTTCTCCTCAGGTAACTGGTTGCTACATATTGTTTGCTCAGCCTTGATACAATCAAACTTCAGAAACCACACCTGGTGAGGTGGGAAAGTTTGGAACCTGAGGGGTAACTTTTTTACACAAAAAGTGATGAGTGTATGGAACAAGCTGCCGGAGGAGGTAGTTGAGGCAATTGAGGCAGGTACTATCATAACATTTAAGAGACACTTGGACGGGAACATGGATAGGGTAGGTTTAGAGGATTATGGGCCGAGCACAGGCAGGTGGGACTAGTGTAGGTGGGGCATGTTGGTCGACGTGGGCAAGTTGGGCCGAACGGCCTGTTTCCACGCTGTATGACTCAGTGACCATGACTCAGTGACCTCTAACTTGTTCTCCACTAACTTTCGAGACACAGTGGAGGTGAATGCTTATGGTCCATTCCTGACCAAGTACATCCAACTTTCCAGGAATAAAACTACCACCATCTAATGCGATCACACCCAAGGAGGAAACATGAAACATAAATCATTTATCGGTCATCCAGCAAAAAGCAGTCACCTTCTCTGGAAGCAAAAATGAGATAACATAGAACTGGCGTGAACGGATAATCAATGGTCTCTGTGGACGAGGTGGGGCGGAGGGCTTATATCAATGCTGCATCTTTCAATTGTTTTTTGAGAGAAACAGGCCCTTCGGCCCACGGAAACCGCACCAGCCAGTGATACCCGCACATTACCACTATCCGACATATGCAAGAGACAGCTCACATTTATACCAAGCCAATTAGACTACAAACCTGTACATCTTTGGAGTGTGGGAGGAAACTGAAGATCTTGGAGAAAACCCAACACAGGTCACGGGGAGAAGGTACACACTCTGTACAGATGGCACCCCTAGTCGGGATCAAACCAGAGCCCACTATCGCAGTAAGGCAGCAACTCTACCGCTGCGCCACCGTGCCACACAGCTCATCAATCAATGGTCCTTATTGTTTAGGGAATTAAAGCAACTGTCAGAGTTAAGAGAAGCCCAATATAACCTTGTTTCAACCCGAAACGTCGGCATTTCCTTCCCATCACAGATGCTGCTCGACCCACTTAATTTCTCCAACTTATTGGTTCAGTGAGATAGAACTTGCACAGATATACATTGGCACCTTGGTCACAAATGCTCTTCCTCTGGCCTGGCCCCACTTGCTCATTTCAGCCTCTCTCCCGCAGCTAACACATGAGGTCCTATGTAGGAAAGAACTGCAGATGCTGGTTTAAACACAAAATGCTGGAGTAACTCAGCGGGTCAGACATCATCTCTGGTGAGAAGGAATAGGTGACGTTTGGGGTCTGAAGAAGGGTCCCGACCTGGAACATCACTTATTCCTTTTCTCCAAAGGTGAGATCCTATGAGACAGACTATCCGAGAAAGATCAGGAGGGTGTTGTGAGCGACATCAGGCTGTCAGCACAGAGAGAAAGGGAGAGGAAGTGTACAGCCCACGCTGAACGCCTCACATCCAATCCCACTTATTTTGGCAGACAATTAATTTTGTTGTGAGAACTAATCTGGTTGCAGATTAACAGAGGAAATAACAGGGTTTGAAAGATTGTGCAACTGTAATTAGAAACCATGACTTCATCGCAAAAAAAACGATTCTGCTGTGTAATTTTCAAACACAGAAACACTGTTCATGTGGCACACAAGGAACGTTATACCCATGTATGTGGAACGCTGAGTGCGGGCAGTGGTCTCCCCGTGACCCGCGTGGGCTTTCTCCGAGATCTTCGCTTTCCTCCCACACTACAAAGATGTACAGGTTTGTAGGTTAATTGGATTTCTATAAATCTACATTGTCCCCAGTGTGTGTAGGATAGTGTTAATGTGCGGGGATCGCTGGTCGTCGCGCAGATACGATGGGCTGATGGGCCTGTTTCCGCGCTGTATCTCTAAACTAACCTAAACAGGGGGAGCCGGAGGAGGGGAGGTGGCAGCCCCGCCGGCAGTCTGTTCGTTTTTTTCATCCTTTTTGTTATTTTTAGCGTTTGTTTAAAGTTTGTTTTAATGTTCTTCTCTTTGTTTTATGTGGGGGGGGGGGGGGTCGGGGGTAACTTTTTTTTTCAAGTTCTTACCTTCCCGGAGATGCGATCAAGTTTTGGATCACATTCTCTGGGCCCTGCGGCCTACCATCACTGGAGCTGGAGGCCTCCTGGGATTATCGTGAGCCCCACCGTGGGGACGCGGACTTAGCAACAGAGCGGATCCCTTGCCTAGGATCGCTCCCACCGCAGCCTGCGGATTTACCATCAAGGGCTCGCAGTCGCGGGAGAGGCTAGTCGGGAGCTCCAACGCCGCAGAAGGTTCGTCCAGCCCCGACGCGAGGTTTGATCGCCCGGCGCGGGGGAGCTGACATCAACCTGATGCGGGAGCTGAACGCCTCGACGCGGCTGGCCCGAACGCCACCGACTATGGGAGTCAAGATCATCCCATCAACAGGGGCTCGAGGCCCCCGACCAAGGAAGAACAACAAAGGAAGAGACTTGAACTTTATTTTCGCCTTCCGTCACAGTGAGGAATGTGTAGGAGTCACTGTGATGGATGTTTATGTTAAAATGTGTTTTCTGAGTCTGTTGCTTTTTAAAATTGTATGACTGACCTGGCCAGTGAATTCCACTACACCAATTGGTGTATGTGACAATAAATGAACTTATGAACAGGAGCACCAGTCAGCGCAACACCATGGACTGCCTTGGGTTCCGTCCAGTGCAGGAACTAGCCGTTGATGCCTCAAACTCCATTGGCATCTAATAGAGGTCAAAATCATGGGGGGAGTAGATGCACATAGTCTCTTTCACAGAGTAGAACCAGAGAACATAGGTTTAAAGTGAGCGGGGAAAGATTTAATAAGAACCTGAGGGGTAACTCTTTCCCACAGAGGGTGGTGGATGTATTATGGAACAAGCTGTTGGAGGAGGTAGTTGAGGCAGGTAGATGTTGGAGAAATATTTGGACAGGTACATGTATAGGTCAGGTTTAGAGGGATATAGGCAGATGGGACACGTGTAGATGGGACTTGTTGGTCAGTGTGGGCAAGTTGGGCCGATGGGCATGTTTCCACACTGTACCACTCTATCACTATGAATTTATGGCAACAAACCTGAACTTTGCTTGGTTTCCGATACCAATAGACTGACAGATGTACGCATGAAAATATAACTCCATTGGCTTTGAGTACTGCACCCTTTGTGCCTTTTGTGCTTTGGGAAGAAGGTATAGGTGTCTGTAAACGGTATCACCCAGGTTCAGGAACTGTCCGTTCCCAATGACTCTTCCCAATTCTAGATTTAGTGTTGTGCAATGAACCAGATTTGATAAGAGAACTCGAGGTAAAGGAACCGCTTGGAGGTAGTGATCATAATATGATTAGTTTTAATCTGCAATTTGAGAAGGAGAAGGTTAAATCGGCAGTGTCAGTGATGCAGTTGAACAAAGGGGACTATGGAGGCATGAGAGAGGAGCTGGCCAAGGTAGACTGGAAAGGGATCCTAGCAAGTATGACGGTGGAACAGCAACGGCAGGAATTTCTGGGCATAATCCGGAAGACGCAGGATAATTTCATTCCAAAAAGGAAGATAGATTCTAAGGGGAGGCAACTGTGGGTGACAAGAGAAGTTAGGGCTAGAATGAAACTAAAAGTAAAGATGTATAACACAGCAAAGAGTAGCCGGAAGCCAAAGGATTGGGAAACTTTCATAGGACAACAGAAGGAAACAAAACGGGCAATAGGGGCTGAAAAGATGAAGTACGAAGGGGAAGCTGGCCAGGAATGTAAAGGACAGTAAAAGCTTTAGATATGTTAAGGGAAAAAGAACAGCAAAGTCAAATGTAGGTCCCTTGAAGGCAGACACGGGTGAAATTATTATGGGGAACAAGGAAATGGCAGAAGAGTTGAACAGGTACTTTGGTACTTCACTAAGAAAGACACAAGCAATCTCCCAGAAGTAAGGGAGGACAGATCTAAGGGGATAGAGGAACTGAAATAAATTTTCATTAGGCGAGAAATAGTATTCGGGTAGGCTAATGGGACTGAAGGATGATAAATCCCCTGGGCCTGATGGTCTGCATCCAAGGGTCTGAAAACGGTAATGTTTTCCCACTTTTCAAGAAAGGAGCGAGAGAGAAAACGGGGAATTACAGACTAGTTCGGTGGTGGGAAAGATGCTAGAGTAATTTATTAAAGAGTTAATAATGGGGCATTTGGATAGCAGTAAAATGATTAGTCCAAGTTAGCATGGATTTATGCAAGGAAACGCGTGCTTGACTAATTTTCTGGAATTTTTTGAGGATGTGACAAGTAAAATGGATGAAATGGAGCCAGTGGATGTAGTGTATCTAGACTTTCAGAAAGCCTTTGATAAGGTCCCGCACGGGAGACTGGTGACTAAAATTAGAGCACATGGTATTGGGGGTAGGGTGTTGACATGGATAGAAAATTGGTTGGCAGACAGGAAGCAAAGAGTAGGAGTGAACGGGTCCTTTTCAGAATGGCAGGCAGTGGCAAGTGGAGTGCCGCAAGGCTCGGTGTTGGGGCCGCAACTGTTTACCATATATATTAACGATTTGTAAGAGGGAATTCGGATCAACATTAGCAAGTTTGTGGATGACACAAAGCCGGGTGGCAGTGTGAACTGTGAAGAGGATGTTAGGAGGTAGCAGGGTGACCTGGGCAAGTTGAGTGAGTGGGCAGATGCGTGGCAGTTTGTGTGAGTGGGCAGATAAATGTGCGGTTATCCACTTTGGTGACAAAAACAAGGGGGCAGATTATTATCTCAATGGGGTTAGGTTAGGTAAGGGGGAGGTACAGTGAGACCTGGGCGTCCTTGTACACCAGTCACTGAAAGTTGGCGTGCAGGTACAGCAGGCAGTGAAGAAAGCTAATGGCATGTTGGCCTTCATAACAAGAGGATTTCAGTACAGGAGTAGAGCAGGCACGTGCCGTCAGGGTAGGCAAGGTAGGCACTGCCTACCCTGACTAAAATTATAACATAGTAATTACTAAATATAAATAGTAAAGGCATGGGAGAATTATGCCTATGTAAGAGACCGATCTCTTAGTTAGGCATAATTCTCCGTGCCTTTCATCCGCGGCGCTTGTAACACGGGAAGGTCTGTGCAGCCCACGTGCCGTCGGCGCTGCCTGAAGCCCTCACATCCAATTGGGGCTGAAGGCAGCAGAGATTCTGCCTTTGCAGTACTGCCCATGCGCAGCAGCCTACTGCGCATGCGCAGCGCTAGTGTCTAGGCGGGGTTTTCAAATATGGATTGGCAATATTTAAAGTGTATCTTTGGAAACAGGGAGAGAAGAATGGAGTTTGTGTACCAATTATGTGGCAAGTACATTTCTTGGTGATGTCTTTAAATACCGTATTTCCCGGGGTGTGTGGGTGGAGGGAGAGCTCCTTTCACAGCGTTTGGGGAGTCTGGCCCGGGGTGAAGTTGCGGGGAGGGCACGAATGTTGCGAAGGAGGGGATCGGGATAATGCCATTTGCGACGCTCCTTGCACAGAGGCGTGCAAAGCCACTGCATTGAGGCCGGGGGGAGAAGTAGCTCGGGTGGCTGAGCGGCCGCCAGGGCCGGACAGCGGAACCAGCCGCCACCTTAGCTCCTTCTGCCGGCCCCCGCTCACCTCTGGCAGCTCACCATCTAAAAACCTCTCTCCTGCCGCTTGCTGGCCTCACTCATGTCCTTAAATTCCGACAGCGCGATTGAAGTTACTCGGCTGTGGGAATTTAAGGATTTGCAGGAAGCCGCTGACATGAGCGAAGTCGGCGAACGGCAGGTGAGAGGTGTTCCGACGGAGAGCTCAAGTTCAAGTTCAAGTGAGTTTATTGTCATGTGTCAGAGCACTGCCAAAGTTGAGCGGGCTGGCAGAAGGTGCTGAACTGGGGGCCAGTTCTGGTGTCGGGTCCCGGCGGCCGCTTGCAGCTCCCCGAGCTGCTTCTATCCCCGGCTACAGTGCGTGGCTTCGCGCCCGGAGAGCTGCGGCAGCGGTGGGTGAGTGAGTTACTGGCATTATCCCCAACCCCCTCCTTCTCAGCACTCCTGCCCTCCCCACAACTTTACCCCAGGCACAGACTCTCCACACACTGTGAAAGGAACTCTCCCCCCAATTGGTCCCTTGAACAAGTGTTGTCATTCAATTAGGTGACAACTGATTCAACTGGTTCCTGTACTCCCGATTTTCCCACCATCTCTCCACCTGCCATGACCCTTCATCCCCCTACCCATTCAGTAATTCAGAATAAAGGAGACTAGGAAGCCTTGGGCAAATTGAATTGTTACTGTTTTTATTTTTTATATTTTATTTTTACGGAGAGAACAATCTGCGCATGCGCGGTTAAAATGTTTTTTTAAAGCCGACTGAGTGCCTACCCTGAGTAATTACTCACGGCACGTGCCTGGAGTAGAGAGGTTCTTCTGCAGTTGTATAGGGCTCTGGTAAGGTCACACCTGGAGTATTGTGTACAGTTTTGATCTCCTAATTTCAGGAAGGACATCCTTGTGATTGAGGCAGTGCAGCGTAGGTTCACGAGATTGATCCCTGGGATGGCGGGACTGTCATATGAGGAAAGATTGAAAAGACTAGGCTTGTATTCACTGGAGTTTAGAAGGATGAGGGGGGATCTTATAGAAACATATAACATAATAAAAGGACTGGACCAGCTAGATGCAGGAAAAATGTTCCCAATGTTGGGCGAGTCCAGAACCAGGGGCCACAGTCTTAGAATAAAGGGAAGGCTATTTAAGACCTCATTTTCACTCAATTCACTTGTGAATTTGTGGAATTCCCTGCCACAGAGGGCAGTGGAGGCCAAATAATTGGATGGATTTAAGAGAGAGTTCGACAGAGCTCTAGTGGAATCAAGGGATATGGGGAGAAGGCAGACACGGGTTATTGATAGCGGACGATCTGCCATGATCACAATGAATGGCGGTGCTGGCTCGAAGGGACCTGCACCTATTTTTTACGTTTCTATGACCATCAAGCTCATGAACATCATGAACTCCAACTAAACTCCAAACTACAAACGCCCTTGCTTGCACGAGGGACTTCAGGCATTGTGTCGGTTTTTTTGCACTATATTGGTTTATTTTTTATTTATTGAAGTATTTTTGTATTTTTTATATTAAATTATCTAGTGGGGACTGTGTTTACAAACCTATTGTGCAGCTGCAAGTAAGAATGCAATTGTAGTGTTTTGGTAGATGCAACAATAAAACACACATGAATCCTGTGCCTTGCATTCGGACTAAACAGACAAACTGCTTTCTCTATAATATCTCATTTGTGCTCCCCTGCACATAGTCCTGGACTAACTCAATGGGTCAGGCAGCGTCTCTTGAGAATGGTTTAGAAGGGTCTCGACCCGAAACGTCACCCATTCCATCGCTCCAGAGATGCCGTCTGTCCCGCTGATTTACTCCAGCTTTTTGTGTCTAGCATCCCTTGAGAATATGGAAAGGTGACGTTTTGGATCAGGACCCTTTCCCAAGAATCTCTTCTACTTCTCCCCTTTCAGTATTCCACGAAGATTCTCCCTTAGAAGCTTAGGTTCAGTCTTCTACACCTGCCAATGCCCAAAATACCATCCCATGTGACAGCAGATACAGCACTAGCCATTGACCTCCTCCCATCCTGTTATCCAAGAACCCACATTTCAAGATGAAGTGGTGTTCTATTCCAATTTGCTGCTCATGATTTGGTCCCATCTACTTTCACCGATCACACATGGTATATTTGTGCCATTTTGTGGAACATTGCCACTCCCATCTACACTGAGGTGACCCATTCTCCGGTCACCTGCATTGTATACTTTGCTTTTCTGCTTTCCTTCCAATTTAACCTTAATATAAATGCAAGGAGGTATCATTTTCCCTAAAGGCACATTACAGCATTTGAGATGATTGAACGATTTGAGGTGTTTAAGAATGAACTGCAGATGCTGGAAAAATCTAAGGTAGACAAAAATGCTGGAGAAAGTCAGCGGGTTAGGCAGCATATATGGAGCGAAGGAATAGGTGATGTTTCGGGTTACTGAAGACTGAGGACAGGTCCTGACCCGAAACGTCGCCTATCCCTTCGCTCCATAGATGCTGCCTCACCCACTGAGTTTCTCCAGCATTTTTGTCTACGAACGATTTGAGGTAATCATTCCGGCTGTGCATGTGAAGAAGTTGCAAGACAGGTAAACCATTCACACACTGTACCTCCTGTACTTAATACTGGACCATATTTTAACCAAGAACCAGAGCAGAATAACAACGTTTGCAGCCAAATCCTAACCTAAAAGATGCCACAGCTGCAAAAGAAACCTGTCGTACAACATGTAATTGATTGTGGAAGTTTATAAAATTAAATCTAAATGGCCAGGTAGGCTGCACACACTGCGGGTGCTGAAGGAGTCCACATGGAGTTGTGAGGTGTATGCAGAGTACCCATCCGCATTTCCAAACATGTGTGAATTACATTTTTAAACACAATGTACAGTACTTGCGAAAGTATGAGGATCAGCGCCCAATCAAGCCCAAAGGCAAAGTACTATCTAAACTAATTATGCAAACTTATACAAAGGACAATAACTAACTCCATATACAATAAGCAGCTACCTACATGTTAACAAGCACGTTTAAAAAACATTGATGAGGCACATCCATGCCATGGCTCTGTCCATGGGCTTAGCATTGAGTGTGTTTCATAACAAGTGCACTTTGCTCTGGCCTCTCATTGTTCCACCCCTCACTGTCAGTGGCTTGTGCCTTTGCCCTGGTAGGCTCAAATACTAGTTGCTCTAAGAAGCCATCCCGTAGACGCTGTACAAATGCCTCAGTGTTACACCACTCACAGTCAGCACTCCTGCACTACAACGTGGAGCAGGATTTCATGCAAGTAAGCAGTGTGTTTTTTGAATTACATTAACTTATTCACCTTTCAGGATCTGGACATGAGCGGACAAGGCATTTAGTGCCTGTCACATGCTTAGTGAAAGATTGTTACATATACAAATATTTTGCTTCGAAAACTTTCTTTTTGCTCTGTTACCTGATGTCATGAGCTTTCAGAAGACCATCACTGAGACAGTGGGTGGGGCATCACTGCCAGTAGGCGGGGCATTGCTGACCATGGGCGGAGCACTGCCAGTGGGCGGAGCATTGTGGGGATTGGGTGGGGCATCACTGATAGTGGGTGGGGCATCACTGATAGTGGGTGGGGCATCACTGATAATGGGTGGGGCATCACTGATAGTGGGTGGGGCATCACTGATAGTGGGTGGGGCATCACTGATAGTGGGTGGAGCATCACTGATAATGGGTGGGGCATCACTGATAATGGGTGGGGCATCACTGATAGTGGTGGAGGCATCACTGATAATGGGTGGGGAGGGTGGGCATCACTGGGGTGGGGCATCACTGATAGGGTGGGGCATGGGGGAGCATCACTGATAATGTGGGGCATGGGGGGCATCACTGATAGTGGGTGGGGCATCACTGATAGGGTGGGTCACTGCATCACTGATAGTGGGTGGGGCATGCATCACTGATAATGTGGGGCATGGGGCATGATAGTGGTGGGCATCACTGATAGTGGGTGGGGCATCACTGATAATGGGTGGGGCATCACTGATAGTGGGTGGGGCATCACTGATAATGGGTGGGGCATCACTGATAATGGGTGGGGCATCACTGATAGTGGGTGGGGCATCACTGATAATGGGTGGGGCATCACTGATAGTGGGTGGATCACTGATCATCACTGATAATGGGTGGGGCATCACTGGTGGGTGGGGCATCACTGATTGGGTGGGGTGGGGCATCACTGATAATGGGTGGCGCATCACTGATAGTGAGTGGGGCATCACTGATAATGGGTGGGGCATCTGATAATGGGTGGGGCATGAGCCACAGTGGGTGGGGCATTTCTGGCAGTGGGTGGCGCATCAACCACAGTGGGCGGGCACTGGTGCCAGTGGGCAGGGCATCACTGATAGTGGGGTAGGGAGTTACTATTCCCAGTCGCTGCATGAGGTGGGGCCCTTGCGGACGGCCAGAATGACCCCAGTACTAGCACCGGGAGCAAGAGCAGGTCTCGGATCAGAGTCAGCGTGCTGCGGAATAATGCTCGCAGCAAATGTTCTCAAAGGCTGGAATTGATAGCATTTTTCCTTATTAACGCTGACTGATTGCCTTCCACTCTGGCAATAATGCCAAGGAGCATTTAGCTCTTGAAATTCAAGCTGCACACTCCTCACACAGAGATGTAGAACGTTCAGAGCATCGTAACCTTTCTCCTGAAGCAGCAGATGCCTGCAGAATATCTATGTTAGAGTTACCCTGTTACCTCATAAATAACCAATATTCCATTATACAGTTTGTTTTTACAGCATAAACAAGCTGGTTGAACCTCCAAAGTCCTTTTTTCACAAATCTTCCTGAGCTCGTTCAAACTCCTGTGTAAGGATGTTAATTTAACAAAAATAAATAAGCTTCTGGTCCATTAACGTTTTAAGTGTCCAGAGTAATAGATCGTAGAATGGTGTAATCTTTATTACCTCAGCATCTGAATTTAAACGCTCAGCTCCTAACCCTCTGTAAGACCAATCTAAGCTCAAGATGACTTACATGTAGTGAAGGTGAGGGTTTTTGGCAAAGGCTCTTGGCGCAATCGACCGTAATCCCGAATTTATGATGGTCCTGGAAATGAGAACAAATGCAAAAGGTTACACTTTCTGTGAGCTCATAACTGTGATTTATTGTACACCTGACCGGAAAGGTGGATTGCATAAACCCTCGATACCACAGCCGTTGTGTTCCGTACAAATCTAAACACCCACTGTGACTGCAAGATGACCACGAAACTAACCTCAGAATTTATTAAAAATGAATAGTACCTTTGGTGAACTCAGATCAAAGCGATGAATAGATTCTTTGTTCAGTTTTTCTCCTGGTACTCGTCCTGGCCAAGCATCTTAGATTAATATTAGAACAATGTACGCTGTATCATTCAGCTGGAATGAGTCATCAAGGATTCTCAGTCAAAACCAAGGAAGTGGGACCCTGGTTGAATCAGATAGCCATGACTTCTCCTCTATCTCATAACACAGCAGACACTCTTATAATCTTATTTTCTCCACAATCAATCCTGGTAATGTTTTGAAGAAAAAGCTTTGGTGAGCTGGGGAGAAGCCTTTCTAGAGCATTGAACTATTACTGCATGGAGTATAACTCCAGATTTAAGTAATTTAGAAGCTTTTTACTGTTTTAAACCAGTTGCTTTAGTATAGTTTAGAGATACAGCATGGAAAGAGGGCCAGTCAGCCCACCGGTTCCACACCGACCAGCGATCCCGCACATTACAGAGGGAAGTGGAGGCCGGGTCTCTGGATGCTTTCAAGAGAGAGCTAGATAGGGCTCTTAAAAATAGCGGAGTCAGGGGATATGGGGAGAAGGCAGGAACGGGGTACTGATTGGGGATGATCAGCCATGATCACATTGAATGGTGGTGCTGGCTCGAAGGACCGAATGGCCTACTCCTGCACCTATTGTCTATTGTCTATTAACACTATCCTACACTAGGGACAGTTTTTACATTTATACCAAGCCAATTAACCTACAAAGCTGTACGTCTTTGGAGTGTGGGAGAAAACTGGAGTTCTCAGAGAAAACCCATGCAGGTCACGGGAAGAACGTACAAACTCCACGCAGACCAGGATCGAACCTGGGTCTCTGGTGCTGTTAGTGCTGTGAAGCAGCAACTCTACTGCTGCACCACCGCGCCCAGTCCTCATTGAAATTAGACAAGCGTTAATTATTGAGCGTTAACAACAATTGGCATTTTCAGTGCATTGACAGCTGGCTTAACTGCAGTCGATCTGTGAAGACTTGACGTTTGCAGGCTGTGAACCAAGTCACAACTCACATATTGTTGTAGTTATTGCAAAACTCAGCTTCAGTCCATGAACCAGGCGTATAGACTCTGGGACACAATTGCTGCTGGAGGGAGCTCATGGGAATGTGATCTGGTGTTGGAGGAACACAGATGACACAATAATCTATCAGGCTTTACTCTCCTGTGTAAAATCACGCCCAATCTGCTTGTTTAGTTTAGTTTAGAGATACAGCATTGAAACATGTCCTCCAGCCCAGCGAGTTCACGCTGGTCACCGATCACCTATTCATACTAGTTATACCCTACACACTAGGGACAAGTTACAGAAGCCAATTAACCTACAAGTCTTTGGAATATGGGAGGAAACTGGAGCACCCAGCAAAAACCCACGTGGTCGCAAAGAGAACGTACAAACTCCGTATGGACAGAACCCGTGGTCAGGATCAAACCCAGGTCTCTGGTGCTGTTGGGCAGCAACTCTACTGCTGTGCCACCGAAAGCAGATTGGGCGTGATCTGCTCTTGGTCTTATATTGTGTTTTGCTCAAAATTCCAGCATCTGCCATTTCTTGTGTCACCATTCCATTTCCTTCTTGTTTTTGAAAACCATCAATTCTAGTAAAGATAGAGCAATAAGGGGACTCTAGCCCATCAGTCCCATGCTGATCATAGAAACATAGAAACATAGACAATAGGTGCAGGAGTAGGCCACTCAGGCCCTTTGAGCCAGTACCGCCATTCAATATAATCGTGGCTGATCATCCAAATTCAGTACCCCGTTCCTGCTTTCTCCCCATATCCCTTGATTCTGTTAGCCCTGAGGGCTAAATCTAACTCTATCAGTAATGAGCTCAACCCTACCCCCAATTCCTGGCTCAATGGCCTTTGATAATGGCACTTCAAATACAAGCCCAAATAATTGTACAGGGCTTCAGGGTTTCCGCTTCTAATGATCCTTCTCAGCACTCATTATCCTCTGCGTGAAAATCATTATTTTTCTTTCTTTAGCTCTTCACCACACGTTCTGAAAGCTAATTTAAGCCCATGAAACTTGTGCACCAAGCTCTCTGTGGAGGAAAACACTGCCTACCTGTTCACCAACTTATGTAACTTTACACACTCCAGTCTCCTGCTTTGCAAGGAAAACAACCCCAGCTAATCTGATCTCTCCTCAGATCTAAAGCCCTATTGTCCGAGCAACATTCCTTCTCTCCGGAGATGCTGTCTGACCCTTTGAGTTACTCCAACCTTTTGTGTTTATCTTCGGTTTAAACCAGCATCTGCAGTTCCTTCTGACACATATCCTCGCTCTTCTCCTCTGAATGTTCTATCTTGCTCGCAATTCTTGATGCATTGTTGCATGCTCCATAGCTGTGGCCTGAACGCTGTGTCTCTAAACTAAATGGTTCTTCCTACAGTTCTCGCTGTGCCTATAGTTTATGCCTTGCCTGATAAAGGAAAGAATTCCAAGTGCCTCTCAACGTTTCCACACCGTAGGCTGCTCTGGAAGGTGGGACTGCATGGGACTCAAGGAGAGCTAGCTAAATGGTTGCAGAATTAGCTTCACGTTAGGAAGCAGAGGATGCTGATGGTAGGTTGCTTTTTGGACTGAAGGCCCTGTGACTAATGATGAGCATCAGGGATCGATGCTGGGCCCATTGCTCCTTGTCATCTCTATCATTGATTTGGATGTGATTGTACAAGGCATGGTTAGTAAGTTTGCAGATGATAGTAAAACATAGACAGTGAAGGTGGTTATCTCCAATTGCAGTGGGATCTTGATCAGCTGATCAGTAGGGGCCTGGGGAGTGTTGTAGAGCAGAGGGATTTAAAGGCCTGTCCCACTTTCATGACCTAATTCACGACCTTTTTTACTCGTGGACATTTTTTATCAGGCTAGAAAAAGACCCCGACCTACTTCTGCTACGTGTACCCATGACTAGCATCACGACCTCCTACGGCCTACCCATGACCTCCTACGACCTTGTGACGACAATGCTGCGAGTATGAGTCAAGGGCAAACTCGGCAGGGGTCGTGAATTAGGTTGTGAAAGTGGGACAGGCCCTTCAGGAAGACAGGTACATAGTGATCTCTGGTCGGCATGGACTTGATGGGCTGAAGGGCCTGTATTCATGCTCCATCTCTAAACTACAAAAAAGGTTTTAACTGAAGATAGGCACAAAGTGCTGGAAAGCCAGCATTGGCAGTTTTTTTTAATTTTCAAAGCTTTGATCTCCTTCACCACTCCTACCCTCTCCCCCTCCCACATCCTGACAGAAGGTACATTATTCACTACAAGCCCCTAGTTTGTATTCACTACAGTCCACGCACTGGACGTGTCCTTACTGGAGTAACTCAATGGGTCAGGCAGCTTCTCTTGAGAAAAAGGATGGGTGACGTTCCGGGTCGGGTACCTTTCATCCGACTGGAGGTAATGCGTGGGGAGGAGGGAGGTGAGAAAAGACCAGGAAAAGTCTGGGCCACCCATAAATGACCTCAGGCAAGGTGGTGGCTGGCAGGCCCATTGTTGGCTAGGGGAGGAGTGATCTCAAGAAAAACTATGTGAGAACTGTGGAACTGGTAAAATGGCTATGGGGTGGAAGGAGGTGGGGGGGGGGGGGGGGGAGGTGTGGGGGGGGGGGGGGGAGGGGGGAGGTGGGAGGAGGGAGGAAGGAGGCAAAGAGGGAGAGGGGACAGTTAACATTAAGATACTTGAAATTAGCTAATTCAATGTTCATACCATTGGGTTATAAGCTGCCCAAGTGAAGTATGAGATGCTGTTCCCCCAATTTGAATGTGGCTTCACTGTGGCAATGGAGGAGGCCCAGTACAGAGAGGTCAGTGTGGGAATGGGAAGGGGGTTTAACTACTTGGCAACCGGGAGATCTCGTAGGCCTCGGCTGGTAGGTGTTCAGGAGCCACAGTTTAAGAATAAGGAGTAAGTTAGAACGGAGACGAGGAAACACTTTTTCACACAGAGAGTGGTGAGTCTGTGAAATTCTCTGCCTCAGAGGGCGGTGGAGGCAGGTTCTCTGGATGCTTTCAAGAGAGAGCTAGATAGAGCTCTTAAAAATAGCGGATTCAGGGGATATGGGGAGAAGGCAGGAACGGGGTACTGATTGGGGATGATCAGCCATGATCACATTGAGTGGCGGTGCTGGCTCGAAGGGCTGAATGGCCTACTCCTGCACCTATTGTCTATTGAAACTTTCTCCGAGTCTTCGTTTGTTCTTCTTCAACAAACTCTGCCTGACCTGCTGATTGTTTTCTAGTATGTTCTAGTATTTTATTTTGGATAGCCAGCATTTGCAGGGTTTTTATTAATTTTCAATGTTCTGATCTCCTTCATCACTCCGACCCTCTCCCCCTCCCACAAGCTGACAGAAGACACACTATCCACTACAAACCTCACTCCCACACACTGGTCCTCGCCTCAAACCATGACCCATGACCTATGAACTGGCCAGCAGTGAACTCTGCAACTCCTCGTATATAAATCACTGATGGTTGAGAATGCAGCGAAGAAAACTGAAGGGATCCTGAGCTTCGCAAGCAGACGCAGGGAACGCAAGAACAAGGAGTCACAATAACACATTGTAACTTCTATAACGCTAGCCTTGTCCAATTCTGGGCAGAGCACTTCAGAAAAACTTAGAAAAGACACAGGAGAGATTTATGAGAATGATTCCAAGGACAAGGTTAGACGTAGGATGCTGAGTTGGAGACACAAGGAACGGAAAATGCTGGAATCTTGAACAAAACACACAATGCTGGAGCAACTCAACGGGTCAGGCAGCATCAGTGAAGGGAATGGACAGACAACATTTTGGGCAGGACCTTTCTTCAGACTGATCGTAGTAAAACATAGAAACATAGAAAATAGGTGCAGGAGGAGGCCATTTTGCCCTTCATTGTGATCATGGCTGATCATCCACAAATAGTATAACCTGTGCCTGCCTTCTCCCCATACGCCTTGATTCCACTAGCTCCTAGAACTCTAGAGCTCTATCTAACTCTCTTTTAAAATCATCCAGTGACTTGGCCTCCACTGCCCTCTGCGGCAGAATATTCCACAAATTCACAACTCTCTGGGTGAAAAAGTTTTTTTCTCATCTCAGTTTTAAATGGCCTCCCCTTTATTGTCAGACTGTGGCCCCTGGTTCTGGACCCGCCCAACATTGGGAATTTTTTTCCGCATCAGGCAGTAGAAGACTGGACGAGAGTGGTGGGAGTGGGGCAAAGCCTGGCAATTGATAGGTGGATACAGGTGAGGGGGGTTTGATTGTCAGATGGGTGGAATAAGTGACAAAGACTAGAAATGAAAAGAGGACGGAGTACGTAGGGAGGAGCTGCAGATGCTGGTTTAAACCGAAGATAGACACAGAAAGCTAGAGTAACTCAGCGGTTCAGGCAGCATCTCTGAGGAGCTGACATGGACAACACACACTGCCGCACTGGTGAGTAAGGCAAGGCAGCGCCTTTACCACCTCAGGCAGCTGAGGAAATTCAGAGTCTCTCTGAGGATCCTTCATTCCTTCTACTCTGGTGCTGTAGAAAGTGTCCTGACTGGAAACATATCGATCTGGTTTGGCAGCAGCTCTGCCCAGAACAGGAAGGCTCTGCGGAGAGTAGTGCGTTCGGCCAAATGCACCATGGGAACTACACTCGCCCCCCTGCAGGACCTATACACCAGGAGGTGCAGATCCAGAGCTAGCAACATTATGGGGGACCCCTACCCCCCCAGCAAGGGACTGTTCCAGCTGCTACGGTCAGGCAAGTGCCTCCGCTGTCATGCTGCGAAAAAAGAGAGGATGAGACGGAGTTTCCTCCCACAGGCCGTCAGGACAGTAAACTCTGATCTCACCGGGAGTAATTACTGTTGTGTCTTTTTTTAAAATGTAAATACTGGTTCTGTTCTGTTCTGTTCTGTTCTGTTGTTCCATTGCTTTGCACAATCCCGCTGGCATTGCCACTTTCATTTCACTGCACATCTTGTGACAAATAAAGTTGACTTGACTTGACTTGAGAGATCAAGAGCTGGAGTCAGAGCAGTGACAAATGAAACAAAAGTGACAAGAGGGGAATTGTTGCCAGCAGGGGTGGTGGTGGCAGAGTCCGACGTGTGGTCAAAAGGAAACAGGTTAGTATTTCAAATGAGAAGAGTCACGGGGCTATGGGTCGAGGGCAGGCAGGTGGGATTAAAAGGGCTGATGGGCTGAATGGCCTGCTATGCTGTAATTTTCCTCTGATTTCTGTGAAATCGCCTTCCAATCACATCAATACCTCGAACATTAATCTATCGCCTGATGTCCCCGGCTACCGTTTGCCATTGGCCATGGCAGAGGTTTACAGGTGAGCTCTGTCAGAGAGCTGGGACATGTACAATGGGCAAAATGGCCTCTCCTTACTTCACGGATTTTTGGGGCCTAATAAATCTAGAGCCTCGACTGTAGTCGCCGTGTCTTTCAGTCTATGAAACGCGCAGATAGATGCGTAGGGTGGTGAACCCTGCCCAGCTCAGGCCTAGTGTGGAGTCCGTCTCTCGGGTTGTAATCGGATTTGTGGAGCTACGAGAAGCAAAGAGGAAAGGACACTACCTTGTAAAGTGTTTCATTCACTGACTTTAATTATTGATGTGTTTTAGCTGAAATTCTACTTAGTTCCATTTTAATCATTTTAATCTGAACAATAGAGATATTTCACAATGTATGAAACTCCTGACAGTTTTTGTCGAAGCTTTGCCAAGCGTTGCAGAGTGGCACAGTGGTAGAGTTGCTGCCTTGCAAGCGCCAGAGACCCGGCTTTGATCCTGAGCACGGGTACTGTTTGTATGGAGTTTGTACGTTCTCCCTGTGTCCACGTGGGTTTTTTCCGGGTGCTCCGGTTTCCTCCCACACTCCAAATACGTGCAGGTTTGTAGGTTGACTGTCTTGGGCAAAACTGTAAATTGACCCAGTGTATGGGGTGATCGCTGGTCGGCACGGACTCAGTGCGCCCAAGGGCCCATTTTCGCGCTGTATCTCCGAAGTCTAAAAGTCTAACGTGTTGTCGCAAGTGTTTTGTAAGGTGGGCCTTGATCCGGGACCCCTGTGGAATGTGGGTGGGGAGGTGGCTGGTGCTGGTGGTGGCTGGTGCATTACAATGGAGATGAGGAAGAATTTCTTCAGCCAGATTGTGGGTGAATCTGTGGAACTCATCGCCACAGACGGCTGGGAGGCCATGGCAATGGGCACTTTAACGCGGAGGTTAATATGCACTTGTTTAAGGGTGTTAAAAGTTATGGGGAAACGGCAGGAGAATGGGGTTGAGAGGGAAAGATAGATCAGCCATGGTGGAATGGTGGAGTAGACCCGATGGGCCGAATGGCCTAATTCTGCCGATACGTCTAGTGGTGTGGCCCACAGCTGGTGTCTATCCTGCCGAGGGCCAGTGAGAGTGCGCTCCGTATCCTGGTAGGCAGATGTGGTGACAGTGTGGGGAGGAGTGGGGGGGGGGGGGGGGTGGTGGAGGTGGTGGAGTGCAGGCAGCGATGACAAGTGGGGAGAGGAGGGGGGGGGGGTGGGAATCAAAGCGTCTCGGCCCAATTCAATGTACCAGTATTTGGTGCCAGTTTTATTGCTTGGGATCTGGTGTTGAATCAGAAAAAGTAAAATTGTTCACATCTGGCTTCAAATTTAAGATGACAAATTAAATAATCAACTTGAAGTCAGTTTGTTCTTTGGAGCAGAATTCAATTGTGGAAAAAAAAAATAGAATTATGATCATAGTTGTTCTAGATTCACCGTGCCACACAGCTGACTACATTCAATGCCCAATAAGCAATGCAGCAATAACTGAATCACAGTTATTCTTTTTTATTAACAGTGAACACTATTTCACAAAAGCAATCTTTTACAGAGCACCTCTGTACTGCTCATTTACTTACAAATTCCGCAGTCCAATGTAAGGTTCCATGTCCAACGCATTCAAAGTCTGTAGGCTTTTCTGATTCTCAATGTGGCTGTAAAAGCAAGCAAGAAATGAAGGGATCAGAACCAGTTCAGTTATGGTTCATGGTTTCATGTGACAATTTTAAAAGTTGAGACTTAACTGAGGACAGAAGGCATTTGAACACAGGAATAGGATAAGTTCATAAGTTCATAGTACTTGGAGCAGAATGAGGCCATTCTGCCCATCGAGCCTCTTCTTGGCTGATCTATCTTTTCCAACCCCTTTCTCCTCCCTTCTCCCTATAACCTCTGACACCTGTACTAATCAGGAATCTGTCAATTTCTGCCTTAAAAATCTCCACTAACTTGGCATCCACAGCCCTCTGTGGCAATGAATTCCACAGATTCACCACTAAAAAAATTCCTTCTCATCTCCCCCCTAAAGGTACGTCCTTTTATTGTGTGGCTATGGCCTCTGGTCCTAGACTCTCCCATAACTGGCAGGGATGTGGGTAAAGATTGGGCCAACATAAAAACAGAAAATATTGTGGACACTCAGCAGGTCAGTCAGCATCCGTGGATAGAGAAACTAGTTAATGTGTCAGGTTGGAGATTCTTTGTCAGAACTGGATAGTCTTGACATGGTTTTGATAAAGTGTTATTATCACAGATTGAAGTTCAGTTTAGTTTAGTTTTGTTTACAGTTATAGCATTGAAACAGGCCCTTCGGACCACCAGGTTTATGCCAACCATCGATCACCCATTCACAATATCCTTCCTTCACACCCACTCCCTAAACTTCAGAATAATTTTACAGATGCAAAGTAACTAACATGTCTGCACATCTTTGGGACGTGGGAGGAAACTGGAGTCTGAAAGAAGCCCAGAGACTGAGCAAGCTGCACACCGACATCACCGGAGGTCAGGATCAAACCTGGGGCTGTGGTGCTGTGAGGCAGCAGCTCTAGCAGATGCATCACTGTGTCCGAACAAGGGTCTTCACCTGAACCACACCCGTTCCTTTTCTCCAGGGATGCTGCCTGCCCCGCTGAGTTGCTCCAGCTTTTTGTGTCCATCTTCAGTTATAGACCTTCCGTTCCTTCCGATACAACACTGTGTACGTTGGGAGGGACTGGACCAGGGGAGAGATGGTGGAATAAGCTATGTAGGACAAGAGCTTGTGTCCAGGCGTGGTTGTGGATCTTGGGCAGAGGTGGGTGTGAGGGGTGGGACGCTCCAGAATTGGAATTTATAGAGAGAAGAACTCTCAAGGGAAAGAGGGGTATAATGGGTAATGTTCAATGGTTCAATCTAAAATGGGTGGGGGGGGGGGGGGGGGTATAAAGATGTGCCAGAGCCCTGCCAGGATTGTTCGTTATCTTGCCCAGAGTAGGTGAATCGATGATTAAGGTGAAGGGGAAAAGATTTAATAGGAATCTGAGGGGTAACGTTTTCACTCAAAGGGTGATGGGTGTATGGAACAAGCTGCCAGCGGAGGTAGTTGAGGCAGGGACTATCCCAACATTTAAGAAACAGTCAGACAGGTACATGAAGAGGACAGGTTTGGAGGGATATGGGACAAACGTGGGCAGGTGGGACTAGTGTAGCTGGGCCATGTTGGCCGGTGTGGACAAGTTGAGCCGAAGGGCCTGTTTCCACACTGTATCACTCTATGACTATTAATGGAATTGATCAGCTGGGAGTCTTAATAAGCTCAAAAGCCTGAACGGCTTCCCTTTGCACTAGTATCATTTTATAACGATTACACCTTAGCAATCAGACACGAGACGCCTGGCCAATTTTTCCTGAAATAATATCGCTTTGTGGTATTTTATAAGCATTTAAAAGGTTATAAAGAGACCGAGACTGACAACACCAGGGTCCCATTTACTGACAGAAACCATGATGCACTCTGACCTGTCATCGACTTTTGATTAGAACAATAAACCTATGGAACGCAGTCAGATGCTGCTGGAGTTTGGTGATCTTGCTGCACAGATCCAGTCCTGATAGTCTCCACCTCCCTGTCCCCTTCACATGTTGGTGTTGGGTTGCTCAGGGGCACGGCTGGGTAAGTACTGGATAACCACCAATCCGGTGAAACCGGCTGCCGAGGATTTTCTGGAGTTTGAAGTCAGCGCTTGGATTCAACAGGGGACTGAGAAACCAACGCTGATTAAACTCCTCCTGATAGCTGAGGGAGTTTGTTTGCAGAGCTGCTGTCTCTTTCGTGATGCTGATTATCTCAGTGTTGACAAGCGGTTTCATTTGGGGAAAGTTAAGAAGGTATTTTGTGTGAAAACATTCTTTGATGAAGACTCAAGAAGCAATCAGCTCAATCGACCAGATTTTCCTGTGGTCTGGAATCGACAGAAGTGGAGACTTGCAGAGTATAAAATCAAGAGGAAACTACAGTGCAATAGAGACCACTCCATATAATCAGGGGCTAACATCATGGGCAAAGCTTTGAGGTAACATTGACTGCTCTGTCAAATCTTAGTTAGGGCTTTTGTGCCACTTCACTCTTACTATTGCCAAGAATAGACTGCTGTGGAGCCCAAGTCAATGGATATTTGTAAGGCGGAGAGTGACTGATTCTTGATTAGTAACGGCGTCAGGGGCTATGGGGCGAAGGCAGGAGAATGTGGCTGAGAGGGAAAGATAGATCAGCCATGTTTGAATGGTGGAATAGACTAGATAGGCATAATGGCCTAATTATGCTCCTTATGAACGGGAAAACAATTTTGATCAGGTTAGATGAGAAATATTTAAAGGGGACCCGAGAGGCAGGTTTTTCACACAGAGCGAGGTGGCTGTGTGGAATGAGCTGCCAGAGGAGGTGGTAGAGATTGGTATGATACGATACAATACGATAGAACTTTATTTATCCCAGGAGGGAAATTGATCTGCAAGCAGAAAAACACAAAAACACAAAATACACGAAACATTAAATTAAAGCGACGAGTGGAAAGGATTGGGGATGTGCAATTGATGGAGGGGGGAGTCAGTCTCAGTTTGATAGCCACAGGGAAGAAAGATCTCTTGTGGCGTTCTGTCCTGCATCTTGGTGGAAATTCCAACATCTAAAAGATGTTTGGTTTAGAAAGCGTTAGAGGGATACGGGCCAAATGTAGGCAAATGGGGCTAGCTGAGGAAGATCGCTGGGTCGGCATGGATGCGTTGGGCCGAGGGGCCTGATTCTGTGCTGCGTAACTCCCTGACTCAAAATGATTATTGCCGCCATAATATTAAAACCAAAGGTGATCTCTAGTTTCCAATGTTAAAAGTCCACCTTCGCATGGGTAGAAATTAGATTTAAAAGTATGAGGAAAGCAAACCGATTCATTGTTCATTCAGTATGAAACGTAAAAGCCAAAATCAAATTCTTCCAACTAACGAGGCTCATCGAAGGTACCATTAGACTTGCAGCTGTAACAATTACCATGGACAACATAAACTATCGTGGTAAAGCAAATTCTGCCTTTAACAGGATTTAATCCGTGTGTAATAGATAGTGGAGTGATGAAGACATGTACAGCAAGTCTATCCATCCAACTGCACACAAAGGCTCTTAATATGTATTCTCAATCCATTAATAATACTTCGCTCTGCTAATGTTATCAATTATCCAGTAAATGTATGGAATTTATTTTAACTAGTTGATTAATCAGTTGACAACCGTGTTTTAATATACAACGTAAAATCCATACTGCGTTCAGCATGAATTAATTGGTGGCCATCAGCAGTGCACAGAAAATAACACAACATGTGTCCATTCGAAGAGAGACACAAGAAGCTGGAGTGACCCAGCGGGACAGGCAGCATCTCTGGAGAAATGGATTGGGTGACGTTTCTGGTCGAGACCCTTCTTGAGATTCATGGTCCTTCACCATGAAATGGATGTTTCCACTAGTGGGAGGGTCTAGGTTCAGAGACCAGAGCCTCAGCATAGAATGACCTACCTTTACAAAGGAGATGAGGAGGTATTTATTTGGTCAGAGGGTGGTGAATCTGTGGAATTCATTGCCTCAAACGGCTGTGGAGGCCACCAATGGATATTTTTAAGGCAGAGATTGATAAATTCTTGATTAGTACTGGTGTCAGGGTTGTGGGGAAAAGGTAGGAGAATGGAGTTGAGGGGAGAGATAGATCAACCATGATTGTTTACTGTTTTAATGTTCTTTTTACAAACCATGTTCTCAGGGTATCTAAATCTAAATTTTATTAGTTATTTAAAGATATGACATCAGATGGAAGCTGCATTCCCAAATCTCGTTGCACTTATGTGCAATGACAATAAAAGATATTATTATTATTATTATTATTATTATTATTATTACTATTGAATGGCGGAGTAGACTTGATGGGCCGAATGGCCTCATTCAGCTCCTATAACTTATGAACTATGAATGTATGAGTTTAAATGAAGGTTTCTGTTGAGAATTATGAGTGGTGTAGTGGAGTCACGTTGCAAGAGATAATCATACAATAATAAGATCGTAACAGAACAAAAGGAAGGTAATCAGCCCATTACATCCATACCAGCTCCCCAGGAAGCGTCCAGCCCCCATGGATTCCCCAAGTCCAGCCCCCATGGTTTCCCCACAACCCTGTGTCCATTTCCCTTCAACTTATCCAATTCCATGTTGAATTCCATGTAGTTGCCCCTGCTTGCACACAGCACACACACTCTGACACTCATGATTATTGCCACAATGTAAATATAACACAAAGTGATGGAGCAACTCAGCAGGTCAGCCAGCATTGTGTAATGGCAACGTTTTAGGTTGGGATCCTGCTTCAGACTGATTGCAGTAGAGTCATACAGCATG
Source organism: Okamejei kenojei (assembly GCA_035221665.1). NCBI lineage: Eukaryota > Metazoa > Chordata > Chondrichthyes > Rajiformes > Rajidae > Okamejei > Okamejei kenojei. The sequence goes on from CM069164.1 coordinate 3,700,623, forward strand.
GAAGCAGGCCTATTTCATGTCAGCCAAGATGCCCCCATCTAAGCTAGTGCCATTTGCCTGCGGTTGGCCCATATCTTTCTGAACCATTCTGAGTCACGTACCTGTCCTAGTGTCTTTTAAATCCTGTTATCGTGTCATAGTTCCTCTCTACTACAATCAGCCTGAAGAAGGATCGCAACCTAAAACGATGCCATTCCATTCCCAGCACAGATGGTCATGAGCTTACTGTGTGTAAGAGTGTGTGTACTGTGTGTCAGCTGAAGAAGGAACCAGCTCAGCAACATCGCCTAGAATTTGCCTCCACAGATGCTGCCTGGCCCACTGAGTTACACCAGCAGCACTTTGTGTTTTCCTCAGGATTTCAGCATTTGCATGTTGCAGTAAATATAGTCTTCCTCACACACCCTGTAATTGTGCCCTTCACCTTACATCTGTTGAAACATTTAGTGCAGCAGCTACCACCGCACACACAAAAAGCAAATGTCTACATATCCAGACCTACTGATGATCAATTCTAGCCTCGGGTCATCCATCTGAAATATTCTCTCTCAGCAGATGCTGACTGTCCTGATAAATGGAGAAAGTTTAGTTTTATTTCAATTCCCGTTGATAAATCATGGGCTTGTAAATAACTGTGCCAGCAATGGTGTTACGGTGGCGCAGCGGTAGAGTTGCTGCCTCACAGCACCAGCGACCCGGGTTCGATCCTGGCTACGGGTGCTGTCTGTACAGAGTTTGCACGTTCTCCCCGTGACCTGCGTGGGATATTTTATTACATATTACCTTTGTGCATTTTGTTTACAGACTTGTTATGCTGCAGCAAGAAAGAATATCATTGTGTGGGAAGGAACTGCAGAAGCTGGTTTACACCCAAGAGAAACACAAAGAGTTGGGGTAACTCAAGGGGTCAGATAACATCCCTGGAGCTTTTCATTTGTTTCATGTTTCTGTTTTTGTTTCATTGTTCCGTTCTGCTGTCAGTACATATGACAATTAAATACTCTGGACGCTCTAGCCTACAATCCAACAATATTTCATATAATACTCCCCTCTCTTAAAGGAGAGAGGTCACCCCATGTCCTGTAGGCACACATTTCTCCCACCATCTCCCACCACCCTGCTGTTTCTCCCACCTCCTCTATAAGTCGGAGAGGATTTCTTGATTAGTACGGGTGTCAGAGGTTATGGAGCGAATGGGGATGTGGAGGGAGAGATAGATCAGCTGTGATTGAGTGGCAGAGTAGACTTGATGGGCCGAATGGCCTAATTCTACTCCTGTCATTTATGATCGTATGATAAACAAGTTATGTGTGGGAAAGGATCTGTGAAACAGCAATGATGGGAGAGCAAGCGTGGGAGAGCAGCCTTTTGCCGGTCCCAGTGACTCACTGAGTGAGCGAGCGAGTGGGTCTGCCCAGTGCTCCCATCCCTGCTCCCGGCTCAACTCCACACAGCCCACTGGTGAGACGGGAAGAGGAGAGAAGGTGGGGAGAGAAGGTGGGGAGAGAAGGTGGAGAGAGAACATGGGGAGAGGAGGTTGGGGACGGAAAGTGGCGAGAGAAGGCACATGGAAATGACCTGTTCCCGTGAGGCAGAAGATGCAGCCCTGCCTCAGGCAGCAAATCCAACCCCTTATTCTTTTGTCTCATTTTCATCTTTACCTTTTACCCACTCATCTGCCAATTGTACCCCCTCCCTCACCTGTATCCACCTATCACTGAGGCATGATTTTGTAGAGGTGGATAACATCATGAGGGCAATGGATAGGGTGAATGGACTGAGTATTTTACCCAGAGTTGGGGAATCGCCAACCAAAGGACATACAGTAGGACTATAGTGAGAGGTGCCAGGGGAGTTAGCTGAGGCAGCAACTATAATAACACTTAGGAGTAATTTGGATAGGTATTTAAGAACTGCAGATGCTGGAAAATCGAAGGTAGACAAAAGTGCTGGAGAAACTCAGAGGGTGCAGCAGCATCTAAGGAGCGAAGGAACTAGGCAACAATTTGGATAGGTACAGGGATAAGAAAGGTTTAGAGAGATATGGGGCAAATGTGGGCAGGTGGGACAATAGGCCGTGCAGTATGGTTCTATGGTGATTGACGTTGGTCATTGATAAGGCTTGGATTTTCTTACTGACAACTTATAATTAAATAACCGAGTTATCACAGCAAATCAAGGAAAAACATTTCAACGGGGAATAAACCACAGGGATATAAAGAGAATCTTTCCAAATATAATTCAACTGACCAACCCGCCTCGTTCACCAGAAAGTTTACTCAGGAGAAATAAAACACCAAGTGCTGGAGGAACTCAGTGAGTCAGGCAGCATCAAGGGAGGGATCGGACAGGTAATGTTTTGGGTTGGGACCCTTCTTCAGAAATAACATCTGGAGAATCAAATGCAGTAACAGCTCCCACAAAGAACGGGAAGTTCAAGATACATTTTAAAAAATCATAAAAGTTATGGAGATCATCAAAAATCACAAATAGTAATAAAAATCATGGAGCCAACATGACACAGGTAGATATGAAGGCTTTCAGCACATTAGCCTTCATCAGTCAGGGCATTGAGTATAGTTGGGATGTGTAAGAAAGAACTGCAGATGCTGGTAAAATCCCAGGGAGACACAAAATGCTGGAGAAACAAGTGAGGCAGCATCGATGGAGAGAAGGAATGGACGACGTCTCGGGTTCAGACCCTTCCTCATACAAATAACGTGAGATGTAGAAGTAGGTATGTTACAAAACTTACCTTTAGCGGCGCTGCAGTTCTGCCGCAGGCCGTGTGCGCGACTTTGGCGCCTTTAAGGGGGGGGGGGGAGGGGCGGGGTGAAAATGCGGTTTTCCCCTTGCCATCCGGAATAATATTTTGTCGGAGTGCGATTTATTTCTGGAGATTCGTTCCGACAGCCGGTAAGTTAATTTTTTTTTTTTAATCGCCCGACTATTTCAGCGCTGCAGTAAAATAAACATTAGCTCCTAATGCCGTGAACGCCGACAACGGGGACGGACTTTACGTAGGGGACAGGTCAGTGAAAGCTGTTTATTTTTACATATAAACTTGCTTGTTTAGGTGACTTTAATCAATATTTCATGTTGCGAAGCGATGATTTATTCCCCATATGAACCGGCAGAATTTTTCCTGCCAATATTGGGTTTAAATTCACTGCAAGCTCAACGTTCCAATCCATCGCGTTCCAGAAAATCCCACTCACAAGCTGATTAAAATGCCCATTAATCTACAGGCTTTAAACACAAAATTCCTTCAATTTGGCCTATAAATTAATGACAATTAGATTTAAAAATCATGTTATATTGTGAATTCCTGTGTGAATGTTATATTGGACACTTAGGCTTTAAAAAATTGTTAATATTTACTTAAGAAATGGATAGATGTTTGGATATAGTAATTGTATTTTTAATTAGCTACAATTGAGTAACTAACTAATTATATGCTTTAATTTCAGGTCATCCAAGTAAGATTGTTTCATATTAGTTTCAGAATGCTTCAATCTATAATAATTGAACATTTCTTTCAGTTGTCTTAATCTTTAAGAAAGTTATGGGCTTTTGACTGTCCTAGATCACAACTTTTGTGTTAAGTCAATGGAAAGGCAATGGGGAACAAGATGCTAATTTCCGACTATGCAAATGGCCATAACCTTTTTAATACTGAAGATATGAAAGTGAATTAGATGTCAAATTAAACTTCTTTGTATGCTTTATCTGATGGGATAAATTGCAGACTTGATTTTTAAAATCTCAAAATGTTGTAACATTGCTAGTAGAAGTGGGATGTTATGTTACAGATGTGCAAAGTGTTGGTGAGGCCACATTACATTCAGTTTTGGCCACACTGCAAATGGAATGATGTTGTTAAGATGGAAGGAATGCAGAGAAGATTTACGAGGATGTTGTGAGGATGAGGGCCTGGGCTACAGGGAGAGGTTGGGCAGGCTCAGACTTTATTTCATGGAGCACTGGAGGCTGTGGGATAATCTTATAGAGGTGATTAAGATCATGAGGGAAATAAATAGGGTGAACGTTCATTCTATTTTAACCAGGGTAGGGGACTCAAGAACCAGTGGACGCTATAGGCCACGGTGGCACAGCGGTAGAGTCGCTGCCTTACAGCACTTGCTGCACCGGAGACACAAGTTCGATCCCGACTACGGGCGCTGTCTGTACGGAGTTTGTACGTTCTCCCCTTGACCTGCGTGGGTTTTCTCCGAGATCTTCGGTTTCCTCCCACACTCCAAAGACATGCAGGTGTGTAGGTTAATTGGCTTGGTAAATGTAACAATTGTCCCCTGTGTGTGTGTGGGATAGTGTTAGTATGCAGGGATCGCTGGTCGGCGCAGACCTGGTGGGCCGAAGGGCCTGTTTCTTGGCTGTATCTCTAAAAGGGGAAAGATTTAATAGGAACCTGAGGGGAAACTTTGTCACGTAGTGGGTGGTGCAGATATGGAATGAGCTACCAGAGGCAGTTGAGGCAGGTGACAGACAAGAGACAATAGACAATAGACAATAGGTGCAGGAGTAGACCATTTGGCCCTTCGAGCCAGCACCGCCATTCAATGTGATCATGGCTGATCATCCCCAATCAGTACCCCGTTCCTGCCTTCTCCCCATATCCCCTGACTCCACTATTTTTAAGCCCTATCTAGCTCTCTCTTGAAAGCATCCATAAAACCTGCCTCCACCGCCCTCTGAGGCAGAGAATTCCACAGACTCACCACTCTCTGTGAGAAAAAGTGTTTCCTCGTCTCTGTTCTAAATGGCTTACTCCTTATTCTTAAACTGTGGCCCATGGTTCTGGACTCCCCCAACATCGGGAACATGTTTCCTGCTTCTAGTGTGTCTAAGCCCTTAACAATCCTATACATTTCAATGAGATATCCTCTCATCCTTCTACACTCCAGAGTGTACAAGCCCAGCTGCTCCATTCTCTCAGCATATGACAGTCCCACCATCCCGGGAATGAACGTTGTAATATAACAGCATTTAAAATACATTTGGACAGGTAAATGAACAGGAAAGGGTTAGAGGGATATTGGCCAAACACGGGCAGCTGAGAATAGTGTAGATGGGGCATGTTGGTTAGTATGGGCAAGTTGGGCTGAATGGCCTGTTTCCGTGCTGTATCACTCTCTGACTTTATGACGTAACCATCACAACTGATCCACAGCGTTAGTTATTCCTTGCAGTTGGACAACCAAGACCCATGGTGATCTTAGAATTATCTCAGCTATAAATGACTTAATTTGTTCACTGAAGGTCTTTTATGCACAGCCCTGACATCTCCAGTGACAGCAGGCTAGTTAATCACAGTCTCCCACTGAAGACGAGACACATTCAGCACTTCAAAGCCCCTTCCTTATCTCCCTCATTAACACTGATGGTTTCAGTACAATAGACCGAGATTTTTCACAAATTGCATCTCTAATTGGCTGGCCAAATGTGCTCATCATATACATGTGAAACATAAACCATACCGAGGGAACAACAAACTGTGACCCGATAAACACATTTGATCCATAAATCACCAACACACGTATTAATTGCATAAATAGAAGATTACATAAAAACACCTTACAGCTTTTAAGACTCAGCATTGAATTCACCAATTTCAGTTAATTAGCCTTTCCAGTCTTGTTTGCCACATTTCCAGCATTCATATCTTTTTAGCTCCTCTTCCAATATTAAACATATCATTGTTTAAGAAGGAACTGTAGATGCTGGAAAATTGAAGGTAGACAAAAGTGCTGGAGAAACTCAGCGGGTGAGGCAGCATCTATGGAGCGAAGGAAAACAAGTCTGAAGAAGGGTTTCGACCCGAAACGTTGCCTATTTCCTTCGCTCCATAGATCCTGCCTCACCCGCTGAGTTTCTCCAGCACTTTTGTCTACCTTCAATTTTCCAGCATCTACAGTTCCTTCGTAAACAATGATATCGCATGTATCCATCGGTCTTGCCCCATCAGTCCATCCTATCGCATATATTCCCATATTCCCACTGAGTTACTCCGGCATTTTGTGGCTGTCTTCGGTGTGAGCCAGCACCTGCAGTTCCTTCCTATACATTCCCGTTCATCCTTCTAGCCTTTCAATGCAGATTAAAACTTTGCATCAGAAACATCAGAAAATAGCAGGCCAGTTGACCCCTCAAATCATCTCTACCCACCAATGTTTACTTTAGTTTAGTTCAGAGATACTTTGCTGCCCAATGTGGTCACCACAGTGGTGCGGCGGTTCAGTTAATGCCTTCTAGCACCAGCACCGCCAATGCCAGCATGTACCTTCTATGCTAAGGAGACCAAAAGCATGCTACAGAAGTCTGAGTGTGCCTCGCCAGTACCACTACAGTTGTAACAATACTTCCCAATTACTAAACTCTCACCTTCATGCTGCAAAAATCAATGTCATTTGCCTTTGTAACTGTCCACTAACTTCTTGATATTTGTGCACATGAATATCTCGTTCAAGAAGGAACTGCAGATGCTGGAAAATCGAAGGTAGACAAAATTGCTGGAGAAACTCAGCGGGTGTGGCAGCATCTATGGAGCGAAGGAAATAGGCAACGTTTCGGGCCGAAACTGAGTTTCTCCAGCAATTTTGTCTGCCACATGAATATCTCAATCCCTCTGTACCTTTCTCATCTTTAGTTTGATAACCATGGCCCAGTGGTGCAGCGGTAGAGTTGCTGCCTTACAGCGCCAGAGACCCGGGTTCAATCTTGACTACAGGTGCTGTCTGCATAGAGTTTGTACGTTCTCCCCGTGACCTGCATAGGTTTTCTCCAGGAGCTCCGGTTTCTTCCCACACTCCAAAGACGCATAGGCTGGTAGGTTAATTGGCTTGGTGAAAATGTAAATTGTCCCTAGTGTGTGTAGCGTAGTGTTAATGTGCGGGGATCGCAGGTCAGCGTGGACTGTTTCCATGCCATATCTCTAAACTAAACTAATATTTCACTGTGTAAGAAAGAACTGTTGATGCTGGTTTAAATCAAAGTGCATTTAATACAAAATGTTGAAGTCACTCGGCGGGACAGGCAGCATCTCTGGAGAGAAGGTATGGGTGACGTTTCGGGGTGGAGACCCTTCTTCAGACTGGTATCAGGGGACTCGGCGGGACAGAGATAGAATGACATTCTGAGTTACGCCAGCATTTTGTGTCTATCTAATATCACTGTACCTTAATTGGTACATGTCACAATAGACTGACCTTGAAACCTTGAACGGGGTTCAAGAACGGGGTATCAGAGAACGGGGATTCCCCTCCCCCACTATTGATGAGGCTCGCACCAGGGTCTCCTCCATACCCCGCAACACTGCCCTCGCTCCCCATTCCCCCACTCGCAAACAGGGCAGAGTCCCCCTGGTCCTCACCTTTCACCCCACCAGCCGGCAAATACAACATATAGTCCTCCGCCAGTTTCGCCACCTCCAACGTGACCCCTCCACATCTTCCCATCTCCCCCCCTGTCTGCCTTCCGCAAAGACCGCTCCCTCCGCAACTCCCTTGTCAATTCTTCCCTCCCCTCCCACTCTACCCCTTCCCCGGGCACTTTCCCTTGCAACCGCAAGAAATGCAACACTTGTCCCTTCACCTCCCCCCTCCACTCCTTTCAGGGACCCAAGCAGTCCTTCCAGGTCCGACAGAGGTTCACCTGCACCTCCTCCAACCTCATCTACTGCATCCGTTGCTCCAGATGCCAGATGATCTATATCGGTGAGACCAAGCGGAGGCTTGGCGATCGCTTCGCCGAACACCTTCCGCTCGGTCCGCAATAACCAACCCGACCTCCCGGTGGCTCAGCACTTCAACTCTCCCTCCCATTCCACATCCAACCTCTCGGTCCTGGGCCTCCTCCACGGCCAGAGTGAGCAACACCGCAAGCTGGAGGAACAGCACCTCATATTCCGCTTGGGGAGTCTGCATCCTTTGGGCTTGAATATTGAATTTTCTCAATTCTGTTAACCCTTGCTGTCTCCTCCCCTTCCCACCTCTCCCTCAGCCTCGGGCCCTGGCATTCCCTCTATCTCTATCTCCCTCCCCCACCCAAGTCGCACCAGCTTCTCATTTTCACACCACAAACAGCTTACAATGGCTTGTTCCCTTTATCACCGATACTTTTTTGCATATCTTTCACTCATTGTTCCTTATCTCTCCACATCACCGTCTATATCTCTCGTTTCCCTGATCCCTGACCAGTCTGAAGAAGGGTCTCGACCCAAAACGTCGCCTATCTCCTTCGCTCCTTAGATGCTGCTGCACCCGCTGAGTTTCTCCAGCTTTTTGTGTACCCTTGAAACCTTGAAACCTAGTTTGTTTTGAGATTCTCCTTACTAAAATGACTGACTTGGCATTTTTTCACATTAACTATTTTTCAACATTCTAATTAGGTTATAATTAAATACCTATTTTGAGTGATTGATTGAAAGATACAGCATAGAAACCTGGGCCTTCATCCGACCGAATCCATGCTGAACATTGATCACCCATTCAAACTAGTTCTGTGTTATCTCACTTTCTCATCCACTACCTTACACACTAGAGACAATTTACAGAGGCCAATTCACCTACAAACACGCATGTCTTTGGGATGTGGGAGGATGAAAGGTCTGTGGAATTCTCTGCCACAGAAGGCAGCGAGCGGCCTTTCACTGGATGTATTCAAGAGAGAGTTAGATTTAGCTCTTAGGGTCAACGGAATCAAGGGATATGGGGAGAATGTAGGAACGGGGTACTGATTCTTGATCAGCCACAATCATATTGAATGGCGGTGCTGGCTTGAAAGGCCATATGGCCTACTCCTGCACCTATTTTCTTTGTTTCAATGTCACCAACCTGACACATTAAAAATGGTAACCTCTCCATAGCTGCAGCACTTCCTGAAGAATCATTCCAGCATTTTTGTTTTTATTTCAGATTTTCAGCATTGATGGATACTAAAAACTCCAAGCAAAATGATCGAGTGCCCAGGGACAAGGAGCTAGTTACTGATCGGATCCGTAATGTGACAGGCTGCACTGGAAATATTTCTCTCAGCTGCTAGAATGAATGGGGGTGACTGTCTCATAGCTGTGTCCGTGATTTGCAAGGGCTCTACTTGACAAGGATTTAAGGTGAGGGGAGAAAGATTTAATAGGAACCTGAGGGGCCATTTTTTCACACAAAAGGTGATGGGTGTATGGTATGAGCTGCCGGAGCAGGTAGTTGAGGCAGGGACTATCGTGATATTTAAGAAACATTCAGACAAGTAAATGGATAGGTCATGTTTAGAGGGATAGGGGCCAAACGCAGTCAGGTGAGACCAGATGGGACATGTTGGCCGGTGTGGCCAAATTGGGCCGAAGGGCCTGTTTCCATGCTGTAAGACTCTATATCTCTGACTATGACTGGGATCCCAGGAGGACAAAACTCCTAGCATTTCAGCTGACCTTCAAATGTCCTTGGGAAAAGAAGCCTGGGATGTACTAAGGGTCTGCCATCACAGATTGACTCGGTAAACACCTGATCTGCAAAAGCTGAGGTACACATGGTGTCCCTGGAGCCAGCCTCCTGCATGCAGCACCCATGCAGAGATGCGCATGCAGCATCCTCAATGTAGGTGCGTGAAGCCTGAGGTGCAGAATTAATGGTGAAACTGTAACCCGTCCAGTATGTCCACTCTACACTTGGCAAATGGAGCATTTTAACAACATGCCTCATCTCACTGAGAATACATTTTCTTACATTTAACTAGTGTGAAAATTGTTTCTCTCCTTTATAATCAAATGGATAAAATCACGGATGTAATGTAATCCCAGTGTCCTTCAGAAAGAAGAATGTGAATTATTAGTTTCCCCCAAAGCCTCATTAGTAAACTCCCATCAAATCAGCAGTCAATATCCTTTGAATGAAGGTTTAAGGCATGTTAACCCTTTCAGTGTAAAGGAAGGAACTGCAGATGCTGGTTTAGACCAAAGATGGACACAAAAAGCTGGAGCAACTCAGCGGGACAGGCAACATCTCTGGAGAAATAGGATGGGTGACAATTCGGGTCGGGACCCTTCTTCAGACACTGAAGAGTTGTCACAGCTACTTCTGAAAGCCCAATTTATATAGTGGGGGGAAGGATTGGATAGACTTGGTACCTAACTACAAAATTCCACAGAAATCTGTAATTTTTTTCCCAGTTGGTTGCTGTTTTCCATAAGATACAGTGATGCAGATGATAGAGGTGCTCCCTCACAGCGCCTGAGACACAAGCTCGATCCTGACCTCGGGTGCTGTCTGTACGGAGTTTGCACGTTCTCCCTGTGACCGCAAGGGTTTCCTTTGGGTGCTCCGGTTTCCTCCCACATCCCAAAGAGGTGTGGAGTCGATGGTGGCCCCCCATTTCAGGTCCCATTGGCCTTTATAAATTGGCCCTATTGTGTAGGGAGTGTATGAGAAGATGGGATAAGCTAGAACTGACGCAAATGGGCGATCGATGGTCGGCGTGGACCTGTTTCCATTCAAAAGAAATACCAGCAAACGCTGAAAGATCTCGGGAAGATTGGACTGCTGAAGCTCAGCCTGCCATTATCAGCCTGGGAGATTCATCACACAACTTCCCACTGCCTCACAACATCACGCAGCCATTTCCAGCATTTTATCACCAATTTTGGAGAAAGCAGCGAAACAAATCGCACACACGATCTATTTTAATTCTCCTGGTAGCATTCTGTTTGTGCTCAGCTTCATTCAGGCAAATGAAACCTTAATTCAAGGGTGACAGCTCCACACTGCTGTGTTTCAGAGTGGGATTGGGAATCCCAAACCAATTTGTGGGGATCCAATTTGGGATTAGATACCCAGCTAACAAGGAAGAAGGGTCTCGACCCGAAACGTCACCCGTTCCTTCTCTGGAGAGATGCTGCCCGTCCCGTTGAATTACTCCTGCATTTTGTGTCTATCCCCAGGAACTGCAGGAATATAGTCGTACAACATGGACGCAGGCTCTTCAGCCCAATTTATCCGTGCCGGCCAAAGGTACCCTCTCTGCTAGTCCCATTTGCCCAAGTTTGGACCATATCCCTCTAAACCTTTCCTATTCACATACCTGTCCAAGTGTATTTAAATGTTGCTGGAGTACCTCCCTCCACTACATCCTCTGGAAGCATATTCCACACACACCCCATCCGTGTGAGGTATTTGCCCCTCAGATTCCCATTAAAGCTTTACCCTCTCACCTTAAACATATGTCCTCTGGTTTTTGATTCCTCTACCCTGGGTGAAAGTATGCATTCACCCTTTCCCCTCATGATTTTAGACACCTCTATACGATCCCTTCGCCTCCTGTGATAAAGTGATAAAGCCTGAGCCTTTGAGCCTTTCCTGATAGCTCAGGCCCAACAGGATGTAAAGTCTCTCCAGCATCTCTTCCTTGGTTTTGCTTGCTCCTGAATGAAGAAGGGTTTCGAGCCGAAATGCCACCTATTCCTTTTCTCTGGAGTTGCTGCCTGACCCACTGAGTTACTCCAGCTTTTTGTGCCTATCTTCGGTTTAAACCAGCATCTGCAGTTGCTTCCTACAGTACACCTGTACACACAATATATTACTTTGACAAACCACTCCACATTTCCATCGTGGCTCTATCACACTTTGCCCATCCTTTCTTGCAATATTAAAGCCATGAGCTCTATCTCCCTCTGCTCTTGGCTTGGCTTGGCCTGGCTAGAGTGGAAGTGGAGATGATGTTTCCACTAGTGGGAGAGTCTAGGACTAGTCATAGCCTCAGAAAGGACATTCTTTTAGGAAGGAGATGAGGAGGGATTGCTTTAATCAGATTGTGGTGAATCTTTGCCAAAGAAGGCTGTGGAGACCAAGTCAGTGGATATTTTTAAGGCAGTGATAGATACATTCTTGATGTACGGGTGTCAGCTTTGGAAAAGGCAGGTAAATGGGGTTAGGAGGAAGAGATAGATCAGCCATGATTGAATGGCGGAGTAGACTTGATGGGCCGAATGGCCTAATTCTACTCCCATCACATGATCTTACCAAATGTCAAATTGACAAGATGTTTCTATGAGAGTGAGTGGAAGAGGGAAACACAGTGAGAGAGATAACATGGGCAGATTCCTTCAGCTCCTGTAAACCGGGTGTCTAATCCTAAAACACAACACTGAGCTGACATCCTCTCACGGCACTGACATGATAATTGCCAGATGTGGGCTGTAGCGCACAGAAAGATATTGACAATTTAGAGCTGCGTTAAATAAAGGAATCCAGATTCCTTGAATGGAATGTTAAGTACAATTTATTTGCATCAGAGAATCTGAGGGCCATTTTAACCTCTGCTGCGATTATCAAGTGGAGGTCACAATCCAGCAACACTAAGACCCTACTTCATCTTAGGGTCATAAGATACTCTTACTCCATCTTAAGACCATCCCATGATCTTAGGTCAAGTGTTTATTCAAGTCCAATGACAGGCATGACCAAAGGTTCACAACACAAAACTCAGATTAAAGGGCTTATCCCATGTCACCACGACATGTCACCGGGTGACGCCTGTATGGTCGTGAATAGTCGCCCAAAGAGTTGGACCTTTTTCTCGTCACCGCTGGATTCTCAACATTTTGAAAATATTCAGCGACCTGCAGCGATTATGACGGATGCTGACAAGTGGTTGAAAGAACCGCGTAAGTGGGACAGGCCCTTTAGGGCGGCACGGTGGCGCAGCGGTAGAGTTGATGCCTCACAGCGCCAGAGACCCGGGTTCGATCCTGACTACGGGCCCTGTCTGTACGGAGTTTGTACGTTCTCCCCGTAACCGCGTGGGTTTCTCCCCCAGGTGCTGCGGTTTTCTCCGGTTATCTTTGTAGGCTAATTGGCTTCTGTAAATTGTCTCTAGTGTGTGTAGGATAGAACTAGTGTACGGGTCTCAAGAAGGGTCTCGACCAGAAACGTCACCCATTCCTTCTCTCCAGAGACGCTACCTGTCCCACTGAGCTACTCCAGCTTTTTGTGTCTATCTTTGGTTTAAACCAGCACCTGAAGTTCCTTCCTACACTATTGTACGGGTGATGGCTGATCGATGCAGACTCACTGGGCAGAAAGGGCCTGTTTCCATGCTGTATCTCTAAACTACATCTAAACGAAACAAAACAACATTTCCATATTAATCATCTCAGGCTGATAATCTCGTCTTTGTGTAAACACATTTCTCACAGAGTTGAAGCCACTTGGCCCAGCCTAACTACACTGATATTTACCTTCAACCAGGACAAATGTACCTTGCTATTCCACAGCCTATTCCAGTGATAGATTCTTTGCTGATCATGTCTGCAGCTAAAATGTCAGCTCAGTGGGTGGATCGAAATCTGCGAAAGCATAGCACATGCACGATGGGAACAGGGAGTGTTTCATGTGTTTTGTGTTTTTAATAACTATTGGCAGATCAATTTCCCTCCTGGGATCATATCCTCTATCGTATCGTATCGTATCGTGTTGTATCGTGCCGTCTCGTATTACCAAGGCAATTGTTCACACACTTCCTGCCCTTGCGTACCTCTGCTGCCGTTACACAGATACATTTGTCTTTGCACTGAAGTAAATGATCATGCTGGAAAAATAAAGCCATGGATTAGTTGTGGCACAGACGCAGGGCAGTCGACCCACCCAGCCTATGCCTGGTAGACAAAATACAAATAATTCCCAATTCCCTAATCTTTCCCCAGGGCTGTGCAAAATGATTTTTTTATAGCATGTATGACCCTCACCAGTATCCACCTATCACTCGGCAGGCTGTTGTCCTGCCCCCAACGCTCTTCCAGATTTCTCTCCCCTACTATGATCAGTCTGGAGAAAAATCCCGACCAGAAACATTGCCTATCCGATCACACCAAAGATGCTGCCTGACCCGCTGAGTTACTCCAGCGCCTTGTTTCTCTACTCAAGATTTCAGCCTCCATCGTCTATGGTGCCTACAATTTCCTTACATCCCCCTTGTCTGTTTTGCCCCAAATTCTGGCCAGCTCGGGCACAATCGCGTAAACATGGAACATATAACATAGAGTAGTACAGCGCAAGAATCATTGGGCCGCAACATCAGTGCTGAACATGCTGCCAAGATCCCAACTCTTCTCTGCCGGCACATAATCCATATCCAACCAATCCCTACAAAGCCATATGCCTATCCAAAAGTCGCTTAAATCCCACTGTCTTGTGTGCCTCAAACACCACCCCGGCAGCATGTTCCAGGCACTCATCACCCATATCCCTCTTTGGGCAGCACAGTGGCACAGTGGTGGAGTTGCTGCCTTACTGCTCCTACAGCACCAGAGATCCGGGTTCGATCCCGACTTAGAATAAAGGGGAGGCCATTTAAGACTGAGGTGAGAAAAAAACTTTTTCACCCAGAGAGTTGTGAATTTGTGGAATTCCCTGCCACAGAGGGCAGTGGAGGCCAAGTCACTGGATGGATCTAAGAGAGAGTTAAATAGAGCTCTAGGGGCTAGTGGAGTTAAGGGATATGGGGAGAAGGCAGGCACGGGTTATTGATTGGGGACGATCAGCCATGATCACAATGAATGGCGGTGCTGGCTCGAAGGGCTGAATGGCCTCCTCCTGCACCTATTTTCTATGTTTCTATGTTTCTATGTTACGGGTGCTGTCTGTACAGAGTTTGTACGTTCTCCCCGTGACTTGCGTGGGTTTTCTCCGAGATCTTCAGTTTCCTCCCACACTCCAAAGACATGCAGGTTTGTAGGCTAATTGGCTTGGTGTAAATGTAAATCATCCCTAGTGTGTGTAGGATAATGTGCGGGATCGCTGGTCGGTGCAGACTCGGTGGGCCGAAGGGCCTGTTTCCGCGCTGCATCTTTCAACTAAACTAAACTAAACTGATTTTCAAATACTACAAGAAGGGAAAATGTTCTGACTGTCTACCCTATCCATGCCTTCCATTATATACTCCTGACAATCTGGACAGATCAGCGACCAAGCTCTGTCTACATCTGTCCATCACCTTGTTGCTCTGGGATAACGAGATAATGCTGCAAATCAGACGGTGACTGAATCTATTGGAGAGGGCTCAAACTGTCATCTCATTTGAGTTTTGGTCAAGTTGCAATCAAAACAGCTCTTTGACAACCGAAACAGTGAAAGGAAACCCAATATGGTGTCTCCTTAGCACACGTGCATCAGCTGGTATCCAAACTCTCTTTGGATGAATGACTACACCCTGAGGTTAGTTCCTCTGACTAACAGGCACTTTAAGATCATTGGATATTAGATCACCGTACGATGTAACACAGAGACACAAAATGCTGGAGTAACTCAGCAGGTCAGGCAGCATCTCTGGCAAAAAGAAAAAAGGTGTCATACTGGGCCAAGATCCTTCAGCAAACTGAGAGTCAGGGAAGAGGAAACTAGAGTATGGGAAGGCACACAACAAAGCGGAGCCTGCACCTCATCCACAGCCAACAATGGACCATTGTGGGCTCACCTTTCCTGAGTCATTGACGTAGGCTTTGCTTTGGTCTGTATCTTCCCATACCCCTTGTATCCCCCTCTCTGACTCTCAGGCTGATGAAGGATCTCGACCCGAAACCTAACCTATTCCTTCTCTCCAGAGATGCTGCCTGACCTGTTGAGTAACTCCAGCTATTTGTATCTATCTTTGGTGCAAACCTCCATCTGCAGTTCCTTTTTACACAATATACCTGATAATGGGCAAGCTCAACCCTGTCTAAAATATAAAACACAAAATGATGGAAGAACTCAGCAGGTCAGGCAGCATCTGTGGAGGCAATAGACAGGTGATGTTTCAGGTCGGGACCCTTCTTCAGACCGATGGATGTCGGAGGGGCGGAAATCCTGTCCCGAAACATCATCTATCTATTTTCCTCCACAGATCCACCAGCACTTTGTACTTTTATTGGGGGGAAACTGTTTCAGACCCAGACTTGTTATGAACTGAAACTCACTGAAAACGTGATGGAACTGAATAAATTATAGTCATGAAAGGTGGAGTTGAGTTGAGTTGAGTTTATTGTCACGTGTACCGAGGTACAGTGAAAAGCGTTTGTTGCGGGCTAACCAGTCAGCGGAAAGACAATACATGATTACAATCGAGCCATCCACAGTGTACAGAGACATGATAAAGGGAGACGAGATTTAAGAAATTAATACTTAAAGTACGAAATGTTGCTGTCGGGTAGAGATTTAAAAGAGTGGAGCGATTCTAAAAGGTGATTGCAGACCCACTGCTGTGACCAGCGCACAAAGAGTCGCCATCTTGGATCATATCAAAAGATTACAACTTGAAGAAGGGCCCTGACCTGAAACACGGCCCGTCCATTCCCTCCACAGCTGCGGCCTGACTTGTTGAGTTCCTCCAGCATTCTTGCGGAAGATTCTAGCATCTGCAGTTCCTTGTGTCTCCGCGGACTACAATACGTTCAGGACCAGGCACGATGATAATTGAGGCAGAAGACGTAACTAGAATGTGGTTTGGCAGCAGTGCCAATAGAACTGTGTGTGTAGTCGGTAGATCACTCCTCACAAAGTGCTGCTCATTCCCTACATCCTCCCCACACATGGTGAATTTACAAAATATTGCAGGTGATTCTCGGCAACTGATGTGTTTACTGAGGGGAGGTTGTGCCTTTGAGATTCCCCGCAGGGGCTGTGAACTGTGCAAAGCCAACATTTTCCAAGGCTATAACTCAAATTATTTTATTTCAACTGAAGTGCAAGACACAGGAGCCCCCGACTGAGCGTCAGGCTGGTGTGCAGGTATCCTGCGATCCTGTTTCCGAGTGTAACCTCTCCAAGGCTATCGGGGATGCCAGGAGAGGATTCCACTACAGACTGGAGGCTCGATTCATTCAAATGGTGCCAGGCCGCCATGGCAAGGTCTGAATCCCATCGACGGGGGCAACAAACCAAGACCTAGTGTGTAGTGTAGGGAGTGGACGTGAAAGAGGGATAACATAGAACTATGGTTATTAAGATTTTAGACTTTAGACTTTAGAGATACAATGAGGAAAACAGGCCCTTCGGCCCACTGGGTCCACACTGACCAGCGATCCCAATACACCTGCACAATAGGGACAATTTACAATTTTTCCAAAGCCAATTAACCCTCAAACCTGTACGTCTTTGGAGTGTGGGAGGAAAGCAGAGCACCCGGAGAAAACCCACACGGTCACAGGGAGAACATACAAACTCTGTCCAGACAGCACCAGTAGTCAGATTGAACCTGGATCTCTGGCGCTGTGAGGCAGCAACTCTACCGCTGCGCTCAACTATCCGTGACCTGATGATCGATGGCCATTGTGGACCTGGTGGGCCAAAGGCCGTATCTTCGATCAATCAAAACCCTGCATCCAAATGAGCTGCGGCTTACGATCTCTTGTTGCTGGGGCAAAAGGTCGTGGCCCCCAGTCCCACTCTATAAACTTTAGTGGAGAGATGTCAGCTGATTATCTAGTGCAGGTGAGGGGGTGCTTGGTTTGTGGAAGAGCCGTTCTTCACATGTAGTGTTGAGGGTGACACGGTAGAGTTGCTGCCTTACAGCGCCAGAGACCCAGGTTCCAGTCTGTGCTGTCTGTAGGGAGTGTGTACCTTCTCCCCGTGACTGTGTGGGTTTTCACCAGGTGCTCCGGTTTCCTCCCACGCTCCAAAGATGTGCAGGTGTGTAGGTTAATTGGCTTTGGTAAAAATTGTAAATTGTCCCTGGTGTGTTGGATAGCGCTAGTGTACGGGGTGATCGCTGGTCGGCATGGACTCGGTGGGCCGAAGGGCCTGTTTCCGTCCTGTTTCTCTAAAGTCTAGAGTTCTAAAGTGAAGGGTCCCAGTTGAAAACACAACAGCGCAAGGCATTATTTCGTAGAAGACCGTGGGATAATCGCCGACACCTAGCCTGACCTGTTAGCTCCACTCAATGTCACTGAAACAGATTATCAGATCAATACCACATTGCTATATTTGGAGCTAGCACAGTGCAGATGGGAGCTCAATAGGGATTGAAGATACAAGGCTTTAAGTACCACAGGTAAGGTTAATCCAGGGCTCGCCAATCGATTATAACTCCAATCGAAAGAGCACAGTTGAAAGGAAATTCTAAGACAGATGACAAGAAGAAGTTCTTCAAACACGGAAACATTCAAGAGAAAGCATCTATGGAGCGAAGGAATAGGTGACGTTTTGGGTTCCTTCTCTCCATAGATGCTGCCTCACCCGCTGAGTTCCTCCAGCATTTTTGCCTACCTAGGGTCTGAAGAAGTGTCTTCACCTGAAACGTCACCCATTCTTTCATTCCAGAGATGCTGCCTGTCCTGCTGAGTTACTCCAGCTGTTTGTGTCTACCAGGAACCACAGATGCATCCAAGACCCAGCTGCAATACACTGCTGGGCGTATAATTATGGTGAATGAGATAAACTGGCGAAAAAAATGGCTCCATTATAGCCATTGTGAAAAGCGTGAAATACTGCAGCTGAATAACATTTCCCATCCCTCAAAGCACTTTTTAACGGCACGCTACCTCCATCACAAACTGAAATTATATTAATATTGCACAGAATAAGATTGGAAACTATCGCAGGGTGACTATAGCGAAGATAGTTCCTTGTCACTTTTAATTTACCGCTTGACAAAGCCACCATAAACAAGAACTGTCAGGGGTTTGCTGGAATCTGAAGTGGTTCTTATACAGTAGAATCACCCCTGAAGCTGAATTATCATGAGTAAAAGGGTGAATCCTCCACAGGTCACTGCTGGCAACACTGTGCTGCCACGAGATTCACACTGAGTCGGTCTCGGACAGAGAGTTCAGCATTTTGACCACTTGCAAAGATTGGGAGAGTATCGTCATGTTGGTAATGTTCATTTTAGTCTCAAAGGGACAACAGTGTCCCTCCAGGACCTGTCCTGAGTGTTCAGAAATTCGTAACTTCTTGGAGCCGAATTAGGCCATTCGGCCCATCGAGTCTACTCCGCCATTCAATCAGGGTTGATCTACCTTTCCCTCTCGACCCCATCCTCCTGTCTTTGCCCCATAACCCCTGACACCCATACTAACCAAGGATCTTCAGCTTACAAATATCCATTGACTTGGCCTGTGGTGATGAATTCCACAGATTCACCACCCTCTGATTAAAGAAGTTCCTCCTCATCTCCTTTCCAAATGTATATCCGTTTATTACAAGGCTCCGATCTCTGGTCCTAGGCTCTCCCACAACCCTCTCCATAGCCACTCTATCCAGGCCTTTCATTATTCGGCAAGTTTCAATGAGGTGGCCCCTCATCCTTCTAAACTCCAGCGGGTACAGGCCCAGTGCAGTCAAACACTCACCATGTGGATAAAATGCAGCTCAAAGGCCAAATGTGACGTGAGAGGGCCATTTGGGCCTCTGCTTCATCCTTCCAGTGATGACCACAACCCTCCCCCACCCGCACCCCCTTCCCCACACCCACCCCCCCCCACACCCACTCCCCCACACCCCCACACCCACACCCACCCACACCCCCACCCCCACCCCCACACCCACCCCCCCACACCCACTCCCCCACACCCACACCCACACCCCACCCCCACACCCCCTCCCCCACACCCCACCCCCACACCCACCCACACCCCCACCCCCACCCCCACCCCCACCCACCCCCACCCCCACCCCCACACCCACCCCCACACCCACCCACACCCCCACAGGTACATGGGCGGGGAAGGTTTAGAGGATTATGGGCCAAACACAGACAAATAGGTAGGAAGGAACTGCAGATGCAGGTTTAAACCAAAGTTAGACACACTAAGCTGTAGTAGTCCTGTCCCGCTGAGTTACTACAACATTTTGTGTCTATCTACAGACACATAGGACTAGCTGAGATGGGGCATCGTGGTCAGCATGGATGAATCAGGCAACATGGCCTGTTTCCCTGCTGTATGACCCTATATCCCAAGGAAACCCACAATAATCCAAGCTGCAATTCCTGGTGTTCCCCTTTATCAGTCAAGTTTTATTCGTCACATTGCACATCAGTGCAGTGAAATGAATTTGCCAGCAGCGGTACAATAAAAAAGAACACACAATACACAATAAAAAAATGTAACACAAGCATCCACCACAGCATTCTTCACTGTGGTGGAAGGCACAAATTTGGCCAGTCCTCCTCCATTTTCCCCCGTGGTCGGGACCTCAACCTCCGCAGTCGCAGCGGGCATCCAGATGTACAGACAAGGTAGGTCCAGGTAAGTCCTGAATCGGTGCCTCCCCACCGGAGACCGCGGCTTCAAGATGGTGTAGGCCGCAGGCCGGTGGTTGAAGGTTTAAAGTCCCCACCGCGTGGTGGCTACACTCTGACCACGGTGGTATTCCACAGACGAAGCCCAAACCTAAACTTGGAATTCACCAAGAGCACAGGAAACCATGGTAACGGCAGTAAACTTGCTGGAGTTTGTCCAATTATCACCTGCGCATGGAAACGCAGGCACGGCCCCCCTGGTGAGCTGCGGAACACACTGGAGTGAGGAAGACAGGAGGAACATTTTAATTCAACGGTTTTGAGTCTCTGTTCCGCATTACACTGTAACATTGCAGACTCGTGCATGGTGCGCCCGTCAATGGAGCCATACTGTGGGGCGAAGAATAATGCAAAGATCTGGAACCTCTGTGTGGGAGAGGTCAACTGCGCTGAGCTAATTGTGCAATTCCTATGCCACCTCCGTCGTTAACTGAATTAAATCTACACATTAAATGGGAAAATTGTACAAGTGAGTCCAGGAGGGATGATAACACTTTAATATTTCAAATGAAAGCTTGAAAAATCAGAGTGAGCCCTAACCTGATGGAGCCGCGGAAATGAAAATTCTGTCAAACGAGATAAGAAGTAATGCATGTCAATGAAGAATAGTTATCAGAATGAATCTGAATGAATGAAAATCCACTGGAAAAGACACAAGGTGTTATCAAAACATGCACACCATGTTTTGTTGTGAAGGGCTGTGCGGACGTGTGCCTGAAGAATTGGAGGCACGTTCGGTGCGGCAGTAGAGTTGCTGCCTTACAGCGCCGGAGACTGACAATGGGTGCTGTCTGTACGGAGTTTGTACGTTTTCCCGGCGACCCGTGTGGGTTTTCTCCAGGATCTCCAGTTTCCTCCCACACTCCAAAGATGAACAGGTTTGTAGGCTAATTGGTGTTGGTATGATTGTAAATTGTCCCTGGTGTTTAAGATAGTGTTAGTGTGCAGGGTTGGCTGGTCGGTGTGGACTTGGTGGGCCGAAGGGCCTGTTTCCGCACTGTATCTCCAAACTAAACTAATGCATCTCTCCAGCTGCGTCTCCTTGTAAAGGTCCCACCCAAACAGTCAACTAACTGCTTCGTAAACGTGTTAGGGTGTCAGGGGTTATGGGGAGAAGGCAGGAGATCGGAGCTGAGAGGGAAAGATAGATCAGCCATGATTGAAAGGCGGAGTAGACTTGATGGGCCGAATGGCCTAAATCTGCATCCTAGAACTTACGAACCAAAAACAGGAAATGTTGGAAACACTCCGCGGGTCAGGCAGCAACTGTGGAAAGAGAAATAGACTTAATGGTTCAAGTCGAAGCCCTTTCAATGGACCTGGTAGAAAGCGATTTGTTTAAAAGGCAGGCTTAAGTTTGTGTGAGGGTTGGGGAGTACAAGGGGAATATCTATGATAGGATGGGACCGGGCGAAACAGGTTAAAGGGGCAGGTGCAGTCTGGTTGCGAGTCCTTGCCTGTGCCACGTGTCACTACATGAACGCTGATCAAATTGCGATGCATGTCCATCGATCACCAGTGGACTGCGGCTGCCGTGTGCACCATTTACAAAATGCACTGCAGCAGTTTGCCAGCACCTCCCCCGCCACTTCGAGGGTCAAGGGGCTTCAGAACATGTCCACCCCCCATGTCACTCACAATTAGGGTGGCAATAGGTTCATGTTGCTGGAGCCAGGCTGGGTTCAAATGCTGGAACTCCCTGTCGACACCACCGTGGGAGCAAGGCCATCACCTTCTCAGGGCAATCAGCGGTGGACAATCAATGCTGTCATTGTCCGTAACGCCCTCACTTTGTGAATAATTAAACAAGAGCAATATTGCAAAGGACAGAGAGATCAATGTTTTTCCACATCCCAAGTACGTCAGGTTATAAGCAACATAAAGGGTGCACTACAGCTTTGAAAGAGGCCGCTCTGCCCACCAATACCAGGACCAAATGTGTGGGAAGGAACTGCAGATGCTGGTTTACACCGAAGACAGACACAAAACGCTGGAGTAACTCAGCGGACAGGCAGCTTCTCTGGAGAGAAGGAAAAGATTCAGTTTCGGGTCACGAGCCTTCTTCAGACTTCCAGAGAGAAGGGGGAATCACGGAGGGGGGCAGCGAGAGAGGGTGCTGCAGCATTCTCGTCGGAGAGAGAAGGAGGAGAATTTCTTCAAAGTAAGCATCCCTTGAGGAGATTTTGCAGTCTGACAACATGTCTTGACCCAAAGCGTCATCTATTCCAGAGATGCTGTCTGACCCGCAGAGTTTGGTTTAGAGATACAGCACAGAACAGGCCCTTCAGCCCACCGAGTCTACGCCTCAGTGATCTCCGCACACTTAAACTATCCTAGACGCACGAAGGACAATTTACAATTATGCCAAGGCAATTAACCTACAAACCTGTACGTCTTTGGAGTGTGGGAGGAAACCAGAGATCCCAGAGAAAACCCACGCAGGTCACGGGGAGAACGTGCAAGCTCCATACAGACAGCACCCGCAGTCGGGATGGAACCCGGGTCTCTGGCGCTGTGACGCAGCAACTCTACCGCTGCGCCACCGTGCCCTCCAGCTACTCCAGATTGTGTGTCTACCTTCTATACCAGCCCCCAAAAAAGCTGAGCTTGGTGGACTTTGGTATTGGGTTTCCTGTGTGCAGCCAGTCAGAAGAGGTCTGGTGGTGCCGGGTTTTGTGACGTATCTAGGACAGGACACAATGCCATGAATCTGGAGTTGGGTTGGATTGGGTGCGTCTTCTGATGGAACGTTTGGCATCTGCTTGGATTGGGAAGGATGACACTCGGTATGTTTGGCTGATCTACTCACAATTGCCATCAGTTCCTCATCAATAGTTGGTGTTTCATGCTCCATGAAATGAAAGGCATGTTAGGGATTGTTACATTCACATAGGGTTGGGTATAGAAACATTATTAATTGTTGGATCTTATTGCATCTCAGAGACATAGAGGCATACAGCATGGAAACAGGTCCTTTGGCCAGCTTGCCTAAGGTGCCCCATCTACACTAGACCTTCCTGTCTGTCTCTGGCCCATATCCCTCCAAACCTTTCCTCTCTATAAACCTGGCCTAATGTCCTTTAAATGCTGCTATAGTTTCTGCCTCTACTACCTACTTTGGCAGCTCATTGCGAGAGGTTGAGTAGGCTGGGACTCTACTCCTTGGAGCACATGAGGATGAGGGGTGATCTTATAGAGGTGTACAAAATCAGGAGAGAAATAGATCGGGTAAATGCACAGTCATTTACTTTTGCCCAGAGTAGGGGAATCGTGAACCAGCAGACAGAGGTTTGAGGTGAGGGGGGAAAGATTTAATAGTAATCTGAGGGGTAGTTCTCTACACAAAGGGTGGTAGGCATATGGAACAAGCTGCCAGAGGAGGTCGTTAAGGCAGCCCAATGGTCTGTTTCTGTGCTGTATCTCTAAACTAAACTAAATACACATATAAACTGAAAATAGAAAATGTTTCATATACCTAGCAGGTCAGTCAGCCTCACACCAGGTGCCGTCTGATCTGCTGAACTTTTTCCAGCACTTGGTGTTTTGATTGATCGAGAGATGCAGCATGGAAACAGGCCCTTCGGCCCACTGAGTCCATGCTGACCATCAATTAAAGACTGCAGAACATAGTTGATCCCCTGGTGCATTTGGACCAGTGCAGGTCATGTTAATGAGTGTTGCCTTTGCCGAAAGCTACATATAATCCACATGCTCAGGAATATCTGCGTCAGATCTCTGATACATCTGAAGCAGAATAGCTTCATTCCCCAACGATTCGATGGCTATTATTTAACGGCAAGTCTGCCTTGAGGGTTAACTCCCTCTTCACTCAGGCACGAGGATTTCTCCACCAGACCCTGGAGAGTTGGATGTATGGGGACATATCTCAAATATTCCCTGCGGATCCATCACTCTCACTCACGGTACATGATATGGTTTTATGGTCAATGTCGCAGTAAAACACTGAGAGTAAACGGCATGTGTTGAGCAGCGAGCAGCAGGATGATCAAAGCTCACTGCCGATTAATATGAAGCACACAAACAGACCTGCACAAGAATACACCATCAACTCCACAACCAGTATAATGCGTGCATGCAAAATGTGCAGAAAGGAACTGCAGATGCTGGTACATACCGAAGATAGACGCAAAGTGCCGGAGTAACTCAGCGGGTCAGGCAGCATCTGTGGAGAAAACGGATGGGTGACGTTTCAACTTCAGTCACTCAGACTACAGTCTGACGAAGGGTCCCCACCCGAAACGTCACTTATCTTTTTTCTCCACAGGTACTGCCTGACCCGCTGAGTTACTCCAGCACATTGCGTCTATCTTAATATCTGCATGCAATGCACATACGCATATACACAGGCACATACACACACTTATATATTGTGCACACACACACACTCTAACTCCACACACAGAGACATTAATACAAAGCACACTTACACGCATGTACATACTCACACTCCCACTCACAAGCATACACACACGTGCTCATGCACCACATGCACTCGTGCACACACGGACACTCACATGCATGCATACTTCTTCATACACACACAATATCTTCCGTTGTCAAATAACTCATAAGTAATAGCAGCGCAGTTATTAAATTCTAAAGCAATCTGAACACAAGCAATCCCAGTGAACCAATACAATCAGAGCTATTAAGTGCTGGAATGACCAGCGTATGTTTATCTGCAGTTACCTATTCATCGCTTTTAATATGCTGGCGAGTGAGAGATGTATTATTCAATGTAATAGGCCTCTGGTGTGAAGAGCCAGGAGCTCAGCTCCACAGGTTCACACAGTTGCAGTGAAAGCCACTGACTCATTTGGCCAACTTTCCTTTCCCTCCTAAAATGGGCTTCACTGCAGAGACCGCTGGGATGTCCGGGCCCACCCAGGCTCGGACCAGCCCCTGGGCAGTGAGGCAAAGTGTTCTCTCATTCCAAGAGCAAGCTTCTGACGTGTAGGAAGGAACTGCAGATGCAGGTTTACACTGAAGATAGACACCAAATGCTAGAGTAACTCAGCGGGACAGGCAGCATCTCTGGCTAGAAGGAATGGGTGACGCTTCGAGTCGAGACCCTTCTTCAGACTGAGAATCAGGGGAGAGGGAGACACAGAGATCTGTAAGGGTGAGGGTGTGAAACCGGGAGATAAAAGGCGATGAAAATCAAGGAAAATGTAGAATAGTCATAGAGATAGAATGAATCAGTGTGGAAACAGGCCCAACTTGCCCACACTGTCCCGGTTGCTCGTACCCATCCGCACCCTGAGCTCATCCGCCTTACCCATCAGGCCCCTTGCATTAAAATACGTGCAGTTTAAACCAACCCTCCTTCCTCGCTCTCCGCCTTTCACCTGCCTATTCTGTCCACTAACCCACACCACCCTCCATACCAACTTCTAGCCTCTCACGTGCCTCTGTCCTGCATGAGATCCCACCCACCCCGTCAATCTATTTTAAACCTTCCCATGCAGCATTAGCAAACCTTCCCACTAGGATGTTAGATCATTGTTATCGAGGGGAAAATGGCAGTGAAGCATACAAAAAAAGATAAAATATAATCAGGAGGACAGTCAGACTAGTCGGGGGAGGGGTGGAGAGAGGGGGAAAACAAGGGCTACTTGAAATTAGTAAAGTCAATATTTATACCGCTGGGCTGTAAGCTGCCCAAGTGAAATATGAGGTGCTGTTCCTCCAATTTGCACTGGGTCACGGTGGCACAGCAGTAGAGTTGCTGCCTTACAGCAAAATGCAGCGCCAGAGACCCGGGTTCGATCCCGACTACGGGTGCTGTCTGTATGGAGTTTGAATGTTCTCCCCGTGATCTGCGTGGGTTTTCTCCGAGATCTTCGGTTTCCTCCCACACTCCAAAGACGTACAGGTTTGTAGGTTAATTGGCTTGATTAATTGGCTTGATAAAAATGTAAAATTGTCCAAGTTGGCGATATGCAGAGTACTGCCCTGCCGACTGCAACATTCAGAAGGTTCAGAAGGGTCTCATTCTGACAGTGGAGGAGGCCCAGGACAGGAAGGTCAGTGTGGGGATGGGAGGGGGAGGGGTAGCAACCATGAGATGCTGTAGGTTTAGGCGGACTGAACGCAGGTGTTCAGCGAGTTTCTGATGCGCACCCTCATCACTCTGCCACTTCCAACAGAATCACAGAAACCTGTGCAAAAACCTTCTGTCAGGAAGGCAACTGTTCAAATCCCACCACAGGAATATGACTTTTAACGCAATAAATCTGATAGTTTCTGGCAAAGAAAAGATCATAAGGAAAAATACTTCTGTGCCAATAAATCTCCTCCTGTTATGCCTGTCTCCTTTCACCCTCTTTGAACAGGTCTATGAGTCTAACAGGACAGCTTCCATTGTGGAGCTCTGGCTGGTTAGAGAAGCACGTGGTGTTGGTAAAACCACTGAACTGTCAGAATATGAAAGCAGAGGATTCTCAATCCCCAACGAGCTTGGGAAAAAAATGTATAGCTGGAAGTGCCTTTGAATTCACCTCAAAGAATCTACGATGAAATGTTCCCACAAAGGACTAGGCAGCCTTGTTCCTCAGCAAAAGGAGAATGATATTTGGTTAGTTCTCAACACTTTGAACTCAGAGGATTTTAACTGTCCTCATACCTCATGCAAGACGGCCTGCCCACAAGATATTTTAATATGTTGGCCAGCCCTGAGGCACATTGCATTACGTGTGGCTACATTGCATTTATTTCCCATTTCATTGTCACAAAAGGCTTTGTAGACCAAGTCAATGGATAATTTTAAGACAGAGATAGATACAGTAGATTTCATTTCGGAGTCACGTGACCCGACTCTCCACCACTGCTGTTGCCAGAGCAGCAGAGTGGAAGGAGCAGGGCAAGCAAGGCCCTGACTCTTTACCACTATCCCCCACTCACAGGGGAAGTGTGGCCAAGGTGCGTGTGCGTGTCACCCGTTCAGGGGCACGTTCTCTCTCCCCAGTACAGGTCACCAGAGGTCGAACTAGGGGAAGAGCCGCACGCCAGTCGGTGAGCCCAGCTGCAGGAGCCGGGGTCGGCGTTCCACAGACTGCCGGAACACGGACGGGTGAGGGATTGAGACCAGAGCCTGCTAGCTCTGCAGGAGGGGCCTGCACAGACGCACCACCGGGGGAGCCCTCCAGACCGAGGGCCGGTGCAGTCTCAACTAGGTCACCGCACCCCCCTTTAAGGGCAGGACGTGACCGAGCGTCACCATTGTCCCCAAGAAGAACTAGGGACAAGCCCTCGTGGACATCGGGGCACCACGCTTCGGCGGCCGGATCCGACTCATCACCACTTATGTCACATCAGACAAGCGGGCCGCCTCCGTCCGGAAGGCAGCGGACCAGCGAGGTCCGCGGGGGAGTCACGGAGCACCGAGGGGAGCGACATCCTGTCACGTCACCCGTGTTATCACCTCGACGAGGTGGGGGCTGATGACAGGAGCCTTAGGAGTTCCCCACCACCTGAGGAAGTCGACTTGTCGTCACCAGATGGTGGTGGCGGTCGCATGGCACGCATGGAGCGCATGATGGAGCGGCTCCTGGAACATAATCTCCAGCAGCAGGACCGTGGGGCTGCGGGGCCCAGCATATCCCCATCTATGGTGGGGAGTGCCAGGGGTCAGCAGTTGGGTGTAGAGGTAGAAGGCTTACAGCAGGAACCTGAACAGGGCCAGGAGGAACTTCTAGGAGTTGTCTCGACGTTCGCCCAGCCTAAGCCTTCAGGTCAACCACTTCAACCTAAATCAGCTTCCTCGCCACCCATCAGCTGCAAGAACAGGTCCTCAATGAAGCAATGAATAAATGCAAAGCACCAAACAACTGCAACTCATTGAATGTGCCCACAGTGAATACTCCCATTTGGGGCAACATCAGCTTGGGGATCAGAGCCCAGGAGCTCAAATTACAAAAAATCCTAAAGCTGCTTACATCGGGGATCACCGCTTTTTCCAGGACGGTAGATGGAACGGAATTATCTACAGAGCAAGAGGATTCTCTTGCTCTATTGTGCAACACTCAATACAAGATAAATGCATTCCGGAAAATCACCATTAAGCCGACCCTCAACCCGAGATTTGCAGGGTTATGCAAAGTGTCCCCAACACCACCGCCGAGACAGCTGTTTGGGGAAGACCTGCCCAAGCAGGTCAAGGACCTGGATGACCAAGCAAAGACAGTTGGGTTGATGAGACTGCCTCCTTCTAGCAGGCAGACACATCGGAAGACGCCATATTCACGACCTAGGGGGCAGCCTGACTGGCAAGGAAGGACCAACACGCCAGCAGCACCACATCAATACCAACACCAACAACAGAAGCCTTTTTTAGGACTAGGCCCTCAGCGGCCGCCATGGAAGATGCGGCAAACCCAAAACCCAGCACCTCCACAACACCCCAAAAATGTAAAGGCCCGCCGGTAACCATGGAGGTAAGGCTGTCTAGTTCTCATGCACGGGTTGCATGTGAAACCTCACAAATTGGCGGGAGATTGCGGTTTTTTGGGGATGCATGGAGTTCTGTCACTTCAGACTTGTTTATTTTACAAAGTATTCAGGGGTACGAGATTGAGTTCATAAATGAACAACTTCCCCCGCCTCAACATGTAACTGACCGTAGATTTGTTTCAGAAAATGGGGTTTGAAATTTTGAATCCATCCAAGACAATTTCAGTTCTACCCATATAGGATTATTACTGATTTCTAGACATGGCATGCATCGGGGCATATTATTCAGTATTTTCTTGATGGATCACTATGGCAATCAAATGGGCTTGCTATAGATTATTTACCAAACCCAGTCACTGAGGAAACAAAACTACTATTTAGATGACATATGGATATAATTGGAGCATGTAATTAACTTGTTTGCGCCAGTTCGACATGTTGCTAAGGTAATTGGGAAATTGGTAGCTACATTTCCAGCTGCTCAATTTGGACCGTTACATTATCAAAATTTACAAAGAACAAAGATTTCAGCATTAAAAATGAATGCTGGACATTTTGATAGACCTATGCAGCTGCCAATCAAGGCAAAATCTGAGTTACAATGGTGGATTGATAACATTCGTAATTCATTCAAGTCCATCATTGTGCCTAATCCATCGGTGGTTTTACAAACTGACGCAAGCGCCCAAGGTTGGGGAGCTACAGACACCATTTCCAGTTGTGGGGGCAGATGGGATTCACACGAATCTACCCTTCTTTTATCACAAGGGATAAATTATTTGGAGATGCTGGGGGCATTTCACGGACTACGTGCTTATTGTACAAGCCTTTGGGATATGCACGTCCGTCTCCAAATAGACAATACCACTGTGGTGGCATATTTAAACCATATGAGTGGTATCAAGTCAATATCTTGTGATGGATTGGCTAATTCAAATTGGCTCTGGTGTATACAACAAAATATTTGGACATCAGCTACCTATCTTCCAGGTAAGCTCAATACAGTGGCAGACACCAGGTCACAAATATTCAACGATAATATTGAATGGATGTTGAATCCCCAAATATTGCAAAAATCACAGCTAAATTTGGTACACCAGATATCGACCTTTTTGCGTCTAGGTTGAACCATCAGATACCAACATATGTATCTTGGGAGCCAGACCCTGGGGCATTAGCGATGGATGCTTTCTCGCTGCACTGGGGGAAATGGTTTTTCTATGCATTTCCTCCATTTTGCCTCATCAAAATCTGCGGAAAATCAGATCAGATTATGCAACAGGTATTTTAATAATACCCGACTGGCCTACAGAACCATGGTATCCGGTGGTCCTTGGTATGATTACAGAACCTTGGGCACTTCTAAAAAAGAGCCCAGATTTGGTGACTAACCTGGTTCCAGGGGAATACCATCCGTGCCACGGTCATTTGAACCTGTTGGCCTGCAGGTTTTGAAGACACCGGATCGGGGGACATCGGGGCATCGTGCAGAGAGTCTACCAGACGGCACTACCTGACGCAAATTAGAAAATGGGAGGCCTACTGCACTAGGATCAACATCACGTATGACTCTGCCACGATACCACATGTTCTGGAATTCCTCGCGGGGCTGCACCATGATGAACGTCTCAGCTACAGCGCCATCAACAGTGCCAGGAGCGCACTGTCCTCCTACCTCTGCATAGGGGTAGGATCACACCAGCTGGTGTCAAAATTAATGAGGGATATCTTCAATTCAAACCCTCCCCGACCACGTTACAACGGTACCTGGGACATCGGGTGGTGCAGACTCTCCTAAGGAATTGGTCGCCGATGATTGGACTACCGCTGGACAAACTCACCCTGAAAGTGGTAATGTTGATGGCCCTACATCAGCTCAGCGGGTTCAGACCTTACATAAGACCCACTTGGATAACATGGTCTCTATCCCTGATAAATAATCTTCCATATTGATGAATTACTCAAACAACATAGACCTGGGTCCACAGGGTTGCAACTGATTTTTCCAGCATACCCCGCTGATGAGAGGCTCTGCATAGCCACCCATATCCGTCACTCCATAAAATTGATGCATACCCTCAGGGGAACGGAGAGGTATCTGCTGATTAGCCATAAGAAGCCCCATCACAGGGTGACGGTGCAGACGATCTCCAGGTGGCTCCGGGTGATACTGGATGCAGCAGGTACTGATATTAATATCTTTAAATCCCATTCTACTAGGGCTGCATCCACATCAGCGGCGAGGATCATGGAGGTGCCTATAGACCTTATCCTCGCCGCAGCGGGCTGGGCTAGCGAAGCTACTTTCCAGTGGTTTTATAACAAACCTGTAACCGCTCCTGCTATGTTTGGGAAGACTGTGCTGAGTGCTGGTCAGCAACATACACTTATCCCCGTATATGAGGGTTTTTTGTTTATGTTAATAAACATTATTATTTTTCAGCTCGTCAAGTCTGAATTACGTTAATATACTCCTTCCATCAATATTGTGGCCGTGTGAGAGCATGGACGTGATACAGGGCATGTAATCACAGAGCTTTGAAATCTTCACAAAGTCACTCACGTGACTCCGAAATGAAATAGTAAGATTAAATGAGAACTTACCAGTTTGAAGTTTGATCTTTATTTTATGAGGAGTTGCGTTGAGGGATTTCGTGCCCTCCGCTCCCAACCCTCTACTATAAGGTCAACTGGTATATAGAGTCTCTTCAATCTCACTATGCTAGTCATTTCTGGATCATTCTGTGATTCCACACCGCTGCTTTGAAGAATGTCTCGCATGCTTGCTGTCGGGGTCTTCACGAAATCCCTCATCGCAACTCCTCATAAAATAAAGATCAAACTTCAAACTGGTAAGCTCATTTAATCTTACTATTCTTGATTAGTACAAGTGTGTCAGAGGTTATGGGGAGAAGGCAGGAGAATGGGGCTAAGAGGGAAAGGTAGATCAGCCAAGATTGAATGGCAGAGTAGATGATGGGCTGAATGGCCTAGTTCTAGACAATAGACAATAGGTGCAGGAGTAGGCCATTTGGCCCTTTGAGCCAGCACCGCCATTCAACGTGATCATGGCTGATCATCCCCAATCAGTACCCGGTTCCTGCCTTCTCCCCATATCCCCTGACTCCACTATTTTTATGAGCCCTATCTAGCTCTCTCATGAAAGCATCCAGAGAACCTGCCTCCACCGCCCTCTGAGGCAGAGAATTCCACAGACTCACCACTCTCTGTGAGAAAAAAGTGTTTCCTCATCTCTGTTCTGAATGGCTTACTCCTTATTCTTAAACTCCTATCACTTATCAACTTTTGAAGAACTACTACCTAGAAATTGGATGGATTAGCACTGAGGAACAAATGCTGAGGAACTGAGGAACAACGCAACGTTCAATCTTACCAAGGGTAAACAATGCTCGCAATCATCCCTGGATGCAATCATGCCAATCGCAAAGTATAGAAATACAGCGCAGAAACAGGCCCTTCTGTCCACGCCGACCAGCGATCCCCGCACACTAACATTTTCCTACACGTACCTGGGACAAATTACAATTATACCAAATCCATTTAACCTACAAACCTGTACAACTTTGGAATGTGGGAGGAGGCCGGGGTACCTGGACAAAACCCTCGCAGGTCACTGAGAGAACGTACAAACTCCCTACAGAGTGCAGCCGTGGTCAGGATCTAACCCGGGTCTCTGGCGCAGTAAGGCAGCAACTCTACTGCAGCGCCATCGGGTCGCTCTGAAGTTGGTTCGAGCATTTCTGGCCACAATTATACGTCAGCATATCTCACCCTTCCCTCGGTGCATGTGTGAGGTCATCACTTCTCACGCTACACACAAGTACCTCATGCGAAAGGAGATCAAACTGCCAAATTATGCCCAGCAGGGAGGAGTCTCTGTGGACAATAGACAATAGACAATAGGTGCAGGAGTTGGCCATTCGGCCCTTCGAGCCAGCACCGCCATTCAATGTGATCATGGCTGATCATCCCCAATCAGTACCCCGTTCCTGCCTTCTCCCCATATCCCCTGACTCCGCTATCTTTAAGAGCCCTATCTAGCTCTCTCTTGAAAGTATCCAGAGAATCGGCCTCCACCGCCCTCTGAGGCAGAGAATTCCACAGACTCATAACTCTCTGTGTGAAAAAGTGTTTCCTCATATCTGTTCTAAATAGCTAACACCTTATTCTTAAACTGTGGCCCCTGGTTCCGGACTCAGGGACCCTGTGGCCCCTGGTTCCGGGAACATGTTTCCTGCCTCTAGCGTGTTCAAACCCTTAATAATCTTATATGTTTCAATAAGATCCCCGCTCATCCTTCTAAACTCCAGAGTGTACAAGCCAAGCCACTCCATTCTCTCAACATATATCAGTCCCGCCATCCTGGGATTTTACCTTGAAAACCTATGCTGCACTCCCTCAATAGCAAGAATATCCTTCCTCAAATTAGGGGACCAAAGCTGCACACGATACTCCAGGTGTGGTCTCACTAGGGCTCTGTACAACTGCAGGAACTGCTAGGAACACATTGTGTTAACAGTCATAGAGTCACACAGCATGGAAATAGGCCCTTCGGCCAAACTCGTCCCTGCCAACCACTTCAAAGACGTACAGGTTTGTAGGTTAATTTGTTTGGCAAATGTGAAATTAGTGAAACTAAACTAAACCACAATGTCCCCTCTTGCCTAAGTGGAACTAGAACATTGTTATTTTTCCCAGTATTTAAAGGAATGCTCTGGTAATTGGCAAATGACCTGACTTGAAGCTTCATGACCTGGTCGAGTGACGGGAGGAGGCACTGCACACATACAGGTTAGAAGAGTTACCCCTATTAGTTTAGTTTAGTTTAGAGATACAGCGTGGAATCAGGCCATTCGGCCCATCGGTTCCGCGCCGACCAGCGATCCCCGCACATTAACACCATCCTACACCAATTAGGGACAATTTTTGCACATACACCAAGGCAATTAATCTACAAACCTGTATGTCTTTGGAGTGTGGGAGGAAACCGGCGATCTCGGAGAAACCCCATGCGGGTCATGGGGGAACGTACAAACTCCGTAGAGACAGCACTCACAGTCAGGATTGAACCCGTGACTCTGGCACTGTAGGTGCTGTAAGGCAGCAACTCTGCGCCCTGCTGGAGATGCACAATGCTGGAATATGATAAACCCCTAATGTACAACAGCAAGCCGCTCCACACTTCAGTTATTAACACAGCATCGCACACCGAGAATAATTGGGGAATTTCAGACCTCGCATAAACATCCCTCAGATATTGCTTCACAGATCCTCGTGCACTGATAATAGCAGGCAGAACCTGCAGTGTAACGACAACATTCAGAACTTTTATCCCACGAAGGAAACATCATATGCTTGAGGGCATAGCTATAAGCTGAGCGCTTAACAGAGATGAGCGAGCATGTTTTACACAGAGGGTGGTGAGTGCCTGGAACGCGCTGTCGGGGTGGTGGTGGAGGCAGATACGATAGTGGTGTGTAAGAGGCTTTTTGATAGGCACATGGATATACAGGAAATGGAGGCATGTGGATTGTGTGCAGGCAGATAAGAGATGGTCTTGGCATCTTGTTTGGCAGAGTGATTGCGGGCCAAAGGGCCTGTTTTTATGCTGTACTGCACTATGTTGATGTCAACAAATTAATTCCTGATCCAAATACAGAAAGGCTCACTCCAATTATTTTCGGTGGTCTGCAACTCACACTCTCATCCCTTGTGGTTTATTTTGCTTTGCTTCATGGTTTAGGGATTTCATACTCGGAGAAGGCAATTCCTGTCAGACTCTCCTTACAATGACCTGCTCCTGGTTTGTATCTTCATAAGTTTATAAGTCCTAACAAGTCATAGGAGCAGAATTAGACCATTCCGCCACATTGAGTCTACTCCACCATTCAATCACAGCTGATCTATCAATGCTGCTCAACCCCAGTCATCTGCCTTATCCCCAGAAACCCCTGACACCCTTGCTATTTAATCCCTTGACACCCTTGCTATTTAATCCCTTGACACCCTTGCTATTTAATCCCTTGACACCCTTGCTATTTAATCCCTTAACACCCTTGCTATTTAAACCCTTGACACCCTTGCTATTTAATCCCTTGACACCCTTGCTATTTAAACCCTTGACACCCTTGCTATTTAATCCCTTGACACCCTTGCTATTTAATCCCTTGACACCCTTGCTATTTAATCCCTTGACACCCTTGCTATTTAATCCCTTGACACCCTTGCTATTTAATCCCTTGACACCCTTGCTATTTAATCCCTTGACATCCTTGCTATTTAATCCCTTGACATTTATTTAATCCCTTGTTGCTATTTAAACCCTTGACACCCTTGCTATTTAAAACCCTTGACACCCTTGCTATTTAAACCCTTGACACCCTTGCTATTTAAACCCTTGACACCCTTGCTATTTAAACCCTTGACACCCTTGCTATTTAAACCCTTGACACCCTTGCTATTTAATCCCTTGACACCCTTGCTATTTAAACCCTTGACACCCTTGCTATTTAATCCCTTAACACCCTTGCTATTTAAACCCTTGACCCCTTGCTATTTAAACCCTTGACACCCTTGCTATTTAATCCCTTGACACCCTTGCTATTTAAACCCTTGACACCCTTGCTATTTAAACCCTTGACACCCTTGCTATTTAAACCCTTGACACCCTTGCTATTTAAACCCTTGACACCCTTGCTATTTAAACCCTTGACACCCTTGCTATTTAATCCCTTGACACCCTTGCTATTTAAACCCTTGACACCCTTGCTATTTAATCCCTTGACACCCTTGCTATTTAAACCCTTGACACCCTTGCTATTTAAACCCTTGACACCCTTGCTATTTAAGAATCTGTCAATCTTGGCCTTAAAAATACCAAATGACCTGGCCTCCACAGCCGTCTGCAGCAACGAATTCCACAGTTTCACTGGATAAAGAAATTCCTCCTCATTTCCTTTCTGAAGGTACGTCCTTTTATTCTGAGGTTGTTCCCTCTGGTCCGAGTCTCTCCCACTAGTGGAAACATCCTCTCCACTTCCAGTCTATCCAGGCCTTTCACTGTTCGCTAAGTTTCAATGAAGTTTTAATATCCATGTTTTAATATTCTAGTCCTCTCAACATAAATGATGACATTGCATTCGCATTCCTTATTACTGATTCAACTTGCAAATTAACCTTTTGCGTGTCCTGCACCAAGTCCCTTTACACCTCTGACTACTGAATTCTCTCCCCCTTTAGAAAATAGTCTATGCCTTTATTTCTACTACCAAAATACATGACTCTACACTTTGCTACCATCTGCCACTCCTCTGGCCACTCTCCCAACCTGTCCAAGTCCTTCTGCAGAGATCCTGCTTTCTCTACACTACCTGCCTCTCCACCTGTCTTTGTATCATCCTCAAATCTGGCCACAAAATCTTCAATCCACTCGTCGATTCATCATGAAGAGTAGCGGCCCCAGCACCGACCCTTGTGGAACTCCGCTAGTCACTGCCAGCCACCTAGAAAAAGCCCCCTTTATTCCCACTCTTTGCCTTCTGCCACCCAGCCAACCTGCTATCACTGCTATTATCCTTCCCTCTAATACCTCTCATCTTTCTTAGCAGCCTCATGTGCGGCATCTCATCAAAGGCCTTCTGAAAATCCAAGTAAACAACATCCACCGCCTCTCCTTTGTTTATGCTGCTATTAACTTCAAACTTCCGTGTCCCTTTAAATGAAGAAAGGAACTGTAATTGCTGGCATACTCCGAAGATGGACACAAAATGCTGGGGTAACTCAGCAGGTCAGGCAGCACCTCTGGTGTAAAAGGACGGGCGACGTTTTGGGTCAGGACTCTTCTTCAGATTCAACCCAGTCTGAAAAAGGGTCCCAACCCGAAATGTCACCTATCCTTTTTCTCCAGAGATGCGGCCTAACCCGCTGAATTATCCCAGCATTTTGTGTCCATTTTCCCTTTGAGTGAATGTAGAAGCCATTGCCTGTAGCGTCTCCTCCCTGCACTGTGTGCAGAGGCTGTGTGCCTTTAAGGCACGGAGCACAGAAAACTCTGCTCACTGCATTCAACTGAATTGGCCACATTTGGAAATATTGAGGCACTGTTTCTATAAATCATTCTGGGTGTAAAACAACCTTCTCTTACTTCAAATGTTTATTGGGGACACTATGGCTCATTTAGGGGACCTACAAAATGCAATGACTGCATCTTGCAGCAACAAGAGATGAAATCTATTTTCTATCAAAACACCATTCACCTTGCAAACAGCCCTAATTCATCTATTGTACAGTGCTCCATGCATTATAGCCAATTCACCCTCATAGGATTCACAAATCACCACACACATTTGACATGTGGAATAAAATTTGCTCTCATGGAATTTATATGAAAAAGAACGTAAATAAATCAATACAAATGTTTCTAGATGCACGTGCAGATGATGTGGCTTTGCGTTACAGATATGGCCTGTTTTCTAGTAACATAACGCCCTTTAACATAAGGGTTGCCTGTACACATGTTGCCTTCTCTGGGTGAGTTGATGCTTCCAACGTTGCCGTCCTGACACTCTCATCATTGGTAACGCAGTACGCCTATTTGGGTGTTCCCGGAAACGGCGGGAGTGTTCTTGCCGACTGAAGACAGGCCCTCCGGTAGGCCCGGCTCGTCCACCCTGGACCTGCACTGTAAGAGCGAGGAGGACACAAGCAACCAGAGCGAATCGGGGCGTCGGAGAGCGAGAGGGGTCGTCAGGGAGCAAGAGGGGTCGTCAGAGAGTGAGGGGGGCCTTCGGAGAGTGAGAGGGGGCTGCCGGAGAGCGAGAGGGGCCATTGGAGAGCGAGAGAGCCCATCGCTGAGCGAGGAGGGCTACTGAGAATGAAGGGGGGACCTGGCAGGGGGAGGAGTGGGGAGCCTGTAACACATCTGATGGCAGGCTGTAGATGGGACTGTTCGGTGAACCTTTGTAGCTTTGTTGGCACTTGCGTACTGCTTAGGTGAGGTCAGCTACATGTTTTTACTGGGTTGTATGCACTGTACATGTGACAAGACGGTCGCAGTGTTTACCATCTGCCTCCCACCATTATTGTGTTCATTATTAAGCAGCAAGTAAGAGTGTCTTAGTTCCTTTGTGGGATGATACAACAACTTAAACACTTAAGTCATGACTCTATGATTGAAAGGAGTAGGTCACTCAGACCCTACTGCCCGCCCCACTATTCAGTAAGATCATGGCTGACCTTTTAACTCAGTACTACCTTTCTTGCAACAACCCTTTACAGCTTGCTCTGCCATAACACATGTTTCCTTAACACAAATTAGCTATAACGTGAGTGCAGAATTAGGAAACACCATTTTCATTAGGCGGGCTGAATTGGTTATAACGAGATTTTGATCAGCAGCGAGAGAATCACTTAAAAGTTGCTTCGGAAATTGACAAGCAGAAATAAAAGCTTAATTGGAATGAAACAAAATGGAGGGTGAAAATTCTGTTTCCCTGTAACCTCCCTGCAGTACTTGGAGACCATAGATGGACACAAAATGCTGGAGTAACTCAGCGGGACAGGCAGCACCTCTGGGTAGAAGAAATGGGTGACGTTTCGGGTCGAGACAGAAGGGTCTCAACCCAAAACGTCACCCATCCCCTTCAGTTCCTTCACTCTCGACCCGAAACGTATATTTCAGTTTAATGAGTTTATTTATTCATGTGTGTATATATTTATATATGGTATATGGACACACTGATCTGTTTTGTAGTCAATGCCTTCTATGTGCTGAAGCAAAGCAAGAATTTCATTGTCCTATCAGGGACACATGACAATAAACTCACTTGAACACTTGAACTCGAAACGTCACCCATTCCTTCTCTCCAGAGCTGCTGCCTGACCCGCTGAGTTACTGCAGAATTTTGTGTCCATATTCGGTATAAACCAGCAGTTCCCTCCGACACGTAGGTATAATGGTATAAGAACACAACTAACACTTTAACCGTGGGTGGCCGTTAAAACTGACAAACAATCGCTTCTGTCACACAATTTTCTATAGCACGCAACTATTGTGATACACCAGAACTACTTTTCAGGTTTAGGTTTATTATTGTCCCTTATGCTGAGCTACAATGAAAAGCTTAGTTATTCACGCTTTGCAATCAAACCAGATAAGACGATACATAAATACAACCAAACCAAACTCATGTACAAAAGGTTGAGCCAAGGGGAAAGCACAGAGTGCACGATAGAGTTCATAGCAGATCAGTTCCAGAGATAAAGTCCAATCTACACTATGAGAAAGAACGAGGAGAATCAGACAGAATGTAGAACAAAAAATCTGCTGATCTGAAGGAGGGACCTGAACCGAAAACATTTTTTTCCAGAGCTGCTGCCCGATCCGCTGAGTCACTCCAGCATTTTGTGTCTATCTTTAGAATCAGACAGTACCCTAGCTTGTGGACGGACCGTTCCGAAGCCTGATAACAAAAGGGAAGACGCTGTTCCTTGAGTCTCGTGGCGTGCAAACTTTTGTAGCTTCTGCCTGATGAGTGCGGGGAGGAAAAGGAATGGCCGTTGTGGACATCTTTGATTATGTTGCCCCTTTTCCAAAGCAGCTTGAAGTGTAGATGCAGTCAATGGCGGGATGTCTGATGTGTGTCACGGGCTGGGCTGCATCTACAACTCTCTGCAATTTCTTGCAGTCTCAGGCCGAGCTGTTCCCAAACCAACCCGACAATCTGCTTTCTATGGTGCATCTGTAGAGCTTTTGCAAGAGTCATTGTAGACATGCTGTATCTCTTCATTCCATTAATACTTAAATATTTATTCATCTTTTTTTTTAGTTTAATTTTAATTTCAGAGATACAGCAGGGAAACAGGCCCTTCGGCCCACCGAGTCCGCACCGACCAGCAATCCCCGCACATTAACACTACCCTACACGCACTAGCGATAATTTTATATTTATTAACCTACAAACCTGTTCGTCTTTGGAGTGTGGGAGGAAACAAAAGATCTCTGAGAAAACCCACACCGGTCACGTGGAGAATGTACAAAATCCGTACAGACAGTGCCCGTGGTCAACATTGAGCTCGGATCTCTGGGGCTGTAAGGCTGCAACCCTACCGCAGCGCCACCATGCCACATCTGTCTTAAATATATCCAATGATTGAGCTTCCACTGTCCTCTTAGGTAGTGACTTTCAAAAATGTAGCAAATACATGTTTTTGTGTTTCTGTTCTAAATGTCCTGAGTTCGAAGCTGTGCGCCTGAGCAGAAGAAACATCAGCTGCCATCCTGTAAGAATATTGTACATTTCGACAAGATCATCTTTCAATTTTCTATACACGAGAGAATGCGGACCTAGTCCGCTTCATCTCCCTCAGTCTGACAAACCCATCATCCCAGAAATCAAACCGGTGAACCAGAACTGGATTTCCTCGCATGTTTATGAAGTCTGGGGATTATACACAACACTTCAAATATAGTATGACCAGAGGTTCTCTGCTCATGTACCCAAGTCATCTTGTAATAAAGGTTAACATATTCTTTGCTGCCTGACTCACTGAAATTCTCCCCAGCAGTTTGTTTTTTGCTCAGGATTTTTGAACTGGGTCTCTTGTTAACATGTTAACCTTTTAGTGATTTGAGTGCGAGGACATCCAGGTCCCTCTGGACCCCAAATTTGATCAGTCTCTCACCATTAATAGAACACTACGCTGGTCTAATGTTTTCTGTTTTGTAGTTTTGTCTTTATACCCTGACTAGATCTAGTAACATCACACCCAGTCCAGACGTGACCAACAAATAGGTTAACTATTATGGTTCTGCCATCAGGCTATTAAACACTACAACTGCAAATAAGTTACTGTTGCACACTACAACTCCAAATTAACTCCAAACTAAACACTATACCTCCAAATAAGCTCTGAACGGCATGGCCTTGGGGGACTTGGTTGGTGCGGACTCGGTGAGCCGAAGGACCTATTTCCACGCTGTATCTCTAAACTTTGCAGAAGCACCTTATTGACAGTAAGGTGGTTGGTTATCCTTGGGAAAGCTGCTCGTAGTATGTTCTACTGAAATGCAGCAAAATTTCTCTCTACCGTGAGGTGCGTTCCATTGTGTTCGGCCCGCGTTGAATGTTTGGCTTGCAGTTTAGCATCATTAGCAGTAATCATTCATTTCCATTAGGTGAGTCAATAACAAATCTGTTTAAGCGAATAAGAGGCAGCAGGGAATTGCAATGTGATAATCGCTCATGATTGCCTTTTCCCACAGGTGAAGTGGGCAAATCGCTGATGCATAAAAACATAAACCAGTTTGGAAAGTTAATCAGTGGCTGCTTCTTAACACAGGAGACCACGAGTTGTAAGATCAATGTTAGATTAGATTTTGTATTGAGAAGACCTGAAATAACTAGAGAGTATCAGGTAACTAAAGGCTAATTACCACACTTAATGATAATGTTACAGAAGCAGGCATCATTTCCATTGGGGCCATTACAACTTCACTATTTTTGCAGCAACTGGTTGCTAATCGTTTTAACTCCCCTTCCCATACCAGCCTTCTGTTCCTTGGCCTCCTCCATTGCCTTAGTGGGGTTACCGGATCTCCCGGCTGCTCACCATTTCAGTTAAATTTATTACTGACACGTGTACCGAGGTACAGTGAAAAGCTTTTAGTTGCGTGCCATCCAGCCTACGAAAGGACTATACATGGTAACAAGCAAGCTGTCCACAGTGTACAGATGCAGGATTTTAACGCCCCTCCCATTCCCTCACTGAACCTTAAGCCCCTGTCCCACGTACGTGTACTTGGAACGCTAATTACGTGACCCCATGGTCGCGTTGAGGCGCGACGGTCTCGCGCGATTGCATGCGCCCGCACAGCTGTCTGGAGCTCGTGGCGT
The DNA here is from genome assembly GCA_035221665.1 of Okamejei kenojei. NCBI lineage: Eukaryota > Metazoa > Chordata > Chondrichthyes > Rajiformes > Rajidae > Okamejei > Okamejei kenojei. The sequence continues at coordinate 3,742,292 of CM069164.1, forward strand.
CAAATGGATACAAAGTGCTGGAGTAACTCAGTGGGACAGGCAACATCTCCGGAGAGAAGCAATGCGAGACGTTTCGTGTCGAGACCCTTCTTCAGTTTGAAAGAAGGGTCTTGACCCAAAACGTCCCCCATTGCTTCTCTCCAGAGGAGCTGCCAGTCCCGCTGAGTTACTCCAGCATTTTGTGTCTATCTTCAATTTTCTTGGCCGCGCTCTGGGAGTAGAAGTGGGGGCGGATCCGGACCGCAACGGCCGTGAGCCCCAGGCTGAGCTCAGCGTTCGTTTGCCTGCTTCTGCTGCTGTTGCAGGTGAGACGTTGCGTCGCGCCAGGGTCTTGGGCCTGTCCCACTTTGGTCGTCATTTAGGCAACAGGCTGGTGGCACGCAAAGATTTTGTTCTCTACAAACATTTCGGAGCCCCGCGCGATGTCGCGCACAACGACATACCCCTCCGCGCTTCTCAGTGGGACTGGCCCCGTGCAGCCATACGATGCCCGTGCGCCTCAATGCAACGACGGGGTCGCGTAATTTGCATGCCAAGGACACGTAAGTGGGACAGGCCCTTTAGGCCTTGTACTCCTCCATGACAGAATGAGGCCACATGCGAGCTGAAGGAACAGCACCTCGTGGGGGAAGGTGAGCAGCCGGAAGTAGTTGTTCACGTAGGCCAAGTGACGTGGATAAGAAGAGGGAGGAGGTTCTGCAACGTGAGTATAGAGAACAAGGTAGGAGGCTGAAGAGCAGGACTTCTAGGGTGGTTATCTCTGGGTTGCTTCCAGTACCTCGTGCTAGTGAGGGTAGGAACAGGGAGATAAGGGATCTGAATGTGTGGCTGAGGGTTGGTGCAGGGGGCAGGGATTTCTAGATCACTGGAATGTCTTCTGGGGCAGGGGTGACCTGTACAAAAGGGACGGATTGCAACTTAATTGGAGGGGGTCCGACATTCTGGCAGGCAGGTTTGCTAGTGCTACACGGGTGGGTTCAAGCTAAACAGTGGGGGATAGGGTCAACAACGCTGATATGTGTGCATGCAGTTAACGGGAGAGAGAGTGTAGGAAAGGTCACGTTTAAACTAACAGGGCAGGGGGTGGGAGCTAATGCAAGGAGACAGAGGGTCATAAAAGGGCAGAAGCAAAAGGTAGAAGATAAGAAAAATAAACCTGAAAGCCTTGTGCCTTAATGCAAGGAGCATTCGTAATAAGGTGAATTAATAGAATGCTCAGTTAGTAGTTAAGGGACATAATATAGTTGGAATTAGGGAGACAATGCTCCAGGGTGACCAAGGCTGGGAGCTAAACATGCAGGTCTGTCTGAAGAAGGGTTTTGGCCCAAAACGTTGCCTATTTCCTTCGCTCCATACCCGCTGAATTTCTCCAGCACTTTTGTCTACCTCCGTTAAACATGCAGGGGTATTCGATATTCAGGAAGGATAGACAGAAAGGAAGAGAGGGTGTGGTGGCATTGCTGGTTAAAGAGGAGATCAATGCAATAGCAAGGAGAGACATTAGCTTGGATGCAGTAGAATCGGTATGGGTAGATCTGCGAAATAGCCAAGGGCAGAAAACGCTTGTTGGAGTTGTATACAGACCACCAAACAGCAGCAGGGATGTTGAGGATAACAAGTTAGTGGTCTTGTTGTGTAAGGCCCCTTGGGCAACAGTGACCATAATATGGTGGAATTCTGCATTGGATGCAAAGTCACATGAGACTAGGATCCTGACTTATAGAAAGGAGACTTTGAAGTTATGAGACTGGATTTGGCTCAGATAGGCTGGAAAATTATACAAAGCAAATTAATGCTGGTTTATATTTATATTCTGCAAATTGGCCCTAGTGTCTAGAGGATGAATGAGAAAGTGGGATAACATAGAACTGGTGTGAATGGTTGATCATTGATTGGAGTGGACTCGATGGGCTGTTGGGACTGTTTCCGTGATGTATCTCTAAACTAAACCAAAGTTTAGTGGAAAGTTCAATGAGATCAGGACTTGGTGAGTTGACTGCTCATCGTCAGCAAATTCTAACTCATCAACTTCAGCGAAACCCCCAGTAACATTGGAATAAAGGGTAAACGCTGGGCCAGGAGGGAATCAGGCATGTTTCAGGACAACCAGACTTCGGAAGGGCCCCAACCTCAGACGTCACCTCTCCATGTTCTCCAGAGATGCTGCCTGACCCGCTGAGTTACTCCAGCACTCTGTGTCTTTTTTGTAAACCAGCATCTGTGTGTTTGAACCAGACGTTCCTTCTATTTAGATGAACACAAATTAAGCAGATGAGTTCTATGGTCATGTCCAATGTTCTTTTCACGTGTTTTTCAATTAATTTTCTGCAGTTCCCAAGTCTGTCGCATGCCCCGAGACTGGCTGCAACGCCCAGGTCGGCTTGCATGCTCCGGGATTGGCTGCTGCGCCCAGTTCACCTGCATGCCCTGGGACTAGTTGCAGTTCCCAGATCAGCTCACGTGCCCCGGGACCGGTTACAGTTCCCATGTCGTGAAAACAAATTGAAAAAAAATGCGCCTGCGGGCCGGATGATTTCGGGTTACGGGCCGGATGCAGCCCGTTGGCCGTAGTTTGCTGACCCCTGCTTTACTGTTTAATGCAGGAGTTTCTTAAAGTCCAGACAGTAGAGATTAAAATGTACTCCTGCCTCTTGAGGCTTCCATTGCCATTAAAGAGTGGTGCAGATTACAATAACGGCAAAGCAAATCCAGACAATGGGAAAATGCGCCATTAAACTTAAATATCCAAACATTTCTGTCCAAGTCTGCAACAACAACTGTCTTCAGTTGGAAGGGACATCAGTGAAATGCAATGAATAGCAACATTTGTCAGAATAAGGCTTCACCATTTCAGTCTATAAACCCCTAATGTGTTCATTTTTGCCAATCATTCGCTCTGACAGGGAGTATTAACCTATTACCGTGTGTACTTATCGAGCTGTGACCTTTTAGGTTAGTTTAGTTTAAAGATACAGCGTGGAATCAGGCCTTTTGGCCCACCAAGTCCGCACCGATCAATGATTTGGATGAGAACAAGATTAACAAGTTTGCTGATGACACCAAAGTTAGTGGTTTTGCAGATAGTGAAGATGGTTGTGAAAGATTGGAGCAGGATCTGGATCGATTGGTCAGGTGGGTGGAGGAATAGTGATGGAATTTAATACAGAGAAGTGTGAGGTGTTGCATTTTGGGATGTCGAACAAGGGCAGGACCTACACAGTAGATAGTAGGGCTCTGGGTATTGTAGAGCAGAGGGATCTAGGAGTACAAGTGCATGGTTCCTTGAAGGTCGAGTCGCAGGTAGATAGTGTGATCAAAAAGGCTTTCGGCACTTTGGCCTTCATCAGTCAGAGTATTGAGTATCGAAGTTGGGAGGTCATGTTTCAGTTGTATAAAACGTTGGTGAGACCGCATTTAGAATATTGTGTTCAGCTCTCAGCACCATGTTATCGGATATTGTCAAGCGTGCAAGGGTTCAAAAAAGATTTACGATGTTGCCAGGACTAGAGGTGTGAGCTATAGGCAGTTGAGTAAGCTGGGTCTCTATTTCATGGAGCGCAGGAGGATCTTATAGAGGGTGATCATATAGAGGTGTAAATGATCATGAGAGGAATAGATCGGGCAGATGCACAGAGTCTTTTGAACCAGAGTAGGGGAATCGAGGTCCAGAAGACATAGGTTCAAGGTGAAGGCAAAAAGATTTAATTGGAATCAGAGGCGTAACCTTTACACACAAAGGGTGGAGGGTGTATGGAACAAGCTGCCAGAGGAGGTAGTTGAGGCTGGGACTATCCCATTGTTTAAGAAACAATTAGACAGATACATGGATAGGACAGGTTTGGAGGGATATGGACCAAGCAGGCAAGCGGGGCTATTGTAGCTGGGGCATTATTGGCCAGTGTGGGCGAGTTGGGCTGAAGGGCCTGTTTCCACACTGTATCACTCTATGACTCTATGACCAGCGATCCACACACACTAACACAACCCAACATCCTAGGGACAATTTTACATTTATACCAAGCCAATTAACCTACAAACCTGTACATCTTTGGAGCGTGGGAAGAAACCGAAGATCTCAGAGAAGACCAACGTAGGTCACAGGGAGAACGTACAGACTCCGCACCTGTAGTATTGTATGGTGTTTGGAATGCAGTAATGCACATCGGGAGATTAAAGCACCTGCTCGCATTTGCCACCAAGCCTCTCCTCCTCCTCCTCCTCCCCCAAGGCAGTCGGAATATTCCCAGGGACCACAACTCGCAGTTTCAATAACGTACATTTTAAAATAATTGGGCTGTCAATACATGTGCAGGATAACCGAGCATTCGAGGAAGTGAATATCAATACCAAAGTTAAGCAGTGATGAAGCATCTGTTATGCCAATCAAACATCACACTACAGTATTGGAGAAAACATCAAGTGTCTTCTTCATCCTTGGCTTCCTTCATAAATGTGCGGGTGCTGAACCAAGTGCTGCTTTAGGTTCAAGGGAGGGCGGCACGGTGGCGCAGCGGCAGAGTTGCTGCCTTACAGCATTTGCAGCGCTAGAGACCCAGTTTCGATCCCGACCACGGGTGCTGTCTGTATGGAGTTTGTACGTTCTCCCCGTGACCACGTGGGTTTTCTCCGAGATCTTCGGTTTCCTCCCACACTCCAAAGACATACAAGACAAGTCTGTAGGTTAATTCGCTTCAGTAAAATTGTAAATGATCCCTAGTGTGGTGGATAGTGCTAGTGTGTGGGGTGATGGCTGGTCGGCACGGACTCAGTGGGCCGAAGGGCTGGTTTCCACGATGTATCTGTACAAAGATGTACAGGTTTATAGGTTAATTGGCTTGGTATAAGTGTAAAATGTCCCTAGTGTGTGTGGGAGAGTGTTAAGGGCCTGTCCCACTTACGTGTCCTTGGCACACAAATTACGCGACCATGAGGTCACTTAATTAGCGTGCCAAGGACATGCAAGTGGGACAGGGGCTTTAATGTGCAGCGATCGCTGCGAGTGGACTCAGTGGTCCGAAGCACCTGTTTCCATGCTGTATTACTAACTAAAAAGGATATAACCCAAGTTGCTACTTGACTGAGTTCCAGAGAGAATAGTCAACATGAAAATGTTCCCTGTACTGTTGTTTAAAACCTTTTCCCCACGCACTGGTGTCAAATACATTATCCAGTGGTGTCATCAATATACTGTCTCTAGTGTTGACCATGTACACTTCCTTCAATGGAATGAGCATTGCAGGCACGATACAATTCCATCTGATCTAAAGGCTGCAATTATCAGCGATGCCTTTCACTGGAGACCCATTCAGTGCGCGCCACATCTCACATCACACCTTCCCCACCAGCAAAGAGCACAAGCCACACTGGCGGCGCACTGCAGGCGTGCAGGTGGAGCCCAACCACCAAAGTGGATTGGACGTCCTGCTGGTCAATATTCAGTCAGCAACCACTAGCCTGAGGAAACCTCATCACAAAAATCGACAGTCACATATGAAAGAAAGCGATGACCAGGACGGACAGGTTTGTAGGTTCACTGGCTTGGTATGAATGTAAAATTGTCCCTGGTGTGTGTAGGATAGTGTTAGTGTACGGTGGTCAGCACAGACTCACGGCGGGACGAAGGGCCTGTTTCCACGCTGTAGCTCTAAACTAAACTGAATTAAACTAAACCATTCTACATATTCCTCATATTGCGCTTGGGCAGTCTGCACCCAGCGGCCTGAACATTGCCCTTGCTGTCTCCTCCGCTTCTCAGTTCTCCCTCGGCCCTCGGGCTCCTCATCTTCCTTTCTCCTTCCTGCCTCCCCCCACTTTGCATCAGTCTGAAGAAGGGTTTCAGCCCAAAACGCTGCCTATTTCCTTCGCTCCATAGATGCTGCCGCACCCGCTGAGTTTCTCCAGCATTTTTGTCTACCTTCAATTTTCCAGCGTCTGCAGTTCCTTCTTAAACATTCTACATAATCGTGCAAGCCCTATAAACAGCACTAGACGTGCGACAGAATAATGCTGCCGAGGATCGTCAGAAACATCCCAGGAATATATTTTCCTGGAGGTTTTCCATGTAATTCATAATTTCATAAGACATAGGAGCAGAATTAGGCCATTCGGCCCATCGAGTCTACTCTGCCATTCAATCATGGCTGATCTATCTTTCCCTCTCATCCACATTCTCTGCCTTCTCCCCATAACCTTTACTAATCAAGAATCTGTCAAACTCCGCTGTAATTATATTCTCACCTCAGGAAATTGTTGAAATTTGTGAATATATCACATGTCAAATGCACATTATTGTGACATTAAATGGCAGATAATATATTACTGATATCGTTTGTGTGAGGTTAGTCTCATGATGCCAACACAGATCATGAACTGAGCAAGCCTTGACTACAGATGCAGACTTTAATCAGGAGACTTGCTTCTGTGCTACGGAGAGGATGCATGCTGTTAGGTTTCTTTTAGAAGCTAGAACATGGAACAGTACAGCACAGGAACAGGCCCTTCGGCCCACAATGTCTGTGCTGAAGATGATGCCAAGACCAGCTCGTCCCTGCACATAATCCATATCCCTTTGTTCCTTCCTTGTCCTGTACAAAAACGTAAAAGCCGCTATTGTATCTGCCATCCTGGCAATGCATTCCAGGCACTCACCACCCTCTCCGTCAAAAAACCTGCCCCGCACATCTCCTCTGTACTCTGCTCCTCTCATCTTAAAGCCGTGCCCGCTGCTATTTTGATATTTCCATCTGTGGACAAAGGTTCTGTCTGTGTGTCCAATCTATGTGTCTCAACTTGATATACTTCATTCAGATCACACATCAACCTCCGGCATTCCAAAGAAAACAATCCAGGTCAGTCCAACCTCTCCCTGTTGGTAACACCCCCTAATCCAGGCATCATTCTGGCAAACCTCCCCTTCAATCTCCTCTGCACTATCTCCAGAACCTCCACATCCTTACTGTAATGCTGGTGACCAGAACTCCACACAATACTTCACCAATTTTCAAAGATCATCCCTGCACATCAGTGTGAAAGTTACACTTCTCATCACTGTTAAAGCCCTGTCCCACTGTACGAGTTTGCCCTGATTCGAACTCGGAGATTTACGGTAATGGCCGCTCGTCGGTACTCGGGGCTCTCGTGGACATTTTTCAACATGTTGAAAAATCTTCACGAGTCTTCCCGTGCTTACCTGCCGTTAGCGAGTCTTCCCGAATACCTGCCGTTAGCGTTCCGAACCGTTAAGAGACGTCCCCAAGCTCCAATGTACCCGCCTTTGATTTTTTATTAAACTGGGGAGAGCTCTTGAATGAACTCGTATTGTGGGACAGGGCCATCACCCTCCAACCTCATCTGCTAAATCAATTGTTCAAGGTGTGGATCAATTGTTCAAGATATAAATCTCAGCGAAAACAAACGTGGACTGGGCGATCATTTCTCTGAACACCTTCGCTCAGTCGCCTGGGCCTACCTGATCTCCCGTTTGCTTACAGCCCATTGGTATGAATATAGATTTCTCTAACTTCAAGTAGCCCAGCATTCCCTGACATAACCCGACCCAAGTTATCTAAGTTGCACCAGCTTCTCGTTTTCACCCAACAAACAGCTAATAATGGCCTGTTTCCTTTATCATCGTTACTTTTTTGCATATCTTCCTTTCATTGTTCTTTATCTCTCCGCATCACCATCTATATCTCTCGACCAGAAACATTACCAATTCCTTCTCTCCAGAGAGCTGTCTGTATGGCTGCATTACTCCAGCCTTTTGTGAATATCTTCAGTGTTATCCTCAGGCTCCTTTGTGTGAAGGTGGTGCGGTGGCGTAGCGGTAGAGTTGCTGCCTGACAGCGCTCGAGACCGGGTTTGATACTGTCTACGGGTGCTGTCTGCTCAGAGTTTGTACATTCTCCCTGTGATCTGCGTGGGTTTTCTCCGAGATCTTCGGTTTCCTCCCACACTCCAAAGACATATTAGTTTGTAGGTTTGAAGAAGTTCTCCTCCTCCCTACGGAAGCAGTTCCTTCTTTAACACTTTGTCTACTCCACTGCGATATCTCCTCAAGGTATGCCTACTTTGAAGAAGTTCTCCTCCTCCCTACGGAAGCAGTTCCTTAGTTTGTAGGTTAATTGGATTGGTAGAAATGTACATTGTCCCTCATGTGTGTAGGATAGCGTTAGTGTGTGGGGATCACTGGTCAGTGCAGACTCGGTGGGCTGAAGGGCCTGTTTCAGCGCTGTATCTCCAAACTAAACTAAACTAAAATATTTAATGTCAATTAATACAAATTATGAAATTTCCACACTTGCTAATGAATAACAATGGTGAGAATGGATAGTGGAGTGAATGATTGAAGGCAGTTTGGATGTGGAGGCAGAGTAAACAATTGTATGGTAAAGATTTGCATATTCCCATTTAGGAAGTACTGTTTACAGAACATCACAGGGACCTTGATGAGGGTCGGTTCAAGGGTGATACCGGGGCCAAGTGATTTAACACATTGAAAGAAATGGGTAGTGAGGAACTGCAGATCCTGGTTTACACTGAAGATAGAAACAAAATGCTGGAGTAACTCAAGGGGACAGGCAGCATCATTGGAGAGAAGGAATGGGTGACGCTTCAGGTCAAGACCCTTCGGGTTGTTTCCCCATTCAAAACTCTTTCATTAATGGATAATCATCTTCACGATGCCTCATCACTTTTCGTTTTACATGAGTGTAAGATTAAGAAGTGACTCCTCCCGCCTCGATTACTGCAACTCCCTCTACACTGGCATCAGCCAATCTTCCCTGTCCCGCCTGCAACTGGTCCAAAACGCCGCAGCGAGACTCCTGACGGGCACCCGAAAAAGGGACCACATCACCCCGATCCTGGCCTCTCACCACTGGCTCCCTGTGCGGTTCCGAATAAATTTCAAGATCCTTTTTTATGTTTACAAAGCCCTTAACGGGCTTGCCCCCACCTACATCAAAAGTCTGCTTACCCACCACACCACCTCCAGGTCCCTCAGATCGGCCGACTTGAGGTTACTGAACATCCCGCGGTCTAGGCATAAGCTCAGGGGCGACCGACCGCGCCTTTGCGGTTGCAGCTCCTAGACTGTGGAACAGCATCCCTCTTCCCATCAGAACTGCCCCCTCAATCGAATTAAAACTCATCTTTACTCTCAAGCCTTTCTTGACGTCCTCTGAGGGAGGGCTATCTGTATGTATTTATGTATGTACTTAATCTATGAACCAATGTTGTATAACGTTAGTACCTCCACCAATGTAAAGCACTTTGGTCAACGAGAGTTGCTTTTTAAATGTGCTATAGAAATAAAAGTGACTTGACTTTTTGAACTTGTGGTAGTAAGAAATGTGGAATCACATCAAACTGAGAACCGAATGGAGTCTCCCCAAATTCCCAGAGAGGGGACGTTGGTTCTCCATTCTGAGCTGATTTGGACACTTCATCTGCAATAGAAGAGAGAAGCTCCAAAAGCCAACAAATCCCAGGTGCAGAGCACGTCCGTGATTGCAGTCAAGGTATCTGCGGCTATTTGCAGGACTGACACATTGCTGACTAATGGCCAAGTCAAAGGTCCGTCACACACATGTAAACCTTTCAAAATCCACTCTGATTTCACCGCTGACACGGTGTGTCAAGGAAAATCCGTATTTATCTGGAAAATGCCAGACACATAGTTATACCCTGGCAGAGTTGACACATTCAAATGAATAGTTCAATAAATAAATTAAGATAGCACCCACAGGATATTGTAACATATTAAGCTGGGCATTATTACTGCCAGAGGTGATGGTTCATAATTACCGCAGACTCCGTGGCTGGATTTAAAGAAGCACATGCTTCCCTGAGAGCAGAAAAAGAGGCTGAGAAGGAACAAAAGGTCTTCAGAAACAGCAAAATCATTTTCTTTTGCAGTTCCTTTGAAAACGCAAAAAATCAAAGCGCAAAACTCAAAGTGCTGGAGGAACTCAACGGGTCAGGCAGCGTCTGTGGAGGAAATGGATAGGCGACGTTTAGGGCCGGGACATTTCTTCAGATTGAGTGCAGTGGGAGGGACAAAGCGGGAAAAGAGAAGTGGGAGGTCAGAGGGTGGTGAATCTGCGGAATTGTTTCCCACAGAAGGCTGTGAAGGCCATGTCAATGGATATTTTTAAGGCAGAGATAGATAGATTCTTGATTAGTACAGGTGTCAGGGGAGGAGGAGTATGGGCTTAGGAGGGAGATATAGATCAGCCATGATTGAATGTCGGTGGATTTGATGGGCCAAGTGGCTTAATTCTGCTCCTATCACATGACATGAAGTGGGGGTGTGTCATGTGGGTGAGTGATATGTTTAAGAAAGAACTGCTGGTAAAATCAAAGGTAGACACAAAATGCTGGAGAAACTCAGCGGGTGAGACAGCATCTATGGAGAGAAGGAATTGGCGGCGTTTCGGGTCGAGACCCTTCTTCAGACTGATGACAGGGGAGGGGGCAGGACAAAGAAAGAAAGTGGGTGGAGACAGTGGGGTTAGTGGGAGGACTGGGAAGGAGGAGGGGGAGGAAAGGGAGAGAGAGAGAAGGGCTACCTGAAGCTACAGAAGTCAACGCTCATACCACTGGGGTGTAAACTATCCAAGCGAAATATGAGGACCATCACTTGGACCATCTCCGACATCTCCCTACCGTTTCTAGATCTCACCGTCTCCATCACAGGAAACAGACCATTGACCGACATCCACTATAAACCCACTGACTCCCACAGCTACCTTGACTACACTTCTTCCCACCCTTTTTCTTGCAAAGGCTCTTCCCCCTACTCCCAATTCCTCCGCCTACACCGCACCTACACCCAGGACGAGGTTTTCCACACCAGGGCATTGGAGATGTCCTTATTATTTTGGGAACGGGGGTTCCCCTCTTCCATTATAGATGAGGCTCTCACCAGGGTCTCCTTGATATCCCGCAGCTCCGCTCTTACCACCCCTCCCCCCTCTTGTAACAAGGACAGAGTCCCCCTTGTCCTCACCTTCCACCCCCATCAGCTGCCACATACTACATATAATCCTCCAACATTTTCACCACCTCCAAAGGGATCTCACTACTGGCCACATCTTTCCATCTCCACCTCATTCTGCAGACCACAGAGACCGCTCCCTCCGTAATTCCCTGGTCAACTCATCCCTTCCCACCTAAACCACCCCCTCCCCAGGTACTTTCCCCTGTAACCGTAGGAGATGCAACACCTGTCACTTTACCTCCCCCCTTGACTCCATCCAAGGACCCAAACAGTCTTTCCTGATGAGGCAGAGGTTCACTTGCACCTCCTCCAACCTCATCTGCTGCATCCGCTGTTCCAAGTGTCAACTTCTCTACATCGGCGAGACCAAGCGCAGGCTCGGCGATCGTTTCGCTGAACACCTCCGCTCAGTCCGTCTTAACCAAACTGATCTCCTGGTTGCTCAGCACTTCAACTCCCCCATCCCATTCACAATCTGACTTTTCTCTCCTGGGCCTCCTCCATTGTCAGCGTGAGGCCCAGCGCAAATTGGAGGAACAGCACCTCATATTTTGCTTGGGTAGTTTACACTACAGAGGTATGAACATTGACTTCTCTAACTTCAGGTAGCCCTTGTCCTCTCTCTCTTCTTCCCCTTCCCCATCCCAGTCCTCACACTAGTTCCACTGTCTCCGCCCACTTTCTTTCTTTGTCCTTCCCCCTCCCCTGACATCTGTCTGAAGAAGGGTCTCGACCCGAAACGTCTCCCATTCCTTTTCTCCATAGATGCTGCCTGACCCGCTGAGTTTCTGCAGCATTTTGGATGCAGGTGAGGGTGGGTTTGATTGGCAGATGGGTAGATAAATAACAAAGGCCAGAGATGAAAAGGAGATAACAGGCTAATTACGTTCCCAGTCACTGCTTTTGTGTAACCTGTTCAACCATGCGGCAAAGTCCCTCTTTTACCTGTTCATATAACCATAATGTTAATGAAGAATGGGCAATTTCTGGGCATTCAGCAACCTGAAGCTCCATTAGTTCTGAGAGACAGCAGTCCATGTATTATTGAAAAACTATGTTTACAAAAGTCCTTATGCAAAATGTTGACAAGTGTATGCTTCAAGACTCCAAGCAAAAGTATATTCCCTAAAGGGATTTATTTTGCCACAGAATAAGACTATTTTTGAAAGTGATTTATATAATGGTATATGGACACACTGATCTGTTTTGTATTCATGCCTACTATGTTCTGTTGTGCTGAAGCAAAGCAAGAATGTCATTGTCCTATCAGGGACACACGACAATAAACTCACTTGAACAACTGAAGTGTTTCTCATCTCCTTCCAAATCCCATTCTTCCTCTTTTGAATAACCGCTGCTATTCTGAAGCAAGTTACTTCTTTGTCCAATAAACAGCTCCTCACAAACATTCCACAGTGAGTGGAACAAACATACTGCTGGAGTAACTCAGTGGGCCGAGCAGTATCTAATGGGGGAAAGGAATAGTCAATGTTCATATGTGATAGGAGCAGAATTAGGCCTTTCGGCCCATGAAGTCCGCTCCGCCTTTGAATCATGGCTGATCTATCTTTCCCTCCTAACCCCATTCTCCTGCCTCTCCCCCTAACTCCTGATTCCCATGCCAAGAATCTATCCATCCCTGCCTTAAAAATATCCATTGACTTGGCCTCCACAGCCTTTTGTGGCAATGAATTCCAACCTCTGACTAAAGAAATTCCTCCACATCTCCTTCCTAAAGGTACGTTCTTTTACTCTGTGGCTATGACCTCTGGTCCTAGACTCTCCCACTGGTGGAAACATTCTCTCCACATCCACTCCATCCAGGCCTTTCACTATTCAGTAAGTTTCAATGAGGACCCCCTTATCCTTCTAAACTCCAGTGAGTACAGGCCCAGTGCCGTCAAACGCTCTCCATATGTTAACCCACTTATTCCTGGGATAATTCTCGTAAAGCTCCTCTGGACCCTCTCCAGTGGCAGCACATCCTTCTTCAGCTATGGGGCCTAAATTGCTCGCAATACTCCAAATGTGGTCTGACCAGCACCTTGTAGAGCCTGAGTATTGCATCCCTGTTTTGGCTTGAGACTCCCCATCACTATCACCACACCTGACAGTGTGATCCAGGCACCCACCACCCTCCATGTGAAAACAGTTGCCCAGTATATCTCCCTTAAACTTTGCCCCTCTAACCATAAAGCTATGCCTTCTAGTCTTTGACATTTCCATTGTGCGGAAAAGACTCTGACTGTCTACCCCAACAATGCTTCTCCTAATCTTATACATACTCGTGCAGCCATACAGCACGGAACAGGCACCTCAGCCCGACTCCTCCATGCCAACCAATATGCCCCACCTAATCTAGCCCCATTTGGCCATATTCCTCGCAACCATTCTGATCCATGAACCTATCCAAGTACTTCTATCAGCCTGGATCTTCCAGAGAAAATAATCCAAGTTGTCCAACGTGTCCTTCCAGCGAATACCCTCTAATCCAGGCAGTATTTTAGTCAGCCAGTACCTTGCCTGCCACAGTGAGTATGGATAATTGCAAACAGGTTTAAGGTGAATTTGGGATCATAGAAAACATAGAAACATAGAAACATAGAAATTAGGTGCAGGAGTAGGCCATTCAGCCCTTCGAGCCTGCACCGCCATTCAATATGATCATGGCTGATCATCCAACTCAGTATCCCGTACCTGCCTTCTCTCCATACCCTCTGATCCCCTTAGCCACAAGGGCCACATCCAACTCGCTCTTAAATATAGCCAATGAACTGGCCTCAACTACCCTCTGTGGCAGAGAGTTCCAGAGACTCACCACTCTCTGTGTGAAAAAAGTCTTTCTCATCTCGGTCTTAAAGGATTTCCCCCTTATCCTTAAGCTGTGACCCCTTGTCCTGGACTTCCCCAACATCGGGAACAATCTTCCTGCATCTAGCCTGTCCAACCCCTTAAGAATTTTGTAAGTTTCTATAAGATCCCCTCTTAATCTCCTAAATTCCAGAGAGTATAAACCGAGTCTATCCAGTCTTTCTTCATAAGACAGTCCTGACATCCAGGAATCAGTCTGGTGAACCTTCTCTGCACTCCCTCTATGGCAATAATGTCCTTCCTCAGATTTGGAGACCAAAACTGCACGCAATACTCCAGGTGTGGTCTCACCAAGACCCTGTACAACTGAAGTAGAACCTCCCTGCTCCTGTACTCAAATCCTTTTGCTATGAAAGCTAACATACCATTCGCTTTTTTCACTGCCTGCTGCACCTGCATGCCTACTTTCAATGACTGGTGTACCATGACACCCAGGTCTCGCTGCATCTCCCCTTTTCCTAATCGGCCACCATTTAAATAATAGTCTGCTTTCCTGTTTTTGCCACCAAAGTGGATAACCTCACATTTATCCACATTATACTGCATCTGCCAAACATTTGCCCACTCACCCAGCCTATCCAAGTCACCTTGCAGTCTCCTAGCATCCTCCTCACAGCGAACACTGCCCCCCAGCTTAGTGTCATCGGCAAACTTGGAGATATTGCCTTCAATTCCCTCATCCAGATCATTAATATATATTGTAAATAGCTGGGGTCCCAGCACTGAGCCCTGCGGTACCCCACTAGTTACTGCCTGCCATTGTGAAAAGGACCCGTTTACTCCTACTCTTTGCTTCCTGTTTGCCAGCCAGTTCTCTATCCACACTATCATCATCTGAAACACTGCCTATTCAAAGATGCCATTACAGAAGCTACCTAAATAGTGTCAGAGGTGATGTTACGGGTTGGGACATTTCTTCATATTGACTCGAAATGTTGCCTATCCATATGTTCCAGAGGTGCTGCTTGGCTCACTCGGTTACTCCAGCACTTTGTATTTTGTTCTGCAATTCCTTGTTCTTAACTAGAGTTAAAGGTGGAGTAAACCATGTTGTTTGGGGCAGGTCAGGGGGAAGGGTGAACGAGAGGAGGCGGGAAATGGTGCCAAAGAAAAGTAGAGATGGAAAATATAAACAGCGAGAGAACGTGAGAAGTTCACAAAGATCTAGAGAACTGGGTGCAGGTAGATGAAGAGAGGAAGGTGGAAATCCAAGAAAGAAAGAGAGAGATGTACGAAACACTGACATAAAAGAGTGGTGAATGAGTAGGATATAGAGGAGACTATTAAAGAAAGAGTGAGGAACATGAGACAGATAGAGGAAAACCCCTGTCCCACGGTACGAGTTCATTCCAAGAGCTCTCCCGAGTTTGCGCTGATTCGAACTCGAAGATTTACGGTAATGGCCGCTTGTCGGTACTCGGGGCTTGCGTGGTCATTTTTCATCATGTTGAAAAATCTTCACGAGTCTTCCTGAGCTTGCCTGCCGTTAGCGAGTCTTCCCGAGTACCTGCCGTTAGCACTAAGTAACATCCCCGAGCTCCGATGCACCCGCTACGCTCATTCTCCGTGCTTACCACGAGTTTGATTTTTTTTTAACCTCGGGAGAGCTCTTGGAATGAACTCGCACCGTGGGACAGGGCTAGAAGAGGGGTTTGCACAGACTCAATTAGGCAGGAAAATATCAGCTTCAAAGTACAAGCTGCTGGAGAATGAGTCCTCCAGCATGTTTTGTTCAGCTCCAGATTGCAGCATCTGCAGTCTCTTGTGTCTCCAACTACATCAGCATTGTGGTGGAACTTCCAACTGGCAACATTCCATTATGTTTAAATAATGGAACAAAGCATATTATGTTTTTGCTGAAACATTGTCCCTGGTGAAGCCAAGCTCAGCTGATTTCCTTGAGATTGAAGGGTGTGAGGGAAGTGCCAAGCAGCAGTAGACACTGTACGTCTCGCAGCTCACTGGCAGCAGCCTGACAGACGCACAGACCAAAGCTAATGATCACACACCCGGGAGCAGAGATAGGGAACCATCGCCCCTGCAAATGGACCCGATCCAGTACATGAATGTGACTGAGAAGGTCAAATGGATAATGTGTTTTGTCAATTTGTAAAGTGGTCCCGAAGGACCAGAGGCCAGTTGTTTGTACTGAGCGTCTGGTTTTTAAATGGAGACGCGGCCAACTGCAGATGCTGGAATCTTGAGCAAAACAGAAAGTGCCGGAGGAACTCTGCAGTGAATGGCTGTTTCAGGTTGGGTCTGAAGAAGGGGCCCGAGCCGAAACATCACCGATCCATTCCCTCCACCGATGCTGCCTCACCTGCTGAGTTCCTCCAGCACATTCTGCTTTAATCCAGTTTAGACAGCAGGGAGGCACAGCGGTAGGGTTGCTGCCTTGCAGCGCCAGAGACGTGGGTTCGATCCTGACTATGGGTGTTGTCTGTACGGAGTTTGTACGTTCTCCCTGTGACCACGCTACGGTTTCCTCCCACACTCCAAAGACAGATTTTGTAGGTTAATTGGCTTGATAAAATTGTAATTGTACCTGGTGTGTTAGGATAGTGTAATTGTGTGGGGATCACTGGTCGGCACAGGCCCCGTGGGCCGAAGGGCCTGTTTCCGCGCTGTATCTCTAAACTACACGAAACTAAACCAACTTTTAATACTTTGCAGCCTCCAAATCCATTTGCATTCATTCTGAAGATTTGGCTTACTGTTTACCATGTAAGACATACATGCAATTTTTCCTTCAAATCTGCAGGGCAAATACTTTCCTGACAGGCACGTAATTTCTAAATACTTGCTCAATGTCTATGGCCAAGGGCTTGCTTGAAATCCCAGTAAATTCCCCAATTTCCAAACATTGCCAGGTGGATAATGGAAGCTCCTGGTGCTACAGTTTGTAAATTTCCACAATGCCTTTGATGACATTGTTTGCGTAAAGCTACCACTAAACTAATAGTGAATAAGTAATCTTTTCCATGGTGTTAATCCAATGAATTCATAAGCAGCTGATCGATGTCCAAAAGGCCCACCCTCAGTACAGTGCTAGTGTTGCCAATGGGATTGCATTAAGACGTGAGGAAGATATTTAATAAACAACTAAAGCTCTTTGATGCCAGGATCCTTCAGCCAGCTTCAATTGTAATTCAAATATTGTACTTTATGGATTTAAAACCATGGCGGTCTTAAGGGCCGGTCCCACTTGGCGATATTTTCCAGCGTCTGCCGGCACCATTGACTGACGTATCAGGTCACCGAAACGTCGCAGCGTGATGCGCCGTGACGCGCCGGGACGCAGCGTGATGACGTATAACGCGCCGGGACGCAGCGTGATGCGGCTTGACGGTGGGCGATGACATAGAAACATACAAACATAGAAATTAGGTGCAGGAGCAGGCCATTCGGCCCTTCGAGCCTGCACCGCCATTCAATATGATCATGGCTGATCATCCAACTCAGTATCCTGTACCTGCCTTCTCTCCATACCCCCTGATCCCTTCAGCCACAAGGGCCACATCCAACTCCCTCTTAAATATGGCCAACCGTATGACGCGCTGTGTTTTTTCGAGTGTCTTAACGTTTTTTTTGTCACCGCTGGATTTTGAAATGTTCACAATCTTTTGGCGACACTGATATGACGCCGAAAAAAATAGCCAAGTGGGACAGGCCCTTCGGCTTCTGTTTGGGGCAACAGCTCAGTGACACCCACTGTGCTAATACCACCCGTGTAATGAATGCCCCCTTTCAGCTTATGTTTGAGGCCAGTCAGTCGCCGTCAACATGGCTTGAGAGACAAGGAATAGGTGATGTTGCGGCTCGAGACCTTTCTTCAGTCTGAGAGTCGGGTAGTGGGAAACTAGAGATCTAGAAGGCACATCGAACGAATGAATGTAAGATATTCAAAGAGCAACAATGGTCTGTTGTTGGCTGTGGGGTAGAGGATAATGAATAGAAACATAGAAATTAGGTGCAGGAGTAGGCCATTCGGCCCTTCGAGACTGCACCGCCATTCAATATGATCATGGCTGATCATCCAACTCAGTATCCCTTTCCTGCCTTTTCTCCATACCCCCTGATCCCTTTAGCCACAAGGGCCACATCTAACTCCCTCTTAAATATATCCAATGAACTGGCCTCAACTACCTTCTGTGGCAGAGAATTCCACAGATTCACCACTCTCTGTGTGAAAAATGATTTCTTATCTCGGTCCTAAAAGACTTCCCCTTTATCCTTAAACTGTGACCCTTTGTTCTGGACTTCCCCAACATCGGGAACAATCTTCCTGCATCTAGCCTGTCCAACCCCTTAAGAATTTTGGAAGTCTCTATAAGATCCCCTCTCAATCTTCTAAATTCCAGCGAGTATAAGCCGAGTCTATCCAGTCTTTCTTCATATGGAAGTCCTGCCATCCCAGGAATCAGTCTGGTGAACCTTCTCTGTACTCCCTCTATGGCAAAAATGTCTTTCCTCAGATTAGGAGACCAAAACTGTACACAATACGCCAGGTGTGGCCTCACCAAGACCCTGTACAACTGCAGTAGAACCTCCCTGCTCCTGTACTCAAATCGTTTTGCTATGAATGCCAACATACCATTCGCTTTCTTCACAGCCTGCTGCACCTGCATGCCTACTTTCAATGACTGGTGTACCATGACACCCAGGTCTTGTTGCATCTCCCCTTTTCCTAATCGGCCACGAATGACACGATGAAATTCACCAGGACAACAGTGAACTAGTACAAGGACTAGGGTAGGGGAGGGACGGAGAGAGAGAGGATGCAAGAGTTACTTGAAGTTAGAGAAATTAATATTCAAACCGCTGGCTTGTACTATCTGATAAAAAAGTAATTTAGATACTTGCCTTCACATGGCAACCTCTCCCACAGTTTGATCGCAGCCTTTTTGCTCTGAGACCATGTACTCCCTCTCTCGGG
This sequence comes from Okamejei kenojei, assembly GCA_035221665.1. Lineage (NCBI taxonomy): Eukaryota > Metazoa > Chordata > Chondrichthyes > Rajiformes > Rajidae > Okamejei > Okamejei kenojei. The sequence goes on from CM069164.1 coordinate 3,761,101, forward strand.
CTCTACTGATGTAATGTTAAGATGCTGGGATTTCTGTGGTAATACTCTGCACAGGACTTCGACTTGGACCTCTGAGCAGTGTACGATTCAGTAAATGGCAATGAAATAAGCCTGCATGTGGAAACATTCTCACTTCCGCATCGATTTGCCTTGTTAACATTTGAGGATCAATAATCAAATGGCTAAAGACAGCAGATATTAGAAATCTGAAAATTAAACCGTCAATGCTGCAAGTACCCAGTGGGTTAGGCAGCTTCTGAGGGGGAAGAATCAGAATTAAAGTTTCAGTTTGACCTTCCCTCACAATGTATCATTGACATTTCCCAGGCTTCTAGATCTCTGCCAGTCATGGTCCCCAAGTCCTCTTCTCTCCTCTATCCTAGGCTATGACTCTCTATCCAATGGAGACAGAGAGTCATAGAGTCACACAACATGGAAACAGGCCCTTCAGCCCAACGCATCCATGTCAACCTAATGCCCGTCTACACTAGTCATAGTTGCCCATGTTTAGACCGTATCAGCTCAAAATGCTTCCTACCCATGTAGCCGTGTAAGTTGCTCTAGTATTTGCCTCAACTACTTCCTCTGGCAGCTCTGTACATAAACCCACCACCCTCATTGTGATAAACCTTCCCCTCAGGTTCAATTAAATCTTTTCTCTCTCACATCGTCAGACTGAAGAAGGGTTCTGAACCGAAACGTCACCCATCCATATTGTAAAGGGATGCTGCTTGACCCGCTGAGTACTTCAGCAATTTATGTCTTACTTTAGTAAACCAGTATTTTCTTCACTCTACCGGTGTACTTGTGTACAGATTGATATTGCCCCTATATAGAATGATTTTATTGGCTAGCATACAAACAAAGCGTTTTGGAATCACACCAATACCAAATAAAAATGGCAACTCAAACACAAGCAGGCTTCACAAGGCCTGTGACTTGTTCACATCCTAAACAGAAAGTGTGCAGATACTCTTTAGGGTCAATAATACTCTGGAGTTTGAGTGAGCAACATATTGTCATTGGTTACCGAGAGAAAGCAATATTACACATGGAAATCAATCCTGAAGTGTGCTTCACACACAATAAGTTAGTAATACCTCAGAGAACTAGATACTTCTTTGTATTATACTTCATTTCTCCCCACTCCCTCATCTTTGCATAATGAGTTCCATTTTCCAGGCCCCCACTCCCTCATCTTTACACCCATTGTTTCTCCTTGCCTCGCCCCATTGAATTAATCTCCACAAACCTTGACTCCATCCTATCCGCACAGGTGCAAACCCTCCCTACCCATGTCCAAGACACCTCACACGCCCTTCCTCTCTTCAATGACTTCCGTTTTCCAGGCCCCCACTCCCTCATCTTTACCCAGTCTGAAGAAGGGTCTCATCCCGAAACGTCGCCCACTCCTTCACTCCACAGATGCTGCCTGTCCCGCTGAGTTACTCCAGCATTTTGTGCCTAACTTCATTAGTAGAGATGTTTCTGAATTTGGAAGAATATGGCAACGTAGTGCTGTTTGAGGAACTATAAAGTGGACAAACACAAGCGAAAGCTGGGAGAATCTATGAGAAATTACTTGGCGTACAAGTTTGCAATTTTCATTGTCATGGCAGCCACAGTATTGGGCAAACTGGGCCTTGCATACTTTGCTCGCTCCCAAATGCAACTGTAACGCTGCAGTGAAAGGACAAGTCCAGAAACCCAGGCCCAGAAACAAAGGCAGCAACATGTGGCGTGAAGTGGTGGTAGCGATACACTGACAGTTGTTTCCCACTGAACTCATCATTTCAAGAAGCAAAGTGCTGCTCATTTCCGAACAATAGACAATAGACAATAGACAATAGACAATAGACAATAGGTGCAGGAGTAGGCCATTTGGCCCTTCGAGCCAGCACCGCCATTCAATGTGATCATGGCTGATCATCCCCAATCAGTACCCCTTCTCCCCATATCCCCTGACTGGGCTATTTTTAAGAGCCCTATCTAGCTCCATCTTGAACGCATCCAGAGAACCATCCAGAGAAAACAAAAGTATAGAGTATAGGCTTGTGAAGTGAAACACAAATAAAGGGTCATGCATTTCAAATTCAACAACAACAGAGACACAATAAATTGCAGATGAGTCAGTCTGAAGAAGGGTCTCGACCCGAAACATCACCTATTCCTTCTGTCCAGAGATGCTGCCTGTTCCGCTGAGTTACTCCAGCATTTTGTGTCTCTCCAATTTAAACCAGCTTCTGCAGTTACTTCCTGCACACGAGGTCAGTTTAACGTGGCATCCTGTTTGGCACAAACGTTGTGGGCTGTAGGGCCCCTTCCTGTACTGTTCAATGTTCTATGTTCGGTATAAGTGAAGAGCTGGAATCTTGTAAGTCCATGATCTGGAATCTCACTTCCATCTGAAAGTGCTGGAGGAACACAGATGGACGTGAAGCCAGTTTGAATAAGGGCCCTGACCTGAAACATTGCCTATCCATTCCCTCCACATGCTGCTGACCTGCTGAGTTACTCCAGCACTTTGTGATCTGTTCAAGGAGACCAAGTTTCAGTTTCAGTTCAGTTCCGTTTATTGTCACGTGTATCGAGGTACAGTGAAAATCTTTTGTTGTGTGCTAACCAGTCAGCGGAAAGACAGTTCATGATTACAATCGAGCCAGTTACAGTGTACAGATACATGATAAGGGACTAATGTTTAGTGCAAGGTAAACGTTTAGTGTACGTTTAATGCGTACTGTCAAAGATAGTTCAAGGGTCACCAATGAGGGAGATAGTAGTTCTGGACTGCTCTCTAGTTGTGGTGTCTTATAGGAACCTCTAGTTTCTTATAGGAAGTCACAAGCAGGGCATCCACACTCTATTACAGTCACCATGAGATAGTTTACCATGTTATGCACCCATAAGACATGCAACTGCAGTGTGAGGCAAGAAAGTGTTAGAGTTAAGGGCCTGTCCCACTTTCACGACCTAATTCATGACCTCTGCCGAGTTTGCCCTTGACTCATACTTGCAGCATGGTCGTAGGAGGTCGTAGGTAGGTCGTGATGCTAATCGTAGGCACTCGTGGCATCACGTAGGTCGGGGCGTTTTTCTAGCCTGATGAAAAATGTCCACGAGTAAAAAAGGTGGTGAAAGTGGGACAGGCCCTTTATAGTCCTAACTGATGGGTAGCCATTGGGGGTGCAGTTTGACACAGCATGGAGGCAGTTCTCACACAGGTAAGGTCACATATGAGCCAAATATATTAGAGTAAAAAACAAAGTCAGTATTTGGATGTTTTTAGGACAAGTTTTGAAAATCTTGAGATAAATACAAAGCAAGGTTTGTTACGGAGGGAGGGACCTAAAACTTCCCACAGTTGTGGTGACTGCACCAAACATCAGCTTCTGATGGGAAGCATTGGCCTGAAACTCCTTTCGGGGGATGCATTTACTATTTGTCCATCTGTAAAATAATACCACATCTCGAGGCTCATTTTTCCAAATTCAAAGAATGGCAAAACAGGAATTACAAGATTGCAAGGCAATATAGAACGAGTCACACATAAATCTCCCCAAAAGCCGAGGCCAGTTCATTATTCATCAAAGAGCCAAGTGGAAGAAGAACTTAACAAATTGGACAAGATGCTTTGCATCAAAGTGATGGAAAAGAATATGTCATTGATTACAGATAACGAGTAAGATTGCGGGCGACGACAAGACCTGACTGTTATTGATGAACTATTTCCACAGTTAATGGGCTGCAAGTATTTTGTTTATGAGCCTTGATTCGTTGCTCATTACACGCTGTTGGCTTAATATGGATAAGGCCAGTCAGGAGGGTGTAGTACAACCTTCACGAGGCCTTGCAGGACAGTGACAACGGCTTGTGAAATCAAATAAATCTTCTAATCAACACCATTACACCATTAGCTCATGAAACTAAAACAGTCCAAGCACCTGCTGATGCAGCCAGTTGTATCGATATCTGAAGGTTGATATTAATGGACTAAGCACAAAATGAGTGTACCTCAGCAAGTAACTCACAAAGCAACTTAATCAGGCAGCATCCCTGGAGGACAAAATTATCTGATGCTTCAAGTCAGACTGAAGAAGAGTCCTGACCCTATCATGTCATGGAGTCTTACAGCATGGAAACAGGCCCTTCGGCCCAACTTGCCTACACTGGCCAACATGCCCCATCTACACTCGTCCCACCTGCTTACATTTGACCTAGATCGCTCTAAGCCTAGACTATCAAAGTAGCTGTCTAAATGTTTCTTAAATGTTGAGATAATACCTGCCTCAACTACCACCTCCAGCAGCTCGTTCCATACACCCACCACCCTCTGTGTGAAAAAGTTACCATTCAGGTTCCAATTAAATCTTTCCCCCCCTCACCTTAAGCCAATGTCCTCTTGTTCTTGATTCCCCTACTGTGGGCAAGAGAATCTGTGCATCTATCCGATCTATTCCTTTCATGAGTTTGCATAACTCTATCAGATCGGCCCTCATCCTCCTGCACTCCAAGGAATAGTGTCCCAGCCTGCTCAACCTCCCCCTACAGCTCAGGCCCTCGAGTCCTGGCAACATCCATCTCTGCACCCTCCAGCGTGTCCTCCAGAGAAGCTGCCTGACCCACAGAGTTACTCCAACACTTTGTGTTCTACACAAGATTTCAGCATCTGCTGTTCCATCTCCATTTATGGACTGAGACCTGTTAAAGACAAGGTTGAAGATGGACACAAAATGCTGGAGTAACTCAGCGGGACCGGCAGCATCTCTGGAGAGAAGGAATGGGTGAGGTTTCAAGTCAAGACCCTTCTTCAGACTGACCCTGGATTAAAAGCAAGGAAAAGTTGCAGAGCTGTATTCTGTTCTTGGAATCATTTAACACAATTACAGACTCTTGGCTGATGGCACCTTATATCTCTGCAACAAGATCTTCAGAAGAGTGGGAAATAGAATTGGACTGATCAACGACAGAAAGCTTTTTGTGCAGTTTGTGTAACAACTCTCAACGGGTTCACGATGATATGACAAGAACATCAGAGCTAACATATGATGTGTCCATGTTCACAGTCGTTGCTGCCATCAGCCATGTTCTGGGTAACGGAACAACCTATTGCAGTTGCTTCATGCTCTCTCAACAAACGCAAATAAAAATACATACAGATAGAGAAAGCAATTAGGAAAGCAACTCCTAATTTGAGGAAGGACATCCTTGTTATTGAGGCAGTGCAGCGTAGGGTCATGAGGTTAATCCCCGGGATGGCAGGACTGTCATATGAGGGAAGTTTGGAAAGACTGGGCTTGGATTCACCGGAATTTAGAAAGATGAGAGGGGATCGTATAGAAACGTATACAATTATAAAAGGGCTCGACAAGCTAGATGCAGGAAAAATGTTCCCAATGTTGGGGGAGTCCAGAACCAGGGGCCACAGTCTAAGAATAAAGGGGAGGCTATATAAAACTGAGATGAGAAAAAACTTTTTCACCCAGAGAGTTGTGAATTTGTGGAATTCTCTGCCACAGAAGGCAGTGGAGGCCAATTCACTGGATGAATTTACAAGAGAGTTAGATAGAGCTCTAGGGACTAGCGGAATCAAGGGGTATGGGGAGAAGGCAGGCACGGTTACTGATTGTGGATGATCAGCCATGATCACAATGAATGGCGGTGTTGGTACGAAGGGCCGAATGGCCTCCTCCTCCATCTATTTTCTATGTTTCTATGTTTCTAATGCAGGCAATTGTTTGTAGTGTGAAGCTGCTCCATCGGGCTGTCTGCACAGACACTCACTGCCACAAAGGTGGGCTGTTAAAACAGTTTTGTTGTCAGAATCTTATAATACAACTGAGCAAAGCTAAACGTAGCAGCTGATGACCTGTGCAGATAACTGCATTGCATCAGTTTGATTGTCATACTGCCATTTCCTGACAGATACTTCCCAGAAACAGCCTCCGCCATCGGTTCACTGTTGAAGATAACTTTAAGAGGATGGACCAGTTTGGAAAAGTGACCAAATGAAGCCTTATAACTATTTAGTTTAATTTAGTTTAGAGATACAGTGTGGAAACAGGCCCCATGGCCCACCGAGTCCGTGCCGACCAGCGATCCCCGCACACCAACACTATCCCACAAACACTAGAGACAATTTACAATTTTACCAAAGCCAATTAACCAACAAACCTGCCGATCTTTGGAGTGTGGGAGGAAACCCACGCAGGTCACGGGGAGAACGCACAAACTCCATAAATGTCCACAGCACCCATAGTCAGGATGGAACCCAGGTCTCTGGCGCTGTAGGCCGCAACTCTACCGCTGTGGCACTGTGCCACCTCAGTGAAGATGTGAAGTATTGGGAACCCATCACGGTGCAGATTGGGGACATTGAGAAGTCAATTCAAGTGTTCCCAGAAAAATAATTGTGGTTTAGGGTCTCAGTGGTTCAATGGTACTTTATTTATCACATGTACTGAGGTTCAGTGACATTCCTTTTTGTATACAGTTCAGTATAAGTTTCACTATTCGTAAGCAATTATAACCCAACGGCATCAATATTAATTTCTCTAACTTTTGTAACCCTTACATCCCCTCTCTCCCCACCCAAGTCGTACTAGCTTCAACATCATTTTGTTGAGTCTCATTGTCTGTAACTCGTTTTCATCTAGTCCACAACAAGCAATGGCCTGCATCTTTTATCGTTGTTTTTATGACATATCCTTTATTCATTTGTTCCATATCTCTCTATCTCACCATCTATATCTCTTGTTTCCCTTTCCCCTGACTCTCAGTCTGAAGAAGGTCCTCGACCCAAAACGTCGCCCATTCCTTTTCTCCAGAGATGCTGCCTGACCCGTTGAGTTACTCCAGCTTTTTGTGACTATCTTCAGCACTTAGATACATCTTAGATAAGCATCTCAGAGACAGTAAAGTGTACAGCAGTGGCACACTGAGATTTACAGAGTGTATACAGTATGAGTATACAGAGTCACCAGATTGTTATAGGAGTATAGAGTTCTTAACATGACCGTGAAGGCCCATTGTCCTGGCGGCGTGGCTGGGTCAGCCTGGCCAAGTGTGGCCATACGCGACCTTCATCACTGAATTGCAGATGAGTTATATGCCTAACGCACTGAGTTTGTCAATATGAAGTACCTTGCCAGAAGTTTTGTCCGATAGCTGAGCACGAGATAAAGAATGTGTGAAAGTTGTTGTAAAGGGACACTACGGGTTAAGGCAGATAATGGGTTAAAGTGGACAGTGGGTTAAGGCCGATCAGCACAAGATGTAAGATGATCCCCATGCCCGAGTCGGGGACCTCACTTAAACCTGGTAAGTCAGAGATAGACACAAAATGCTGGAGGAACTCAACGGATCAGGCAGCATCTCTGGATAGAAGGAATGGGTGGCATTTCGGGTTCAGACCCTTCAGTCTGAAGAAGGGTCTCAACCCAAAATGTCACCCATTCCTTCTATCTAGAGATTCTGCCTGTCCCGCTGCGTTACTCTAGCATTTTGTGTCTATTTTCGGTTTAAACCAGCATCTGCAGTTCCTGCCTATGACCACTCAGTCATTGCTTCAATACTGTTTGAGAAGGAACTGCAGATGCTGGAAAATCGAAGGCAGACAAAAATGCTGGAGAAACTCAGCGGGTGCAGCAGCATCTATGGAACGAAGGAAATAGGCAACGTTTCAGGCTGAAACCCTGAAGGAAATAGGCAACGTTTCGGGACGAAACCCGGAAGGGTTTCGGCCCGAAACATTGCCTATTTCCTTCGCTCCACAGATGCTGCTGCACCTGCTGAGTTTCTCCAGCTTTTTTGTCTACCATGCTTCAATACTGCCTGGCAATCACTCCACAGACTTCAGAAGAGGGTAAATGTAGATATGGGGTCGTATAAAAAGTGACATTTAGTTTAGTTTAGAGATGCAGTGCAGAAACCGGCCCTTTGGTCCACTAGGTCCACACTGACCAGCGATCCTGGGACATTAACTCTATCCTACACACTAGGAACAATTTATAATTTTATCAGGCCAATTAGCCTACAAACCTGCACGTCTTTGGTGTGTGGGAGGAAACTGGAGATCCCGGAGAAAACCCACACAGGTCACAGGGAGAAGGTACAAACTCCGTGCAGACAGCACCCATAGTCAGGATCGAACCCCCGTCGCTGGCTCTGTTATGCCCCTGTCCCACTTAGGAAACCTGAACGGAAACCTCTGGAGACTTTGCGCCCCACCCAAGGTTTCCGTGCGGTTCCCGGAGGTTTTTGTCCTCCGGCAAACACCTTCAACTAGCATCGCAGCCGGCTTCGACTAAAAAGTGATCGATTTTTAAAACAGAAACCATTTTCGACCATTAGGGAGACTGAGAAAAACCTCCGGGAACTGAACGGAAACCTTGGGTGGGACGCAAAGTCTACAGAGGTTTCCGTTCAGGTTTCCTAAGTGGGACAGGGGCATAAGGCAGCAGCTCTACCGCTGCACCACCGTACCATATCAAAGAGAATATTCCCTAGGGCACAAGAGCATCAGTACTAGGACACTCAAGTCCCAAACTGGCCAAATTGTAATATTGAGAGTTTGTCCTGAAAGTAATTCCTGGATTCCACGTGAATTTTTCCCGTCTACAGTTGTGCTGAAGTGGGCACTTTGCCAGCAATCCGAGCAGTTCTACCAGTTGCACTATCACCAGGGGAATGACTGACTTGGCCATTCCAATGTGCCTATTTTGTCAAAAGTGGAACCGTTATTCCCTTTTCCACAGGCAAGGTGGATTGTGGTCAGACGAGCAAAATGCACCAGTGAAGAAGTGGGATAGATGTTTGCTATGCATAGAACACCATCTGAATTAATGTTCAACAATGGATCACAGTTCACGTTACATTTATTTAAGAATTTTGTGTAATCTAATGGCATTGAACATGTATTGATTCCTCTTCATCACTCTGCATCTGAAGAGGCAGCTGACATCTGTACAAGCGTCTAAAGTAGCCTTGAAGAAGCAACTTTTTCAAGGTTGTTGTAGCTTCAGGAATGGGTCATCGATTGGCTTACTTCTTATTTAAATTCCACACAAATCTGCACTTTAAGTCTGGTTCTACCCGAGCAGAGATAAATGCTTTCTCCTCACATATTAACTGGTGTAATTCTAGCCTAAGTGTGGAGGGAGTGTAAAGAGGCAGCAATTGAAGCATAAGGCAATATTTGGAGAGGGAGAGAAACACTTTCCGCAGAGTGAGAGAATTAGAGTCATTAGATCAATGATCAGAGACAAAACTCGGCTCTGGGTGGCCAGGTCTGTCATCCAAAAGGAGACTTTGCTCTGATTGGAAATGTCCATGCAGGTGAAATGTTCACAGCAAGAGATGTACCAGTTGGCTGGGTACAATAACAAATCTATTCATGATGATAATCTGACGATAACAATTACTGAAGAGTCACGGCTTTGCTGTCACGAGCTCATGGGTTCTTCAGTTCCAGGAACAAGTATAATGTCAAACACAAGTGCATGGATGCGGAGGTCAAACCTACTCAGTAAGCCAGTCAATGGTCTGACTCGATAATGACTGGTGACTTATTTATTGTGGTAAAAGAGAAAGGGCTTCACGTTGTGTTTGTCGACAGCCATGTAGAAGGTTCATGTGGGTAGAGGACATGAAGGCATATGATCTCATGTAGGCACCATGTTTGTGAGTTTGCATGCACACACTTGTTTGAAGCTCGTGCATCCAGCAACGGAAAACAGGTCAGAAACACAGAAGTGCAGTAAAATTCCATCTTCACAAGAAGCTCACAGAGTGAACAATATACAGTGGCTTGCAAAAGTTTTCATACACCTTGAACTTTTCCACATTTTGTCATGTTACAACCACAAACGTAAATGTATTTTATTGGGATTTTATGTGATAGACCAACACAAAGTGGCGTATAATTATGAAGTGGAAGGAAAATGATACATGGTTTTCAGATTTTTTTACAAATAAAAAACTGAAAGGTGTGGCGTGCAAAAGTATTCAGCCCCCTTTACTCTGATACCTCTAAATAAAATCCAGTGCAACCAATTGCCTTCAGAAGTCACCTAATTAGTAAATAGAGTCCACTTGTGTGTAAACTAATCTCAGTATAAATACAAATGTTCTGTGAAGTCCTCAGAGGTTTGTTAGAGAACATTAGTGAACAAACAGCATCATGAAGCCCAAGGAACACACCAGACAGGTCAGGGATAAAGTTGTGGAGAAGTTTAAAGCAAGGTTAGGTTAACAAAAAATATCCCAAGCTTTGAACATCTCATGGAGCACTGTTCAATCCTTCATCCGAAAATGGAAAGAGTATGTCACAACTGCAAACCTACCAAGACATGGCCGTCCACTTAAACTGACAGGCCGGGCAAGGAGAGTGTTGATCAGAGAAGCAGCCAAGAGGCCCATGGTAACTCTGGAGGTGCTGCAGAGATCCACAGCTCAGGTGGGAGAATCTGTCCACAGGACAACTATTAGTTGCGCACTCCACAAATCAGGCCTTTATGGAAGAGTGGCAAGAAGAAAGCCATTGTTGAAACAAAGCCATAAGAAGTCCCGTTTGCAGTTTGCCACAAGCCATGTGGGGGGGACAGCAAACATGTGGAGGAAGGTGCTCTGGTCTGATGAGACCAAAATTGAAGTTTTTGCAAAAACGCAAAATGCTACGTGTGGCGGAAAACTAACACTGCACATCACCCTGAACACACCATCCCCACTGTGAAACATGGTGGTGGCAGCATCATGCTGTGGGGATGCTTTTCTTCAGCAGGGACAGGGAAGCTGGTCAGAGTTGATGGGAAAATGGATGGAGCCAAATACAGGGCAATCTTGGAAGAAAACCTGTTAGAGTTTGCAAAAGACTTGAGACTGGGGCGGAGGTTCACCTTCCAGCAGGACAACGACCCTAAACATACAGCCAGAGCTACAATGGAATGGTTTAGATCAAAGCATATTCATGTGTTAGAATGGCCCAGTCAAAGTCCAGACCTAAATCCAATTGAGAATCTCTGGCAAGACTTGAAAATTGCTGTTCACAGATGCTCTCCATCCAATCTGACTGAGCTTGAGCTATTTTGCAAAGATGAATGGGCAAAAATGTCAGTCTCTAGATGTGCAAAGCTGGTAGAGACATACCCCCCAAAAGACTTGCAGCTGTAATTGCAGCGAAAGGTGGTTCTACAAAGTATTGACTCTGGGGGGGCTGAATACTTTTGCACGCCACACTTTTCAGTTTTTTATTTGTAATAAAATTTGGAAACCATGTATCATTTTCCTTCTACTTCACAATTATGCACCACTTTGTGTTGGTCTATCACATAAAATCCCAACAAAATACATTTACTTTTGTGGTTGTAACGTGACAAAATGTGGAAAAGTTTAAGGGGTATGAATACTTTTGCAAGCCACTGTATGTAGCAAATACATGAAGAAGAGCCACACAACAGAATGGTGCGAGGTTACAGTGCGTAAAACAAATAGTGCAATATAATGTAAAGTACAATAATGGAAAAAACAGAATGAGGTAGGAACAAGATAACTGGGAATGGGGTGTGAAGGGGGGAGAAGGAGGGGGGGAGGAGGGGGGGGGGAAGGGAGTGGGGGGAGAAGGGAGGGGGGGAGAAAGAAGGGGGAGAAGGGAGGGAGAAGGGGGTGGAGAAGTGGGGGGAGAAGCGAGGGGGGAGAAGGGGGGAGGGGGGAGAAGGGATGGGGGGAGAAGGGAGGGGGAGAAGGGAGGGGGAGAAGTGAGGGGGGGAGAAGGGGGGAGAAGGGAGGGGGGAGAAGGGAGGGGAGAAGGGAGGGGGAGAAGGGAGGGGAGAAGGGGGAGGGGAGAAGGGAGGGGGGAGGGGGGGGAGAAGGGAGGGGGAAAGGGAGGGGGGAGAAGGAGGGGGGGAGAAGGGGGGATGGAGGAAGGGATGGGGGAGGGAGGGGGGAGGGAGGGAAGGGGGAGAAGGGGGGGAGAAGGGAGGGGGAGAAGGGAGGGGGGGAGAAGGAGGGGGCGGAGTTCTTTTTAAGCTCCTGGAGGGGAGAAGGGAGGGGGGGGAGAAGGGGAGGGAGGCCGAGGGGGTGGGGAGAAGGGGGGGTGAGACGGTGGGAGGGAGGGAGGGAGGCGAAAAGGGAGGGGGGGAGAGGGAGGGGGGTGGGGGGTTGTGGGTTGGGAGGGGGGAAGGTGGGGAGAGAATCTCCCGGGGAAGGGGCGGGGGGGAGAAGGGAGGGGGGGGGAGAGAGGGAGGGGGGGGGGTGTGGTACGTTTTTTTTTTGTTTTTTTTCTCCTCGAGACTTGTTTTTTTTTCTCCTTTTTTTCCATTTTTCACAGCTGTGAACTTTTTAGCCGGGCATTCAACCTAGTTAAAAACCCCCAACCCCGCGCTCTTTTATTGGTTCCCATTTCCAACCCCCCAACCCTAAAAGACCCCAATGAACCAATGCCCGGTTAGCAAAGGAGTTTAACTACTATCTCGACTACCTATAACTACATGGTGACCGCACTACAACTGCACCTACGACTGCAGGATTATCGATTTTCTCTATGGCGACCAACATGTGGAAACATTTGCGGTGACCATACTGAGGCCGCGACCAGTTCCCAGAATGCGGGAACTCCTCGCGACCGTGAAGGAGACTCACCAGAGACCACCAGCGAACATGTAGCGACTATGAAGCGATCATGAGGCAAGCATAGAGTCTCCTGCATTAAGCGGGACAGGCCCTTAACACAATTCAAACCATGGTGATCAATTCTAACCAACTGATCTCTGCTAGTTTAAAAAGTCCAGAAGCCAGTTGTTAATGATGGCCCGATCACCAAGGTCTTGGTATAGGAATGACCTTATTCGATATATGGTAACGAAAGCTGTAGTCAATGTAGTGTATTGTGATGTAGGTGTTCTTACTGTCAAGGTATTGCAAGCGAGATAGCAACTTTCGGAGACCAACTATTCTTCTATGCAAGTTGAATGGGGCTAAATAATCTGAAGAAGGGTCTCGACCCGAAACGTCATCTATTCCTATTTTCCAGAGAAGCTGCCTGACCCGCTGAGTTACTCCAGCATTTTGTGTCTATCTTGGGTTTAAACCATCATCTGGAGCTCCTTCCTACACTAAATTGTCTTGTCAGACTGACACAAATCTGGGCCTTTTCTAAAGCACTTCCTTGCGGTCAATGTTAGGGTCACTGGACGGTAGCCATTGATGCAAGTCACTTTATTTTTCCTGGGGACTGGAATGATGGAGGTTTCCTTGAAGATGAGGATGGAAGTCCGTTTAATTGACGTGATGAAGATGTTGATTTCACTGTCCATCCGGGATCTCCATCCAGTCCAGCCACCTTCTGAGAAGTTACCCACACGAAAGTAGACCTGACCTGCTACAGAGATATATGGGCAGATCCAGTGGGATGGGGGAACGAGCCTAGGTGTAACTTTGACTGCATGTTCAGGGCGGGCACATCCAGTAGAGTTGGATTGTTGGCAGAGATCTCCCCCCCATTTCGGCTTGCAGTCCATATTGCTATTCAGGCTCTGCCACAGTCACCTGCACCTACATTCCTGATTTCCTTAGAGTCATGGTCATACCACATGGAAACAGGCCCTTTGGCCCAACTTGCCCATGTTGACCAACTTGCCCAATCTACGCTAGTCCCACCTGCCTGCATTTGGCCCAATCCCGCAAGACACAATCTTAGGTAACTAACTTGGGTACCACAATTTTAGGTAACTAACCTATAACCATTTCCCCCCCCCCCCCCCCCCCCCCCCCCCCCCCACCTTTATATCTCCTGCTCTTCCCTGTGCTCCACCTGGATTCACACCCAATACTCCCATCCCCCTCCCTCTTCCCCTTTCAATTGTATTCCTTTCTCTGGCTTTACATTTATTCTATCCCTATCTCCTAATCGCACACTTTTTGTATTTTCATCTCTGGCTTCTGTCCAACCAACCGCCAATAAATCCCCCCACCCGCTCACCTCCTCGGCTTTGTTCTCCTTCCAGTTTCCCTCCACCCCCCCCCCCCATTACAATTAGTTTGAAGAAGGGCCCTGTAAACGACTTAACAGACACAGGTCTGAAGTTTAAATCATCTTTAATCAAATAGTATGGCAGACCGGTACAGTGGGTTGTTAATTCATTGCTACGGCTAACATGACTACGTAATGTAGGAAATGGGTGCTAATATAAAGTGTACAGTAAGGTGGAGTTAATAATGCTACACTACCCTGATTGGTTCACATGCAATAAACAAAAATACATCCTTCCCCGTAACGAGAAAAGTTGTTAAACAAATGTTAAACACATGCAGTTGAACGTAGTCGCCATGCCTGTCAGGTGGTCTACTAATTCGACCCGAGTGCATACGGACAAACCCCTCCCCCTCCGTATCAGAAAAGTTAGTGGGGGTGGGAGGCAGGGAACCCGAAAAGGAGAATGCAGTCCTGTTGAATGTTTTATTTGCGATTTAAAATACATGGCTCAGTGATGTCGTTTTGGGGACATTTCAAATGAGCTGATACGAGACAAACTTTTTAGTGGTATGTCTGATCAGAAGCTCCAGACAGAGCTACTTTGTCATGCCGACCTAACTCTTGAACAAGCTGTGCATGCCTGCCGCACGTCGGAGGTGGTGGCCCCACTAAGCGACCAGTTTGACACACAGAAAAAGAGTATAAACCAGACAGGCTTCACCAAACGAGCCACGCTGACAGCAAACAGAAGATTTATGAATGAACTGCCGCAAAGGTGTCCTAACTGCAACTACTTCCACAATGAAGGTCGGTTATTCTGTCCAGCGGACGGCAAGCCATGCAACTACCGCATGAAGATAAACCATTTTGCCGTTTGCTGCAGGTCCCATGGGAACCGCAATTCCAGTTTGGTGTCTAATCTGCACCTGCTGCAACAAGACCAAACATTTTCCGAGTCCCAACAACAGCTCGAAGCTGCCCACGAGAATGATCCAATTAGCTCATATGAAGAGTCTACTGTTCACCCTCCTCCACACTGCTGGTAAGCTTTTGGATCTCTCTGTGTCCATGCTAATTAATAACAAGCCTGTGGAGGCCAAATTGGATGCCGGGGCGCGAGTGATTGTAATGTCCCTGAACATCCATAACAAGATAAGAAATAACGAGACCTTGACTAGAGACGGCTCTACCTAGCTTGCCTATGGGGGGAGGAGCTCCATCCCACTTCTGACACCATGTAAGCGACTTAACAGACACATGTCTGAAGTTTAAATCATCTTTAATCATATAGTATAGCAGAGCGGTACAGTGGGTTGTCAGTTCATTGCTACCTCTAACATAACTACGTAATGTAGGAAATTGGTTTTAATATAAAGTGTATAGTAAGGTGGAGTTTATAATGCTACACTACTCTGATTGGTTCACATGCTCGAAAATAGCCAATCTGCAGGTCCAAACCTGAAACATCACCCATCCATGTTCTTCAAAGATGCTGCCTTAGATGTTGCCAGTGATGCTGAGTTACTCCAGCACTTTTGTGCCTTTATTTGTAAACCAGCATCTGCAGTCCCTTGAGCCATGTCTTTCTTTCTATTTAGAATTACTCCAGCACTTTGTCTCTTTTCATGTCATTGCAAGTAGAACTTCCAAAAGCTCCAATATTAGGACATGGAATAGAATGTTAAACCAAGGCTCAATGTACTGTCTCAAGTAAATGTGGGACCAGAGATTTGAAGATTATTCTGGCAGTGAGGGAGTTTGTTTTAAGGTTTTAATAGAAAGACATGCATTTGTAATAACACTAGAGGAGTGAGTGATATATAGTTAATGCATGCCTTTCTATTTTGGCTGAAGGATTGTTATCACCCATCCAGATATTTACCCTTTCTGCATAATGTGGCAGTACAGCTTCCACGGGAGCTGGGCTGTGGGCCAACAAATTGAAATGATCTGACTGGACCACAAAAAAAATGACGTCTAGAATCTTTCAAAATGACGAGATTGATGCCAGTCTTAGAAAACAACTTCCCACACATCCGCATACCGATCAAATTCATCATGTACTTGGCATCTCCTCCAGGAAGGCCACTTGGATACTGTCCAGCCAAGGCTTTTTATTAATTGCTGTCAAATGACCAGGAGGATCAGATAATTCACAATCTGTGGTTAAATAGGGGAATAAAACTCAGTAAGAATCGATTTCTGGGACTGGTTTGCATGCTTAATAACAAACAAATCCAATTATCACATCCAGAGTGAGACAATATGGTCAAATATTCCGTTTCTTTCCTCCGCATGCCCTAGAAGAATATGGGCCAAATGCTGGTCAATGGAACCAGTTTAGATGAAACATTATGGTCTGTATGGATGACATGGGCCGAAGGGCATGCGGACGGGGTGTCGAAGGACGAGAAGCCGAAGTGAAGAAGTGGAAGCCAATATACGGAATGGAAACGACACCGAACAAGCAAATAACCGAACGGACAAGGCGTTTGTTCGGTTATTTGGCTTTGCGGCGTGGTTTCCGTTTGGTATCTTAGCTTCCACGTCTTCATTTCGGCTTCTTGTCCTTCCATGTCCCGTCTGCGCTAAGTGCTTGTTTCTGCGCTGTTTGAATCTATGACTGGTTGACGTCATGAATTCAAAGGGAATTCTTGAACTATCATCATCAATTGGACTACCCAGGAGCAGCTCACTTTAAATAAGGTCATCCTTCCCTTGACAATAAAGATTTCAGGAGCAGTTTTCCAAGATACCCCTGCGGAAGCTGCTAAACCTTGTTGAGAATGTGGGAACGTGCGAAGCCTCCGATCTTATCTGCAGTGACGTTTTCCTTCTCTTTTGCTCTGTGTCTCTGAAGACACAGCACACCAATTGCTGATTTAATTTGTTTCTCACCAAACAATTTCCATGAAAATGAGTATCTTAATAGCACAAATTCGGAGCTACTACCCTTCTAGGCATTTGGTACCAACAACCAAATAGAAATGAGAGGATGCAGATGTTGGAATCTTAAGCAAAAAACAAACGGCAAGAGGAACTCAAAAGGTCAGGCAGCATCTTGGAGAGATTGGACAGATGGTGTTTTGAGTCAGGACCCTTCTTCAGGTCAAATCGGTATATTGTACTGAAGGAGTTAATGCTTCTACTTGTTTTATATGAACTTTGTTCAATTTCACAATGTAGCATGGATAGCGTGCCAACGCTTTTCCAAACCTGCAATCGAAGGTTCTGATGAAAATCTTAGAGTCATCGAGTGATACACTGTGGAAACAGGCTCTTCTGCCCACCTTGCCCATACCGACCAACATGTCCCAGCTACACTAGTGCCTGCGTTTGGCCCATATCCCTCTAAGCCTGTCCTATTCACGTACCCATCTAATTGTTTCTTAAATGTAGTGATAGTCTCTGCCTCAACTACCTCCTCTGGCAGCTCGTTCCATACACCCACCACCCCTTGTGTGAAAAAGTCACCCCTCAGATTTACATTAAATAATTTCACCATCACCTTAAACCATATAACACCATATAACCATATAACAATTACAGCACAGAAACAGGCCCTCTCGGCCCTTCCAGTCCGTGCCGACCATTTGTTTTCCCCTAGTCCCATCTACCTGCACTCAGACCATACCCCTCCATTCCCTTCACATCCATATACCTATCCACTTTACTCTTAAATGTTAAAATCGATCCTGCCTCCACCACTTCTGCTGGAAGCTCATTCCACACAGCCACCACCCTCTGAGTAAAGAAGTTCCCCCTCACGTTACCCCGAAACTTCTGTCCCTTAATTCTCATGTCATGCCCTCTTGTTTGAATCTTCCCTACCCTCAATGGGAAAAAACGTATCCACGTCAACTCTGTCTATCCCTTTCATCATTTTAAAGACCTCAATCAAGTCCCCTCTTAACCTTCTGCACTCCAAAGAATGAAGACCTAACTTGTTCAACCTTTCTCTGTAACAATAGTTGCTGGAACCCTGGCAACATTCTAGTAAATCTCCTCTGTACTCTCTCTATTTTGTTGACATCCTTCCTATAACTAGGCGACCAAAATTGTACACCATACTCCAGAATTGGTCTTACCAATACCTTGTACAATTTTAACATTACTTCCCTACTCCTATATTCAATGCTCTGATTTATAAAGGCCAGCACACCAAAGGCTTTCTTTACCACCCTATCTACATGCGATTCCACCTTCAGGGAACTATGCACAGTTATTCCTAGATCCCTCTGTTCCACAGCATTCCTCAATTCCCTACCATTTACCATGTACGTCCTATTTTGATTTGTCCTGCCAAGATGTAGCACTTCATACTTATCAGCATTAAACTCCATCTGCCATCTTTCAGCCCACTTTTCCAAATGGCCCAAATCTCTCTGTAGACTTTGAAAATCTACTTCATTATCCACAACACCACCTATCTTAGTATCATCTGCATACTTACTTATCCAATTTTCCACCCCATCATCCAGATCATTGATGTACATGACAAACAACAGTGGACCCAACACAGATCCCTGAGGCACCCCACTGGTCACCGGCTTCCAACCTGACAAACAGCCATCCACCATTACTCTCTGACATCTCCCATTCAGCCACTGTTGAATCCATCTTGCTACTCCGCCATTAACACCCAAAGATTGAACCTTCTTAACCAACCTTCCATGGGGAACCTTGTCAAAGGCCTTACTGAAATCCATATAGACAACATCCACTGCTTTACCCTCATCAATTTCCCTAGTTACCGCTTCAAAAAATTCAAGAAGGTTTGTCAAACATGACCTTCCAGGCACAAATCCATGTTGACTGTTCCTGATCAGACCCTGTTTATCCAGATGCTTATATATATTATCTCTAAGTATCCTTTCCATTAATTTGCCCACCACTGACGTCAAACTAATAGGTCTATAATTGCTAGGTTAAACCTATGTCCTCTAGTCCTCGATCCCCCTACTATGGGCAAGAGGCTCTGTGCATCTACCCGATCTATTCCTCTCGTGATTTTATACACCACAATAAGATCACCCCTCATCCTCCTGTGCTCAATGGAATAGAGTCCCAGCCTGCCCAACCTGTCCCAACAGCTCAGCCCCTCGAATCCTAGCACATCCTCGTAAACCTTGTAAACATTCTCGTAAACCTTTGATCTGAAATGTTATCTGTTATATTTTCCCCAGATGATGCCTGACCTGCTTCGCGTTTCCAGTATTTTTAATATTTAATTCAGATTTGCAGTATTTAAAAAAAAAATCTTTTTGCAGTCTGTTTGTCAGGAAACTCGAACTGTCCAAAACAACACATGAGGAATATCATCAACAACGGGGATTGAGTTATTTGGATGGTGCTGCAGCCTAAACTCTAAGGGTCACAATGACCTTGGATGGATCAGCTATAGCAACAAGTTCTGCAGTTCCGCTCACCCCATTACAGGAAGGATGAAGAGGCTTTGGAGAGAATTCAGAGGAGGTTTACCAGAATGCTGCCTGGATCAGAGGATATGAGATACAAATAGATGTTGGACGAACCTAAAGTTTAAGAAAGAACTGCAGATGCTGGAAATTCGAAGGTAGACAAAAATGCTGGAGAAACTCAGAGGGTGAGGTAGCATCTATGGAGCGAAGGAAATAGGTGACGTTTTGGGTCGTGACCCTTCTTCAGACTGATGTGATGGTGGGTGGGGCGGGGGGGAAGAAGAAAGGAAGAGGCGGAGACAGTGGGCTGAGGGAGAGCTGGGTAGGGGAGGAGAAAGCAAGGACTACCTGAATTGGAGAAGTCAATGTTCATACCACTGGGGTGTAAACTGCCCAAGCGAAAAAAAAGGTGCTGCACCTCCAATTTACGGTGGTCCTCACTCTGGCCATGGAGGAGGCCCAGGACAGAAAGGTCGGATTCGGAATGGTATGGGGAGTTGAAGTGCTGAGCCACCGGGAGATCAGTTTGGTTATTGCGAACCGAGCGGAGGTGTTGGGCGAAGCGATCACCAAGCCTACGCTTGGTCTCTCCGATGTAGAGCAACTGACACCTAGATCAGCGGATGCAATAGATGAGGTTGCAGGAGGTGCAGGTGAACCTCTGCCGCACCTGGAAAGACTGTTTGAGTCCTTGAATGGAGTCAAGGGGGGAGGTAAAGCGACAAGTGTAGCATTTCCTGCGGTTGCAAGGGAAAGTGCCAGGGGAGGGGGTGGTTTGGGTGGGAAGGGACGAATTGACCAGGGAGTTACGGAGGGAGCGGTCTCTGCAGAAAGCAGACAGGGGAGGAGATGGGAAGATGTGGCCCGTGGTGGGATCCCGTTGGAGGTGGCAAAAATGTCGGAAGATTATTGGTTGTATGTGACGGCTGGTAGGGTGGAAGGTGAGGACAAGGGGGACTCTGCCCTTTTACAAGTGGGGGGGATGGGGAGTGAGAGCAGTATTACGGGGTATAGAAGAGACCCTGGTGAGAGCCTCATCTGTAGTAGAAGAGGGGAACCCCCGTTCCCTGAAGAATGAGGACATCTCCGATGCCCTGGTTTGGAACACCTCACTCAAAAGATAGACACATAAGTCTGGACTAACTCAGTGGGTCAGGCAGCATCATGGAGACCCTAATACATGGGCAAACCTAGATTGCTTTCACTAGAGCGTCAGAGATTGAGGGGAGACCTGAGAGAATGATATAAAGTTGAGAGAGTCATTGATAGGGTAGACAATCAGAACCAACGTCCCAGGGCGGAAATGTCAATGACTAGGAGGCACGGATTTGATGTGAAAGGAGCAAAGTTTAAAGGAGATTTTTGGGGCAAGCATTTTTTACACAGAGGGAGGTGGGTGCCTGGAACACACTGCCAGGGGTGGTGGTGGAGGCAGATACGATTGTGGCGTTTAAGAGGCTTTTAGATAAGCACGTTATTATGCAGGGAATGAAGGAATATGGATTAAATGCAGACAAGCAGATTGGTTTAACTTAGGTAGACAAAGATGCTGGAGAAACTCAGCGGGTGAGGCAGCATCTATGGAGCGAAGGAAATAGGCGACGTTTCGGGTCGAGACCCTTCTTCAGAATTTTAACTTAGCATCATGTTCACACAGGCAATGTGGGCAGAAGGGCACATTCTATTGTTGCATTGCACTGTGTCATAATTTAACTCACTACAGTTAAATATCTGGGAACACCAGTGACAGCTAACAGTTTGGCAAGTAGCCATTGTTATTTGTATAATTACATTTACAAACCATTCTCAGAAATACAAGCTACTTGCAAATAGTTTGCCAAAGAATGCATAGCTTCATTACTGTAATAATTGCTTATGTTATTAGACAACACCATCAGTTCTCAAATTGTCTTTTCCATAAAAATAGCGTTTGCCATTTAAAGGACTTTTATTTATGTAGATTCTTAATGCTTAGCACATTTTGCAGAAATATCTTAAGCCACAGTCTGTGGAGGAAATTAAATGAGCTGTGTAGGAAAAAAAGTCTGAAGAAGGGTCTCGACCAGGAACGTCACGCATTCCTTCTCTCCAGGGACGCTGCCTGTCCCGCTGAGTGACTACAGCGTTTTGTGTCCATCTTCGGTTTAAACCAGCATCTGCAGTTCCTTCCACTGAGTGTCCTTCAAGCACCATTGGCACCAGTCCCACTCGGCCGTGTCTATGTTCCCATCAACACCTCCCAGGTTCTCATTGAAACATATAAGATTGTTAAGGGCTTGGACACGCTAGAGGCAGGGAACAAGTCCCCGATGTTGGGGGAGTCCAGCACCAGGGGCCACAGTTCAAGAATAAGGAGTAAGCCATTTGGAACGGAGACGAGGAAACACTTTTTCTCACAGAGAGTGGTGAGTCTGTGGAATTCTCTGCCTCAGAGGACGGTGCACGCAGGTTCTCTGGATGCTTTCAAGAGAGAGCTAGATAGGGCTCTTAAAGATAGCGGAGTCAGGGATATGGGGAGAAGGCAGGAACGGGGTACTGATTGGGGACGATCAGCCATGATCACATTGAATGGCGGTGTTGGCTCGAAGGGCCGAATGGCCTCCTCCTGCACCTATTTTCTATTGTCTACCACTCAGCTACACACTAGGGACACACAAGGGGCGGCACGGTGGCGCAGCAGTAGAGTTGCTGCCTTACAACGTTTACACTGCCAGAGATGGGGGTTCGTTCCTGAACACGAGCGCTGTCTGCATGGAATTTACACGTTCTCCCCGTAACCGCGTTAGTTTTCTCCAAGATCTTTGGTTTCCTCCCACACTCCAAAGACCTACTGGTTTGTAGGTTAATTGGTTTGGTATGAATGTAAATTGTCCCTAGTGTGTGTAGGATAGTGTTAATGTGCGGGGATCGCTGGTCGGTGCGGACTCGGTGGGCCGAAGGGCCTGTTTCTGCGCTCTATCTCTAAACTAAACTAAACTAAACTTACTCCGGCTATTTACCGAGTGCCAGGCCTTTGGGAATGGTGGGAGTATTCCCACACACACACACAGCTCAGGGGGAAGATGCATCTTCCACAGTCAGGATACTGGAGGTGTGAAGCATCAGCTCGACTAGCTGCACCACGGGGCTGCCCACACAGAGTGACTCATCATCTCACTCCATCTAGATAACTGAGTCATGAGTGCATGGGCAGTAAGTGGTGTCTCTATGTGTAGTCACATGCTGCCTGACCTGTTGTGTTGCTCCCTGAAGGTGTCTGCCCTGAAGATAAATGCAATCAGAACACCCACAGGAGTCACTAGAACAGGCAGACAATTCCTCAATATGAAGCGGAAGAGACAATCAAATGTCAGCATGTCCTCAGTATTCCTTCGTAGCTTAGGTTTAGTTTAGTTTAGCTTAGAGGTCCAGCGCGCAAACAGGCCCTTCGGCCCACTGTGTCCGCACCGACCAGCGATCCCCGCACACTAACTATCCTACACACACTAGGGGCCATTTTTGTTTTACAATTTACATTTATACCAAGCCAATTACATCAATAAAGTAAAATAAATATGTTTTAGGTATTACGAGGAATAATATCCAATAATCTGGAAAAATGGGGTGAGGCAGGGGGGATGGGGTGTACAAGGGGTGTGGCGAGGGGGCTGGGGAGGGCTGGGGGGGTGGGGTGGGGCAGAGAGTTGAGTGGGGTGGGGCGGGGGGCTGGGGGTGGTGGGGGGGGTGGGGCAGGGGGGTGGGGTGGGGCAGGAGGGTGGGGTGGGGCTGGGGGGCTGTGCATGGTGGGGTGGGGCAGGGGGGTGGGGTGGGGCAGGGGGGGGTGGGGTGGGGCGGGGGGGGTGGGGTGGGGCTGAGGGGGTGGGGTGGAGCAGGGGGGGTGGGGTGCGGCAGGGGGGGTGGGGTGGGGCAGGGGGGGGGGGGGGTGGGGTGGGGCAGGGGGGGTGGGGTGGGGCAGGGTGGGGTGGGGTGGGGCTGGGGGGGACTGTGGTGGTGGGGGGGCAGGGGGGGTGGGGTGGGGCTGGGGGCTGTGGTGGTGGGGTGGGGCATGGGGGGGTGGGGTGGGGCAGGGGGGGTGGTGGGGCAGGGGGTGGGGTGGGGCAGGGGGGTGGGGTGGGGCAGGGGGGTGGGGGTGGGGTGGGGGGTGGGGGGGGTGGGGTGGGGGAATGTACCAGACTGGATAGAATTTTGTCGGAGAGGCAGACGTGCGTGGCATCAGAACACAATTACAGTTTCAAAACACCGTTTCCGTGCGGAAGCACCAATTCTACACTGTTAATATGCAAATATAATCAGCTGAGAACAAATATGTCAAACAATTAACATTTTCATTTAACATGTATTTGACATCCGTTGACAAACTCCAGCTTGCTGCCGTTGCTTTTCTTCATTAATGTTAATGAAATGCTTGATCTACTTGATCCACTTGCACAATTCACCTGAAACAGAGAAAGCTCACAGAGAAAACATCTCCGTGGCACAGCGGGCAAAGATGCTGCCTCAAGCAACCGGAGATCTGGGCTCCAGCCTGACCTCAGGTGCTGTCTGTGTGGAGTTTGCACATTCTCCCCGTGACCGCGTGGTTTCTACCAGGTGCTACGGTTTCTTCCCACATACCAAAGACGTGCGGGTTAATTGGCCTCTGTAAGCTGTTCCTAATGTTAAGGGAGTAGATGAGAAAGTGGGATAACATCACACAAGAGTGAACAGGCCGTGCATGGTCAGTGTGGCGAGCTTGGTGAGCTGAACAATATGCGTAGAAGGAACTGCAGATGCTGGTTTAAACCGAAGATAGACACAAAGAGCTGGAGCAACTCAGTGGGACAGGCAGCATCTCTGGAGAAAAGGAATGAGTGACATTTCGGGTCGAGACCCTTCTTCCAACCCGAAACATCACCCATTCCTTTTCTCTAGAGATGCTGCCTATCCCACTGAGTTGGGATAGATTGGGGAAGGTTTTCTGACTTTTGCTGTGGTTAATTGAAGGAGCAATATTGACTAGGACATCCCTAAAGACTCAGTGTCAAAAAGATTCCACAAGAGATGGCTCTTTGTCTAAGTCTCCACCAGAAGTTGATATCATCAATGCTGCAGTCCCTCCGTATTGCACTGGAATGACAGCAGATATTTTTTCTGCTCAGATTTGGGGATTTTTGGTCTTTTGTAGGTTGTGGTTGTCAGCAATGTATAAAGTTGTGGGAGACACAGACAGTCAGAATCAATTTCCTGGGGTGTAAATGCCAATGGCTATAGGCATGGTTACTGAGATGAAAGGGAACAAATTTAAAGGAGACCAGACAAAGTGCAGGCCCGTTGGGTCTGCTTCCCCAACGCAAGATTCCACCACTCACCCGTTCCCCCAACGCAAACCGTTCCCCCAACGTGGTATTGGACCACTCACGCATAGCCCCCAACTGCAGTGGCTTTATTCCAACTTAGTTCCAGCAGTGGCTTTATTTTCGGCTCTGGGCTCGGCTCTCACTCCACCTCGAGCACCAGGCTCGGCTCCAGCCAGGGCCCGTGGCACCACCCTCACCACCAGATGTCGGGCGCCAGCAGCTGCCGCACAAGCGCTGGAGCGCCCCTCCCTCCCGGAGTGTCCCGTCCTGCCTCGCGAGTCCATTGAGATGTCACTCAGGTTTTTTTTTTCGAAATGGGTGAGTTTACTGGCTTTTTAAAAAACTTTAAACGATTAAAAAGTGCGGGAATATAGGTAGGAATGCGATGGGAAGATGTTTATCACCTCAACGGGAAAAATGTGGGTAGAATGCGTGAAAATGGGAAGGCAGTGGCAGAAGAAAATAGAAATTGGCACACACACATACACACACAGACAGCCCCAAACAAGACAAAGGGTTTAGATAGATAGATAGATAGATAGATAGATAGATAGATAGATAGATAGATAGATAGATAGATAGATAGATAGATAGATAGATAGATAGATAGATAGATAGATAGATAGATAGATAGATAGATAGATAGAGATGATAGATAGATAGAGATGATAGATAGATGTGCAGTGGCAAGTTTTTTTTCGCATTGGGAGGTAGGTGGCTGGAATGGGCTCTCACGGGCGGTGGTGGAAGCAGATACAATGGTGACAATTAAGATGCTTTTAGATAGGCACATGGAGATGCAGGGAATGAGGGATATGGATGAAGGGCGGGCAGAGGACTTGGCGTTATCTTCGGCCAAAGGGCCTGTTTGTTTTGTTTTTTAGTTTAGAGATACAGCCCGGAAACAGGCCCTTCGGCCCACTGATTCTGTACAACAAGCGATCCCCGCACATTAACACAACCCCACACACTCAGGGGACAATTTAACATTTACTCCAAACCAATAAACCCACGCAGGTTACGGGGAGAACATACAAAGCACCCGTACGGACAAGCACCCGTAGTCAGGATCGAACCTGAATCTCTGACGCTGTAAGGCAGTAGTTCTACCGCGGTGCGTTCTATGAGGGAGCTGAATATATGCCATTGGCTACAAGTTCTAAACATGAGGGTTTATAAATTAGCCTAGGCAATATTCTGCAAATTATGGGCAGGGAATAAATGTCGGATGACAAAATACGTTTGGGTTTTCCTCTCACTATCCCATAATGCAGTAGCACACTTCCAATAAGCAAGCTCAAACCTTCATGGAATTCAAGAGATGGAAGATTACAAAGTGTGTCTGGGAGGCTGCAATTTACATATTTTGAACAGCTGAGCTTCTGCCATTGAAGTTAAAGTAAAGTTAAAAGAGCTGGCATGTTGGAAGAGGAACAAGGCAGTTACGTGCTGTCTGAAAGAAGACCCTGGTAAAATTCTGTTTAATTCTTGCAGTATCGCAAAGGAAACCGTGCATCAGTCAACGCTCAGCATCACCAAGAAGAGATGCTACAACTGGCAAAATTCCCCAACCAACTTCAGTGTAAATCCTCTCCTCATTGTAATTGCTCCTGTTCATTTTCATTTTCTCAGTGTGTGTCATAGAGTCATAGTTATAGAGTGATACAGCATGGAAACGTGCCCAACTTGCCCGCACCAGCCAACATGTCCGAGCTACGCTTGTCCGCGTTTGACCCATATCCCTCCAAATCTGTCCTATCCATGTACCTGTCTAATTGTTTCTTAAATGTTGGGATAGTCCCTGCCTCAACTACCTCGTCTGGCAGCGTGCCAATGGCTAGTTCAAGGACCCAGATCCCTGCAGAGTTCCTCCACCTCGCCCAGCTTGCTGTTCCTCAGATGCTTTTACAAACTTTTGCTGAGCTTGGCACCAGTGAAGGTCTATCTGACCCAATGCCACCTCTTTGCCCAGCTCCCGGTGCCATTGGCCATGATGTTTATAGGTTCATAAGTACTAGGAGCAGAATTAGGCCATTCTGCCCATCAAGTCTATTCCACCATTCAGTCAGGACTGATCTATCTTACCCTCTCAATGCATTCTCCTCTCTTCTCACCATAATCCCTGACACCCTTACTAATTAAGAGTCTGTCAATCTCCATCTTAAAACTATCCATTGATTGGTCTCCTCAGCTTTCCGTGGCAATGAATTCCACAGATTCACCACTCTCTGACTAAAGAAGTTCCTCCTCATCTCCTTTCTAAAGGTACAACGCTTTATTCTGAGCCTATGGCCTTTGGTCCTAGATGTTAATGATATCAGGGTGCAGTGAAACAGGTGAGCCTGCGCTGCAATATTGTCTACTGCAGAAGTGCAGTTCTGGGTCGGCACAGCAGTGCAGCTGATAGAACTGCCGCCTCACAATGATGTGCGGGGTTGTAGGTTAATTGGCATCTGCAAAATTGCCCCTGGTGTGTAGGGAGTGTATGCAAAAGTGGGATAACATTGAATTGAAAAATCAGTATTGAAACAGACCCAACCGCCGACCGGGTCCACACTGACCATGCATCATCCGCTCACGCTAGTCTTTGTTGTGCCACTTTTGCACACACTCCCTGCACACAAGGGCTAATTTACATAGTCAATTATCCTACAAACCCGCATAACTTTGGAAGGTGGGAGAAAACTGGAGAGCACAGAGGAAATCCATGTGGTCACATGCAAACTCAACACAGGCAGTTCCCGAGGACAGGATCGAACCGGGGTCTCTGGCACTGTAAAGGGCCTGCCCAATTGGGCGTCATGTACGCGACAGGCCGGGAGTGACTGACGCAGACTGTTGCGTGAAAATGGTCTAGCAGTACGACAGTCGCGCGCCAAGTGCTCTTGAGGGCTCTGCTTCTTTTGGGAGTCATTTGCAATGTCGTTCGTACTTAGTCCGATCTCTGTGGCAAGGATTTTCCCAGTGAAAAAATGTCAAAACTACGTGCACTTTATACCCGGGTGGTCACGTGGTGCGGTGCTCAAATGTAGCGCAAATGGCGTGGCGACGGCGTACGGGCGGCGCGTGGTTACACAGTGTTGTGCCGAGCGCATGGTTACATACCGTCACGGTGAAGCATAATAAATTAGCATAACCATGCGTCACCACGCGCTACACGTATGCCGTCAGTATGTCAGCGTACGCAAGGGATACGTCACGCAGGTGGTGCGCAAGGATTTTGAGCCACCGCATGTTGAGGTGTCGCACGTTACCGCGTGTCACTGCATAC
Organism: Okamejei kenojei; assembly: GCA_035221665.1. Classification (NCBI taxonomy): domain Eukaryota; kingdom Metazoa; phylum Chordata; class Chondrichthyes; order Rajiformes; family Rajidae; genus Okamejei; species Okamejei kenojei. The sequence goes on from CM069164.1 coordinate 3,789,094, forward strand.
GCCAACATGCCTCACCATGCGCCGTGCGCTCGTCACGTCACGCCAACTAATTTTTAGCCTGTTGCGTAAATGACGCGCCCATGACGACCAAGTGGGACAGGACCTTGAGGCAGCAGCTCCACCCGCTGTGCCACCGTGTCGCCCTGGAATTAGAACTAGTGTGAATGGATGACTAAAGGTTTGCATGGATTGGTTGGGCCGAAGGGCCTGCTTCCATGCTGTATCTTTCAATCAGTCACAACAAAGTGGAATAGCTTGGATTGTGATCATTCATTTATTACTGTCACGTGCACGGAGGTACAGTGAGAAGGTTTGTTTATGCGCTATCCAGTCAAACCATACTGTGCATGAATGCAATCAATCTGTCAATGTACAACAGGTAGCGGGAAGATAAAATACCAGAGTGCAGAATATAGTGTTACAGAATTATAGAGTTAATTACAGAGAAAATGCAGATTAAATAAAGAACAAGTCTGCAGGACCACAAAGGGGAAGAATCTGTTCCTGAGTCTGGTGGTATGCGCTTTCAAGCTTTTGTATCTCCTGGAGATACAACAGGAGAGGAAATAACTGGGATGAAAATAGTTAGAACATAGAACATAACACAGTACAGCACAGGAACAGGCGCTTTGGCCCACAATACTGTGCTGAACATGATTCCAAGATAAACTAGTCTCGTCAACCTGCACATGATCCCCATCCTTCCACTTCCCGCATGTCCATGCACCTATCTAAAAACCTCTAAAAGTTTTCGATTATGTTGCCTTCTTTCTTGAGGCAGGGTGAAGTGTAGATGGAGTCAATGGTGGGGAGTTTGGTCTGTATGATGGACTGGGATACATCAACAGTTCTCTGCAGTTTCTAGCGATCTAGGGCAGCTTTTGCCAAACTAGGCTGTGATCAATTCAGATCAAACGCCTTCTACGGTATTTCTGTAGTTCCATGCACTCATTTGCACACTCAGAAAACCTGAGGCTAACTTTGTGGAGCAACCTTCAATCCCTACCTCTTGCCAATCCCAAAAAATTGCTCCACCACTGGTCCACTTCTAAATCCTAAGTCCACTTCAAAACCTACCTATTTGAGTGCTTTTGATCAAAACACAAAGTGCTGGAAGAACTCAGTGGGTCAGGCAGAATCAGTGGAAGGAATGGACAGGTGATGTTTTGGGTTAGGCCCTTTTTTCAGCCTGAAAATCATCGCTCCTCATATCACCATGGGAGCTTCAGAGACAGACCTTGATGGCTTCTCTGTAAACTGCCTTCAGAGGTGTTGCCGTGTTCAAGAGCTACTTCAACATAATGCTATTTTAGCTGCAATAAAATGCACCAAGCATCTTAATTGTATGATAAAACAAAGCTAGAAATGGATAGGAAGGAACTGAGATGCCGGTTATACCAAAGACAGGCACAAAGTGCTGGAGTAACTCAGCGGTTCAGGCAGCATCTCTGGAGAAAAGGAATAGGTGGCGTTTCGGATCGAGATCCTCCTTAAGACAGCAAATTACCTATTTCAGGATGGACAGCCCAAGGTTTGGCTAAAACAATCTATTTTTAGGAGCACATTAAAGGAGAAACAAAGGCAAAAATGTTGGGAAGGGGAATTTCTGGAGTGCAATGCTCTGGCAGCAGAAGGCACTGCTGTCAATGTTCAATGGTACAATAGTTTCTTCATAGTCGCAGGTGCCAGGAACAGTGAAATGCAATTTTTTGCATTCGGCTGATGGTGAAACAATCAATATCAGGGAAGCTCAAAAGAAATGAGGGCGCGGAGTAATCATGGATTTTATTGTGATTGCGGATGGTGGAGAGGGAAGAGACCATCAGGAAATTGAAAATAATGCATGATAGTTTGTGGAATGATACAGCAGGAAGACAGACCCTTCAGCCCACCATGCACACCATTAGGCCCCCATGTACACTGATCCTACACTCACCCCATGTTTCACGAACATGATGCTAAGTTAAACCAATCTCCTTGCCTGCATTTGACCCATATTCATCCATTCCTTGCATAACAACGTGCTTATCTAAAAGCCTCTTAAACGCCACAATCGTATCTGCTGCCACCACCACCCCTGGCAGTGTGTTCCAGCCACCCACCTCCCTCTTTGTAAAAAATGCTTGCCCCACACATCTCCTTTAAACTTTGTCTGTTTCACATCAAATCTGTGCCTCTAGTCATTGACATTCCTACCCTGGGACATTGGTTCTGATTGTCTACCCAATCAACTCTCTCAACTTTATATCATACTCTCAGGTCTCCCCTCACCCTCTGACGTGAAAGTGAAAGCAATCTAGGTTTGTCCATGCATTAGGGTCTGAAGACAGGTCTTGACCTGAAACGTCATCTATACCTTTTCTCCACGATGCTGCCTGACCCGCTGAGTTAGTGCAGCATTTTGTGTCTATCTTCTTTCAACTTCCCCAGGTTCTGTAACTTATCTACACTAGTGGCAGGTTATGGTGACCAATTAACCTTTCAATGTGCATCTTTGGGATGTGGGTGTAAGCTGGAGCACCCAAAGGAAACCCATACATCAGGAGAAACTTCTTCCTGTGAGCTACTCACACATGGAGAGCCCGAGGTCAGAATCGAGCCAGGGTCTCTGGAACTGCTGGGCAGCGGCTCGACAAGCTGTGCCACTCTACCATCAGAGTTCCCACCGTAACCATCCTGTGGTCATTGGGACCAAAACAGAAAGGCGCCTAGATACAGTCAGGCGCACCTTTTCGATTTGTTTCTCTCCAGGAGAGAGGAGAAAGGAAATGCAGTTGAGCCAACTCTTCTGTCTGTGTCAAGAAGAGGGATGAGAGAACGGAACAACTCATTGATTCATATTCAGCCCAGCTTTGGCATCCAGTCAATGGGAAACATTGTCTGCTCATCGCTCTTGGATTAATCACTGCCCAATGCCACCACTGACAGGTCAAGTGGATCAAAAGCTCGGGATCAAAATCGTCCAAATCTGCCAGGGCCTCACTGACAATTTTATGTTTGCACCTGAGTTATAGTTTGTAACTGATGGCAGCAGAGTAATTTCTTGCACAGGACTGTCCAATAGCACTGTCGATGCGCTGCAGTTGAAGGTGAGAATACTGCGGGATTAAGGCACAAACACTTATACTCCTGGGTCACTTCCTTGGATCCACTAATACTGTTGGGTATCACAACTTGGTTTGTGAACAGCTCTGCCCAAGTGCAAGAGATTGTAGAGAATTGTAGACATAGCCCTGTCCATCACACAGACCAGGCTTCCCACCATTGACTCCATCTACACTTCACGCTGCCTCTAAAAAGCAGCCAATGTAATCAAAGAAGTGCCATCCTGGTTATTCCTTCTTCTCCCCACTCCTGTTGGGAAAAAGGAACAGAAGCTTAAATGTGCACACCATTTGATGGGCGGAAATCCTGGGTGGGATGGGTGGGACACGTCCCTTCCATGTTTGAGAGGTGGAGGGCAATCCCCCCCGCTTTGTAATCCGGATTTTGAAATTCAGTTAAAAAAAATCTATTAAAATCTCCGCTTTCTGCGAGACAGTGGGGGTGTCACTGTTAAATGCTTGTTAAATGTCTCTATTAGCATCGTATTAACACGATGTGTCACCAGTTATGTTTTGACCTTCAAGTATTACTGAAGGTATTCACAGAAAATTTCTTAAAGCTGTCTGATGCGGGTACAATTACCATTTGAATTAATTGGATGTAATGGTAGATGGGAAAGATTTAAACGGGTATCGGATTTAAACAGGTCAGGTCATTAAGGGCTCCGGTCGAACATGTTTCACGGTCACTCATGTTACTTAGCATTTTTGTCCCCTCTCTCTCTCTCTCTCTCTCTCTCTCTCTCTCTCTCTCTCTCTCTCTCTCTCTCTCTCTCTCTCTCTCACTCTCTCTCTCTCTCTCACTCACTCTCTCTCACTCTCTCTCCTCCAAGGTTGGTTCTGTTTGCCTTTATTTGCTTCCATTTTATTTGTTTAAGTGTTATTCATCACAAAGTAGCTTTTGAAAGATTCAAGCGGCTATCAAACGCTTTCTAAGGGCTGAATTGGCCCATTTGCAGGGCCTTTCATTGCCCGGCGTGGCTTAAAATCAAATTTCCGTGTCGAGGCTATCGAGGCTCTCGATGTTGAAGCTCCTGCCGGCCGATTTTAAACCATGCCAGGTGATGAAAGGCCCCGCGAATGGATTGATTCAAGCCCCATGATTCGGGGCAGACAAAGCTGCTGTTGATGGAGTTTGGAGTCGGCCAACCAGGTCAGCTCCCAATGTTAAGCGGCGCCGAAGCCTCGCATGTGTATATGCGTCCCCCCCCCCATGTTTTGATAGTGATTTCCACCCCTAACGCCATCAGCCTCAGGAACAGCTTCATCCCTTCTGTTATCAGGCTCCTTCCATTAGCTCAGGTACTGTCCGATTCACCTCCAACCCATGGTGAACATTGGACTTGGTTGATGGAACTGATGCGATACAATGCTGAGAACTATATCCTGCACTCTGCATCTATCTCCCCCTTTGCTCTACCTATTGGTCTTGTGTTTGTACAGTATTATCTGACCGCATTGGATTGCATATAAAACAATGCTTGTACCAAAGACATACAGATTTGTACACATACAGAAATGCTACACTTGTCGCTTTACCTCCCCCCTCGACTCCATCCAAGGACCCAAGCAGTCTTTCCAGGTGAGGCAGAGGTTCACCTGCACCTCTTCCAACCTCATCTACTGCATCCGCTGCTCTCTGCATCAACTTCTCTACATCGGTGAGACCAAGCGCAGGCTTGGCGATTGCTTCGCCCAATACCTCCGCTCAGTTCACAATAACCAACCTGATTTCCCAGTGGCTCAGGACTTGACTCCCACTCCCATTCTGAATCTGACCTTTCTGTCCTGGGCCTTTTCCATTGCGAGAGTGAGACCCAGCACAAATTGGAGGAGCAACACCTCACATTTCGCTTGGGTAGTTGACACCCCAGCGGGATGAACATTGACTTTTCTAATTTCCAGGTAGTCCTTGCTTTCTCCCTCCTTCCCCTCCCCTTCCCAGCTCTCCCACAGCCCGCTGTCTCCACCTCTTCCTTTCTTTTTTCCGCCCCCCCCCACATCAGCCTGAGGAAGGGTCTCAAACCCGAAACGTCGCCTATTCCTTCTCACCATAGATACTGCCTCACCCGCAAAGTTTCTCCAGCATTTTTGTCTACCTTCAGATTTGTAGGTTAATTAGCTTGGTGTAAATGTACAAACATGTCCCTATGTCTGTAGGGTAGTATTAATGTGCGGGGATCGCTGGTCGGTGGGCTGAAGGGCCTGTTTCCGTGCTGTATCTAAACTAAACTAAACTGAAGGCGAGCATAATAAATGAAAACCTAAACCAAATTCAGTTAAACAACGAAGAGAGAAATGGGATAAAAACATTATTTCCTCCTATTCCTAAAAAGACACAAAGTGCTGGAATAACTCAGCAAGTCAGTGGAGGCCAAATCACTGGATGGATTTAAGAGAGAGTTGGATAGAGCTCTAGGGGCTAGTGGGATATGGGGAGAAGGCAGGCACGGGTTATTGATAGGGGACGATCAGCCATGATCACAATGTGCTGGCGGTGCTGGCTCAAAGGGCCGAATGGCCTCCTCCTGCACCTATTTTCTATGTTTCTATGTTTCTATGTCAGGCAGCATCGCTGGAGGAAATGGATAGGTGATGTTTTGTGTCAGGATCCTTCTTTAGCCCGATCTGCCAAGTTACTCCAGCACGCTGCATCCTTTTGTGTAAACACGCATTTGCAATTCCTTGTTTCTACATTCTGTGGGCAATTCTGTTCTGTGGGCAACCTGCCTGGTGGTGACTCTTTATGCGCTAGTCCCGGGAATGGATCTGTTATCATTTATGACAACTGCTCCACTCTCTTAAATCACACTTTATTCCCTTCATTCTGTATCTGTACACTACGGATTGCTTGATTGTAATCATGTAAAATATTTTTGCTGACTGGTTAGACAATAGACAATAGACAATAGGTGCAGGAGTGGGCCATTTGGCCCTTCGAGCCAGCACCGCCATTCAATGTGATAATAGCTGATCATCCCCAATCAGTACCCCGTTCCTGCCTTCTCCCCATATCCCCTGACTCCGCTGTTTTTAAGAGGCCTATCTAGCTCTCTCTTGAAAGCATCCAGAGAACCTGCTTCCACCGCCCTCTGAGGCAGAGAATTCCACAGACTCACCACTCTCTGTGAGAAAAAGTGTTTCCTCATCTCCGTTCTAAATGTTACCCCTTATTATTAAACTGTGGTCCCCCTGGGTGTTAAAGAAGGAACTGCAGATGCTGGAGAATCCACAAAAGGCTCTCAGCAGGTGCAGCATCTAAGGAGCGAAGGAGATAGGCGACGTTTCGGGTCGAGACCCTTCTTCAGATGGTCAGGGATCAGGAAAACGAGAGATATAGACGGTGATGTGGAGAGATAAAGAACAATGAATGAAAGATATGCAAAAAAGTATCGATGATAAAGGGAACGCCATTGTAAGCTGTTTGTGGTGTGAGTCTTTCTGCAGTCTGCATTGGAGGAACCTCTGGGCTTGAAACATTGAATGTTTCTCAATTCTGTTAACCCTTGCTGTCTCCTCCCTTCCCACCTCTCCCTCAGCCCTCGGGCCCTGGCATTCCCTCTCTCTCTATCTCCCTCCCCCACCCCAGTCGCACTAGCTTCTCATTTTCACACTACAAACAGCTTACAATGGCTTGTTCCCTTTATCATCGATACTTTTTTGCATATCTTTCATTCATTGTTCTTTATCTCTCCACATCACCGTCTATATCTCTCGTTTCCCTGATCCCTGACCAGTCTGAAGAAGGGTCTCGACCCGAAACGTCTCCTTCGCTCCTTAGATGCTGCTGCACCCGCTGAGTTTCTCCAGCCTTTTGTGTCCCCTGGTTCTGGACTCCCCCAACATTGGGAACATATTTCCTGCCTCTAGTGTGTCCAAGCCCTTAACAATCTTATATGTTTCAATGAGATCCCCTCCCATCCTTCTAAACTCCAGAGTGTACAAGCCCAGCTGCTCCATTCTCTCAGCATATGACAGTCCCGCATCCCGGGAATTAACCTTGTAAACCTACGCTGCACTCCCTCAATAGCAAGAATGTCCTTCCTCAAATTAGGGGACCAAAACTGCACACAATACTCCAGGTGTGGTCTCACTATGGCTCTGTACAACTGCAGAAGGACCTATTTGCTCCTATATTTGATTCCTCTTGCTATAAAGGTCAACATGTAATTCGCTTTCTTCACTGCATGTTTACTTTCATAGACTGATGTACAAGGACCCCCAGATCCCGTTGTACTTCCCCTTTTCCCAACTTGACGCCAGTTAGCACACAACAAAAAATCTGTACACTGTACCTTGGTACATGTGACAATAAACAAAACGAAACTAAACTAGACACAAATGCTGGCGTAACTCAGTGGGATGGGCAGCATCTCTGAAGAGAAGGAATGGGTGACGTTTAGCAGGGTCTCGACCCCTTCGTTCTCTCCAGAGATGCTGCCTGTCCTGTGGAGTTACTCCAGCGTTTTGTGTCTACCTTTGATTTAAACCAGCATCAGCAGTTCTTTCCTAAACAAGACTAGACAGCCCTAGCACACCCAACACAGTTTAAGCCCTCATAAGGAATGATCTCCAGGAGTCAGCACTTAATTCAATGGACCTGAATTCACTGAAAGGTCAACAAGATGACATGGATCAAGTGTTTGATTAATGGTTAGCACTCCACCCAGCATTATTGATTAATTGATATTTAATTTGTATGTGAACACAACATAAAATAGATAGTGAGAGAGGAACTGTGATTTCAGATCTGGCATCACATCGAAGGAGTAATGGGCCTGTCCCACTTAGGCGATCTTTTTGGCGACTGTCATAGTCGTAGCAAGGTCGCTGAAAAACTAGCGACTGGACCCCCCCCCCCCCCCCCCCCTGCCACGACAATGTCTACAACAATGTCTACAACAACCTACCTCCAAGTCGACATCAAGCTATGACAAGCTACCGACAACCGGCGACCATTAGAACGTTCAACTACGACCACACCTACGCCAACCTACGTCCACCGGCGACAAGCTACGACGAGGTATAACCCTGTCGGCGACAGCTTAAAACAATTCAGTCGCCGGTACCTGTCGCCGGTTGACGTAAGTTCACGCAGGTCGTCGCCAATAGAATTCACCAAAGTCAGCACCGGCGACAAGCTACGTCAGCACCTACGTCAAGCTATGACCGTCGGAGCCAAGGGGCGCTGACTGTTGCCAAAAGGTTTTGAAATTTTCAAAATCCAGCGGCGACCAGCAAAAAAGGTTCGACTCTTTGGGCGACTGAGGAGACTTTGCAGGCGACATCCGGCGACCATGCGGCGACAGATAGTCGCCTGTAGTCGCCTAAAAGAAATCACCTAAGTGGGACAGGGGCATAGGAAAATGTCACTAGACTCTCTGGCAAATGGCACAACATGTATGGCATCAGCAGCACAAAGCATTCATCTGCCACAAACTATAATCTTAAAGATGGTTCCGAGAGTAACCAGTATCATCTTGGTACCAGTTATACTGGAATTAATTAAATCTCTAATCAGGCAATTAACCCAAGAGGAAATATTATGGCAATTCAGAATGAGTTCATTGGGAATTTAAGTTTTTTTTTAAATCTATCGAGGTGACTAAATCCTAATATTTTCTTTTACATGTCATTCAACTCTAATTAGATGGCATATCATGAGAAAGGGATATAAACAGACCATTTGGATCTCAACACTTCATGGGGAACAATGATTATTTGTGACTGATTGCCCAGGGTGCTACAAGAGCAGATAGTGCCATTAACTTTATTTAAAAAAAGACTGAATCAAAGACATGTGGCCCATCATATCGATGCTGACTCATAAGGCAACTCCGCCAATCTCATTGTGTAGGAAGGAACTGCAGAAGCTGGTTTAAACTGAAGATAGACACAAAATGCTGGAGTAACTCTGTGGGACAGGCAGCATCTCTGGAGACGAGGGATGGGTGACGTTTCTGGTCTGAAGAAGGGTCTCGACCCGAAGCGTCACCCATCCCTCCTCTCCAGAGATGCTGCCTGTCCCGCAGAGTTACTCCAGCATTTTGTGTCTATCTTCCATCTAGTTCATTCCTCTGTTCATCCCCCAACCCCTACACCCATCCATCAATATTTTTTTTCCTCTCATGTCTATGCAATCTTTTTTTTTAAGATTTAAAAGGTTCAAAGGTATTTTATTGTCACGTGTACCAACTAAGGAACAGTGAAACTCGAATTACCAAAGTTGATTCAGGCTTCTGACTCCAACACACATTGGGCAGATGGTTTTGGATCATAACCATTGTTTGGGAGAAAGGCTTCTCTTCACAACCCCTTGTATCTCAGGTCCAAAATGTTACGTCTGTGTTCTAACAGGATAGAATTGATTGATTGAAAGATACAGCATGGAAACAGGCCCTTTGGCCCACCGGGTACGCAGCACCCGTTCATACTAGCTCTATGTTATCCCACAGTCGCATCCACTCCCAACATACTAGGGGCATTTCACATAGGCCAATTAACCTGCAAGGCCGCACGTATTTGAGATGTGGGAGGAACCCGGAGCACCTGGGTCTCTGGAACCACGAGGCAGGGATGGGATTAGGTTCAATATACAGAGAGAACCAGAGTAAGGCACAGAGCAAACAGTAGGTGGTGCTAGCCGTGAAAACCATTCAATTGTTGGACTTTGCGGTCTGAATGAGAGTTCAAGGTCCCATCCAGAGATGTGAGCACAACAGTCCCAGTCCCAGAACCCAGGCACTTGCACTGTTGGAGATTCTGCCTTTCGGGTAAAATATTAAACTAAGTCCCCTCCTCTTGTCCTTCTGATGTATAATATTGCAGGTATATTAGCTATGTACCTGGTTATAACTGGACATATACAGGTATATATCTGATGTACCTGTCTGGGCCCTCTCAGTTGCATATAAAAGATCCCATTACACTCTTTCAAGGAAGAACAGAGGTCACCCTTGATATCACAGTCAAGTTACACCTCAATCCACCCCACTAAAATGGATTAACTGGTGACCATCACAGTGTTACTCATGCTAGCTTGCTACTTACTAATTGATTGATTAGTAAACATAGAAACATAGAAATTAGGTGCAGGAGCAGGCCATTCGGCCCTTCGAGCCTGCACCGCCATTCAATATGATCATGGCTGATCATCCAACTCAGTATCCTGTACCTGCCTTCTCTCCATACCCCCTGATCCCTTCAGCCACAAGGGCCACATCCAACTACCTCTTAAATATGGCCAACGAACTGGCCTCAACTACCTTCTGTGGCAGAGAATTCCACAGATTCACCACTCTCTGTGTGAAAAACGATTTTCTCATTTCGGTCCGAAAAGACTTCCCCCTTATCCTTAAACTGTGACCCCTTGTCCTGGACTTCCCCAACATCGGGAACAATCTTCCTGCATCTAGCCTGTCCAACCCCTTAAGAATTTTGTAAGTCTCTATGAGATCACCCCTCAATCTTCTAAATTCCAGCGAGTACAAATCCAGTCTTTCTTCATATGGAAGTCGTGCCATCCCAGGAATCAGTCTGGTGAACCTTCTCTGTACTCCCTCTATGGCAAGAATGTCTTTCCTCAGATTAGGAGACCAAAACTGTACGCAATAATCCAGGTGTGGCCTCACCAAGACCCTGTACAACTGCAGTAGAACCTCCCTGCTCTTGTACTCAAATTCTTTTGCTATGAATGCCAACTTACCATTCGCTTTCTTCACAGCCTGCTGCACCTGCAATGTATGTATGTAGTCTTCACCTGTATGTAGCCTTCATCCCACTGAGTCTATGTTCACACTAGTTCTACCTTATCACACTTTCCATCCACTCCCTACATACTAGGAGAAATTCACAGAAGCCAATTAACGTACAAACCTGCACGTCTGTGGTATGTGGGTGAAAATGGAGGGAACCCAAGGGAGAACACAGGGAGAACATGCAGACTCCACACTGACAGCATCCGAGGACAGGATTGAACCTGGGTCTCTGGTGCTGTGAGGCAGCAGCTGTGTTACCATGATTCCTACAACACAAGAATAACTACACTTCCAAATTATATATTTGGGGGCGGCACGGTGGCGCAGTGGTAGGGTTGCTGCCTTACAGCGCCAGAGACCTGGGTTCGATCCTGGCTATGGGTGTTGTCTGTACGGAGTTTGCATGTTCTCCCCATAACAAGTGTGGATTCTCTCCAGAATCTCCTGTTTCCTCCCACACTCCTAAGAAGTTCATTAGCTTAATTGTAAATTGCCCTTAGCGTGTGTAGGATAGTGTAAGTGAGGTGATCGCTGGTCGGCACGGAAACGGTGGACCGAAGGGCCTGTCTCCACACTGCACCTCTAAACTAAACGACATTTGCTGGCCAGTTCTTTGCAATGAGTTGTGAAAGGCACCAGATAATTGTATAGCTTCCTTTTATATTGTTCATGAATCCTCATCCTGTGCATCTGCTTGGTAAGAGGATGGAACTTGGTTGAGAACGGGCAGCTAAGAACGAAACAGTTACAAACAGGATTCCAAGCTGGCAGGGAGTGAAGAGAATTCAGGAGCTTCAGTCACTGAAAGTAAGCATGCAGGTACAGCAGGCAGTGAAGAAAGCCAATGGCGTGTTGGCCTTCATAACAAGAGGAGTTGAGTATAGGAGCAAAGAGGTCCTTCTGCAGTTATACAGTGCCCTAGTGAGACCACACCTGGAGTATTGTGTGCAGTTTTGGTCTCCAAATTTGAGGAAGGACATTCTTGCTATTGAGGGTGTGCAGCGTAGGTTCACCAGGTTAATTCCCGGGAAGGCGTGACTGTCATATGCTGATAGAATGGTGCGGCTGGGTTTGTATACTCTGGAATTTAGAAGGATGAGAGGGGATCTTATTGAAACATATAAGATTGTTAAGGATTTGGACACGCTTGATGCAGGAAACATGTTCCCGATGTTGGGGGAATCCAGAACCAGGGGCCACACTTTAAGAATAAGGGGTAAGCCATTTAGAACGGAGATGAGGAAAAACTTTTTCACACAGAGGGTTGTGAATCTGTGGAATTCTCTGCCTCAGAAGGCAGTGGACGCCAATTCTCTGTATGCTTTCAAGATAGTGTCGGATAGAGCTCTAAAAGATAGCGGAGTCAGGAGATAGAGGGAAAAGGCAGGAACGAGGTATTGAGTGTGGATGATCAGCCATGATCGCAGTGAATGGCAGTGCTGGCTGGAAGGGCCGAATGGCCTACTCCTGCACCTATTGTCTATTGTTTATTGTCTAAGAACTAGTGCCAGGCATGAAGGCATGATGAAACACCGCACAAAGCCAATTGATCCAAAGTTCAGCACTGTCAGTGGTTCAAAACCTGAAGCAGCAAGTAGTCTTTAGAGTGATACATTAAACTTTTAATGCCAACATGTCCCAAACAATGAGCATGCCAGGAGTAAAAGAAGCAGGGAAGGAACTTTTACTAGTATGGCTGTCTGGTAGCTTTAATATCACTGAACCTTAATTGGTGCATGTGACAATAAACGTGAACTTGAACTTGAACTGCAGATGATAAGGTCAAAAGGAATAGGAGTAGAATTAGCCCATTCAGTCCATTAGATCTACTCCACCATTCAATCAAGGATGATCTATCTCTCCCTCCTAACCCCATTCTCCTGCGTTCTCCCCATAACCACTGACACCTGCACTAATCAAGAATCTATCTATCTCTGCCTTAAAAATATCCACGGACTTGGCCTCCACCGCCTTCTATGGCAAAGAATTCCACAGATTTACCACCCTCTGACTAAACACATTTCTCCTCATCTCTTTCCTAAAAGAGCGTCCTTTAATTTTGAGGCTATGACCTCTGGTCCTTGACTCTCCCACGAGTGGAAACATCCTCTCCACATCCACTCTATCCAGGCCTTTCACTATTCTGCATGTTTCAATGAGGTCCCTCCTCATTCTTCTCAACTCCAGCGAGTACAGGCCCAGTGCTGACAATCACTCATCATAGGTTAACCTACTAATTCCAGGGATCATTCTTGGACCCTCTCCAGATGCTAGTTTGAACCAAAGATAGGCACAAACTGCTGGAATAACTCAGCGGGACAGGCAGCATCTCTGGAGGGAAAAGTCTGAAATAAGGTTTTGACCCGAAACAACAGTCTGAAGAAGGGTCTCGACCCGAAACGTCGCCCCTTACTTCTCTCCGAAGATGCTGCCTGTCCTGCTGAGTTACTCCAACATTCTGTGTCTACCAGGGGAATTCTGAGTGTTCTGACCAATATGTCTTGCAACATTTAAGGGCAGCTGTAATAACACTGACAAGATTAATTACGAAGTGGAAAAAAAACAAAGATCTGGAGGAATTCAGCAGGTCAGGCAGCATCTGTGGAGGGAAAAGGACAGTCAGTATTTCAGGTCGAGACTCTTCCTCAGGATCTGAACCGTTTTCTGTCCGTCTCCTTCCACAGAGGTTGCCTGATATTAATTTGTCTAGATTCACTCCAGAATCCACTATCTGCGGTGACACCTTCATGTTTAGTTTAGTTTAGAGCTACAGCGCGGAAACAGGCCCTTCAGCCCACCAAGTCCGCGCCGACCAGCGAGCCCCGCACATTAACACTATCCTAAACACACTAGGGACAATTTACAATTATACCAAGCCAATTAACCTACAACCCTGTACATCTTTGGAGTGTGGAAGGAAACTGGAGCATCCGGAGAAATCCCACCTAGGTCACGGGGAGAACGTACAAACTCTGTACAGACAGCACCCGTAGTCAGGATCGAACCTGGGTCTCTGGCGCTGTAAGGCATCAACTCTACTGCTGCACCACGCTGCTGCCCTTAGGAGTTCTATGAGCAGAATTAGGCCTTTTGGCCCATTGTCTACTCTGCCATTCTATCACAGTTAATTTATCTTTCCCTCTCAACCCCATTCTCCTGCCATCTCCCCATAACCCTTGACCTCTTAAACTTCTAATTTCTCTATAATGATGTAAAGCTTTTAACTGGCTCCCATCAATATTTCACCGATGTGGCTTCACTTCCAGACTGGAACCCGTCATTCCCGCTCTCTGTGTGAGGCAGTAAGGGGCAGGGTGAAGCCCAGCTTTTATTTCATGAGGACTGGAATGCAAGAACAGGGATGTAATGCTGAGGTTTTATTAGGCGCTGGTCAGATTGCATTTGGAGTATTGTGAGTAATTTTGGGCAATTGTTAGCACCATATCTGACGAAGGACATGCTAGCCCTGGAGAGGATCCAGCGAAGGTCTACGAGAATGATCCCAGCAATGAGTGGGTTAACATATGGTGAGCGTTTGTCGGCACTGGGCCTCTACTCGCTGGAGTTTAGAAGGATGAGGGGGGGACCTCATTGAATATTGTCAAACAGTAAAAGGCTTGGATAGAGTAGATGTGGAGGGGATGTTTCCACTAGTGGGAGAGCCTCGGATCAGAGGTCACAGCCTCAGAATTAAAGGACTTTCCTTTAGGAAGGAGATGAGGAGGAATTTCTTTAGTCAGAGGGTTGTGAATCTGTGGAATTCTAAGTCAGAGATAGATTCTTGATTAGTATGGGTGTCAGGGGTTTTTCGGAGAAGGCAGGAGCACAGGGTTAGGAGGGAGAGATAGATCAGCCATGATTGAAAGAGTTGATGGGCCGAATGCCCTAATTCTGCTCCTATCACTAATGACCTTTTGACCTTACGAACTGCTTCCTGCCTGGGCAGCGATTGTCACAGCTCTTTCACTTGTTGCCCCTGAGTCTGTCACTACCAGGCACTATCCCAGGCAAGCTGAAAGTGCAGCCCTTACGACAAGAGACACTTGCACAGAGAGAGGCAAGAGGTGAGGCTGTTTCACACGGCAATCATCTCCGATCAAACTCTGCGGCCATGTGAGTCAACTAGTGTCAGACGAACCCATGAACAAGGCAGCAGACGTGCAAAGGCACTCTGCTCCATTTAACCTGCCCAACATGGTTCAAACAGCTAGAGAAGTGCATGCCCCACTCCACTCAAAACCATCTCATCTCTGGGAATGATAGAAAGAACAAACACACTCTGAAATAATGTGGGGGGAAAATACTCATTCTAAACCCATTACGCACTTAAATCTAATTCAGAAGATAATATTAGCCTTGATAATTCCTTTAAGTATCACCTTCGATAACATTAATAATAGCTACTGCTGGTCTCACTAATTGAACAAACACTTTATGAATGGGTCCTTGTTTTAATATTTATTCCCGTAATTCTAAATTGGATCCTCCACTGGACTCCAGGTTAAATTCCAATAATCTAACCGTTCCATTTGTTCCTAATGCAACACACCAGTATTCCCACTTGAATTGTGCATCAGTCAGAATTCAATCAGATAGAAAATCAGATAGAATGAGGCTGAGATGGACAGAAGGCGGCAATTTTAAGCAGGGAGCATTGTGAGAGGTTTGGTACATTTGGTAAGATGGCAAGTGTCATCTTTTTAAGCTGGAAGGGTGCATGGGAGAGGTAGACTTTATCTAAAAGCATGAGTCATCCTGTGGTTGCCTGTGGTGAACTGAATCTATGCAGAGTGAGCACTTGACAAGGATTCAGGCTGCATTATCAAACCTCAAAAGGTATACACAGAAGTCCAAGTGCTTCATCTGAGTCATCAACATAAACACAAAGTGCTGGGTCAGGCAGCATCTCTGGAGAAAAAGGATGGGTGACGTCTTGTGTCTGAAGAAGGGTCCAGCCATGGCCAGGCCAGCACAGTGGCGCAGCGGTAGTGTTGCACCCTTACAGCACCAGAGTCCCGGGTTCGATCCTGACTACGGGTGCTGTCTGTACGGAGTTTGTACATTCTCCCCGTGACCTACGTGGGTTTTCTCCGGATGCTCCGGTTTCCTCCCACACCCGAAAGATGTACAGGTTTGTAGGTTGGTCGGCTTGGTATAATTGTAAATGTTCCCTAGTGTGTGAAAGGATAGAGTCAATGTACGGGGGTCACTGGTCGGCACGGACTCGGTGGGCCGAAGGGCATGCTTCCACGCTCTATTTCTAAACTAAACTAAAAGATGCTCCCTCTCCCGCTGAGTTACTCCAGCATTTTGTGTCTTTCTTCGGTGAAAACCAGCATCTGCACTTCCTTCCTAAACAAGGAATATGATGGACACCCAGTCAAAGAGATTCTTTTAAAGATGCTGAAAACAGCATCAAGCTACATCATTTACACTTTTCACAGGAACGTTATCAAACAAAATTAGACAGGAAAATATAAAGAAGCAAGAACAAAAACATCAAGTAACGTTAAAGAGAGAGAACGTTGATGGGAGCAGGAGAAAGTCATCGAGTCAGCCACAGAGTTACTGAGTCACAGTCACGCAGCAAGGAAACAGGCCCTTCGGCCCAACTTGCCCACGCCCACCAGGATGCCCCATCTACACTAGTCCTGTCGAGGCGGGCCGGTACCGTTGCTGCCTTACAGCGCCTGCAGTGCCAGACACCCGGGTACAATCCTAACTCCGGGGGCTGTGTGAATGGAATTTGTACGTTCTCCCTGTGACCGCGTGGGTTTTCTCCGGGTGCTCCGGTTTCCTCCCACGGTGCTGGCGCGACGGGCCGAATGGCCTCCTCCTGCACCTATTTTCTACTACAAAGACATAGAGGTGTGTAGGTTAATTGGCTTGGTATAAATGTAAATTGTCCCCAGTGTGTGTAGGATAGTGTTAATGTGCGGGGATCGCTGGTCGGTACGGACTCAGTGGGCCGAAGGGCCTGTTTCCGTGTTGTATCTCTAAACTATTTAATGTGGAGACAGATACATTATTGAGAGGTTTGGGGATTGAGGGTGATGGAGAGCTGGCGGAGAGGAGGATTGTGGACTGTGTCTCTGCACCAGAGACTTTGGGTTTTGCACCATTATAGTTACCAGATATTATGGTTATGAATTTATTGCATTTTTGATTAGTATGTATGTGTGTTAATTTGTTTACAGGCTTGTTAAGCTGCAGCAAGTAAAACTTTGCATTATTCCATTGTCAGTGTTGCCTGAGTCTTGACTCGAGGACTGAAGTAAATAAGCCATAATCATAGTGAATATAGGGCAGGAGTCCATTAGATATTTATTGATTAGAATGGAGCTATTGGAGTCAAGGGATATGGGGAGAAGGCAGGCACCGGTTATTGATAGGGGATGATCAGCCATGATCACAATGAATGGCGGTCGAAGCCGGGTATCTGGTGCTGTAAAGCAGCAACTCTACTGCTGTGCCATCATGCCACCCATATCTTCTGCCAACCTACTAACAAACACCCTCTACCATCCTCTACTAACCCCACTGCCCCATACTAACAAACACCCTCTACCATCCTCTACTAACCCCACGGCCCCATACCATTCACTGCTATGAAAACCACAAGGACACTGAAAAGACTAGACTTGTATTCACTGGAGTTTAGAAGGATGATGGGGGAAACTTATAGAAACATATAAAATTATAAAAGGACTGGACAGGCTAGATGCAGGAAAAATGTTCCCAATGTGGGGCGAGTCCAGAACCAGGGGCTTAGAGTAAAGGGGAAGCCATTTAAGACTGAGGTGAGAAAAAACGTTTTCACCCAGAGAGTTGTGAATTTGTGGAATTCCCTGCCACAGAGGGTGGTGGAGGCTAAATCACTGGATGGATTTACGTTAGATAGAGCTCCAGGGGCTGGTGGAATCAAGGGATATGGGGAGAAGGCAGGAAGATGGGATTAGAAGGCAGAGATCTGCCATGATTGAATGGCAAATTAGGCTCAATGGGCCGAATGGCCTAATTCTATGCTATAACTTGTGACTCGAGGGGCCAAGTGGACCTCTCCTATTATTTCCTTGGTTCTTGTGTGGACTCAGAGCTACATCGTTGCAGATCAGGCAAAGGGGAAACAGGATCCATCAGCATCATTGGACCATCTCCCACATTGTCCCCCACTTCCCCTCACTCTGATCCATGAGGGAAACGGCATCCCTGCAGCCACTCCCGGGAGAGGATGGGAGGGAAAGGATGGGGATGGAGAACGAGTGACAGCCTAGTGTTACATATAGTTCACAGGAATAACACATTATAAATGTTAAACAGAGGCAGACAAAGGGAAGCAAATATGCTGACAGTGAGTAAGCAGTGTGAAGGTGGCTGTGGGGGCGTTTAGACTGTTTTTAAAAACACATACTGATTTTTTTCCTCCACCAAGTACATGCATCGGTATTACAGCACGATAGTTAATATTCCGTTGCCAATCAACTGAGCTGAGCAACAGCTCAACGAGTGTCACACCAACGCCCCCTACAATGCATCGTGCTGTGCCTGAAGGTATCGGTTGCTATATAACCCACTTCCACCCCATCCCTGGGCATCCGTGGCATCCAGAGCCATCTCAAGCCCCATCAATGGAAGAAGCACCAGGCTTCAATATTCGCACTGCGATAACAACCCTGATTATAGCCCCGTACAGGCGGCACGGTGGCGCAGCGGTAGAGTTGCTGCCTTAAGGGCCTGTCCCACTGTACGAGGTAATTCAAGAGTTCTCCCGAGTTACCCCTGATTTGAACTCAGAGAATCACGGTAATAGCCGTTCATAGGTGTTCGGGGCTCTCGTGGACATTTTTCACAGTGCTGAAAAACCTCACGAGTTACTGCGTTTCCCGAGTATCTGCCGTTAGCGTTACGAGCCGCTAAGAGACGTCACGAGCTCCGACGTACCCGCTGCGTACATTCTACGCACTTACCACGAGTTTGATTTTTTTTTTAACTCGGGAGAGCTCTTGGGTAAACTCGTATAGTGGGACAGGCCCTTTACAGCGCCAGAGACCCAGGTTCCATCCTGACTACTCGTTCTGCCTGTACGGAGTTTGTACCGTCTGAAGAAGGGTTTCGGCCTGAAACGTTGCGTATCTCATTCGCTCCATAGATGCTGCTGCACCCGCTGAGTTTCTCCAGCATTTTGTGTACCCCCGGAGTTTGTACATTCTGCCCCGACCTGCGTGGGTTTTCTCCGGTATCTCCGGTTTCCTCCCACACGCCAAAGACGTACTGATTTGTAAGAAGGTTGTCCCTAAAGTGTAGGATAGTGCTCACTATATCACGATAGAGAGTCATAGAGTGATGCAGTGTGGAAACAGGCCCTTCGGCCCAACTTGCCCACAAAGACCAACAATGTCCCATCTACTCTCGTTCCACTCGCCTGCGCTTGGTCCATATCCCTCCAAATCTGTCCTATCCATGTACCTGTCCATCTGTCTCTTAAACGATGGGATTAGTCCCACCACCCTTTGTGTGAAAAAGTTACCCCTCGGATTCCAATCAAATCTTTTCCCCTTCACATTGAACCTATGTCCTTTGGCCCTTGATTCCCCTACTCTGGGCAAAAAACTCTGAGCATCTACCCGACTTATTGCTCTCATGATTTTGTATACCTCTATAAGATTCCCCCTTCATAGAAGGGCCGAATGGCCAGTTTCCACACTGTCTCTAAACTGAACTAATCTAAACTGTACCAAACTCAACTAATCTAAACTAAACTAGTAGGTTGAATCAGCCCGTACACCTGCCCCACTGGTCAATGAGATCATGGCTGACCTGACCTCTGCCTCAGCCGCACTGCCCTGTCTGTTCCCCAGACTCTTCAACCCTCCCTGCACTCTGAACGTCGATCTGAGAATGAGCTTGATTATTAGATCATCAATAACAGCACATTTTAGGAACATCGCTGCGTAATGCCTCACGCCCTTTACTGCGCCAAATTTTAGAATTACCTGGTCACTTCTTGTAGATTTATTGATGGCGCACACAGTAGAAGCGATTTGACTTTGATGGGGAAGGGGAAACAAATGTGGGAGTGTCAACCAGTGAGATCGCTCACCTTCACACACTGAGCCCACTTGTAATCACCCCTGCCTGAGAGTTTGTTCGATGGAACTCAGTGCGCGGGGGAAAGGCAACCAGAAATCATGGAACAGAGAACAACAGAGCGCAGGAACAGGCCCTTCAGCCCACAATGTCCATGCTCAACATAATGCAATGGGCAACACAATGGCTCAGCTGCTGCCTCATTGCGCCAGTGACCCGGCTTCGATCCTGACCTTGGGTGCTGTCTTGTGTGGAGTTTGCTTGGTCACAACGCGAACATGCAAACTCCACACAAACAGCACCCAAGATCAGAATAGGACCTGGGTCACTGTTGCTGTGAGGCAGCAGTTCTGTTACCATGCTTGCATGTTCTTCCTGTAACCGCATGGGTTTCCTCCGGGTGCTCCGGTTTCCTTCCACATCCCAAAGAAGTGTGGGTTTGTGGGTTAATTGGCTTCTGTAAATTGCCCCTTGTGTGTAGGGAATGGATGAGCCGTGGAATAACATAGAATTAATGTGAATGGGTGTTGGATGGTCAGCATAATCTCGGTGGGCCAAAGGCCTGATTCCATTCTGTATCTCTAAAACAAAAAATAAGATGAACTAATCTCATCTGCCTGGACATGATCCCCATCCCTCCACTCCTTACACATTCCTAGTACCTTAGACAGGTACATGGATTGAACAGGTTTAAAGGGACACGGACCAAATACAGGCAGGTGGGACTAGTGTAGATGGGACATGTTGCCTGGTGTGGGCAAGATGGGCCGAAGGGCGTGGTTATCTACTGGTGACTGCAGTGAAGTGGTGGCCAAAGGCAAATTTTCCCCCTTGGTCTCCCTACTCCTCGAAGCAGAGGCCTTTGTCATATTCCTGGAGGTTTCATTGCATGGTAGAACATTTCCATCCCCACACACTAGTTGTTGATTGCTTAGAGTGTTACGGTGTGGAAACAGGCCCCACGACCCAACAATGTCCCAGCTACTCGAGTCACAGTGATACAGTGTGGAAACAGGGCCTACAGCCCAACTTGCCCACATCGGCCAACATGTCCCATCTACACTAGTCCCACCTGCCCCCATTTGGTCCATATCCTTCCAAACCTGTCCTATTCTTTACATTCTTAAATATTCGGATAGTCCTTGTCTCAACTACCTCCTCTAGAAACTTGTCCATACACCCACCACCCTTTGTGTGAAAAAGTTACCCCTCAGATTCCTACTAAATCTTTTCCCCTTCACCTTAAACGTATGTCTCCTGGTCCTCGATTCACCTGCTCTGAATCACCTACTATAAATCCTCGCTACTTACTGCCTTCCTCCTCCAACCATTCGCTGTCGAACTTTCCCTCCAAAACCTTCCCTCCCCCTAGTCTTGATTAATTTATATAACCACAGTAGAAGAGCGTTCACCAACAAAGGCATTCTTCTCGTGTGGGAAAGGGTTAATTGATTCTAGTTCACCCCAATGAATCAGAGGCAGTTAGCATTGAGTTGGATATTTATCCAGCAGAAAGACTTGCATCACATTTACATTCCAAAATGGTAAAATGCAAATAGCAAACACTTAAGATAGCGGAACAGTTATGCATAGCTGTCATACCACCCTCTGCTCTAATAAGTCCTGAAAATTCTGCAGGGATTCACTCAGGACAAGGGAGTGTTTTGCAACCTTCAACGATGCTATCGTGTCGAGTGGCCATTATCAGCAAAAAAAGCCTCTTACCAAACCTTTTTCCTCTTTATAAACACATTATATTATTTACATCATCACATCTTTTGTACACAGTGACAGGATTAAAATTACACAGCTAATGTTTCTCCTGCATTTGCCAAACAATTTCTCCGGGATATAGTGCTCCTTTAATGGGTACTGCTTTGATTTGGGTTTTTTTTGCGGGAGATAATGGCAATATTTTACAGAAACAATATAATTAACGAACTGCAACCTGGAAACAAATTAATCTTTGCAATATTAGCAAACTGGAGGTGTGACCAGCGGGGAAACAGAAAGATGAAAGTGGGAAGAAAGAGAGTAAAGCCGATGAAGAGAGAGAGAGAGAGAGGGAGAGAGAGGGAGAATGCGAGAAAGAAAGAGGGAAAGAATGAAAGAGGAAAAGAGAAATAGAGAGATGGGGAAGGGAGGTGAGAGAACAAAAGTAGAAAGACGCAGAGTAAGAAAGGGGGAAAGAAATAGAGAGGAAAGTGTGGACAAGAGAAACAAGAGAAAAATAAATGGGGTCACATAGAGAACAAACAAGCTCCATGAAGACATTGGCGGCAGTTGGGATTGAACGTAAATAACCGGAGCTGTGAGGCAACTACTCTCCCTGCTATAGCGCTGTGCCATAGACACACAATGCTGCAGTAAGTCAGTGGGGCAGGCAGCATCTCTGGAGAATAGGGATGGGTAATGTTTGCGATCAAGACCCTTCTTCAACTTTTCTCTTACCTCCCACAGAGGTGATTCTGCCTTTGTGTATCAGTATGTCTATTCCCAATCTGCCTTCATTCGTTCCCTGTACAAAGCTCGGCACAGTGGGGTAGCTGGTAGTGCCGCTGCCTCACGGTGTTAGAGAGCCGGGTGACCTCAGATGCCGTCTGCCACGTGTGATCGGGTGGGTTTCCTCCCACACCGCAATGACGTGTGCATGTGAAAATGGGACAGCATAGAACTAGTGTGAGCTGGTGATCAATGGTCAGAGTGAACTCAGTGGGACGAAGGCATCATTCAAATATCAGAAAATCTATCCCATCTTTCAGCCGAATACATTGCTGAGCATTAGTCCCATCAATCTCGAGCCCCAGATCCACAATTTATGGCATATATATATATATATATATATATATATATATATGTATCTATATCTATATTTATATCTATGTATGTGTAGCAAAGAACAGCAGATGCTGGTTTATCAAAGATAGCACAAAATGCTAGAGTAAGTCAGTGGGGCAGGCAGCATCTCTGGAGATGGGTGATGTTTCGGGTCGAGACCCTTCCATATCTTGTTTCACTTTCCCCTGACCAAGTCTGAAGAAGGGTCTTGACCCAAAACATCATGCATTCATTCTCTCCAGAGATGCTGCCAATTAAAAGTCTCATCTTGACCACTTCCTGTTTGCACTGTGCTTTGATTTTAGAAAAAACGCTACCACATATGGCTGTGATTTTTTGGCCATCTTACTCAGAGTCTTCCTCTGCTGCGCAGGCCCCGAGGATTTTTCCCTTCGATGAAAAATAAAAGACTTATTAGTGTTTAAAAAATCTTGAGATATTCTCTCCTGTCAATCACCGCTGTGAAGGCCACGCCCCTTCTGGTAGGAGGGAGAGGGACTATAAATCCCAGAAATGTGGGCATGGCTCAGTTTCTCTGCAAGATGGCGAGGGAGAGGTCACGACTCTATGTCTGAGCTGGGAAACTACAGAACACTGTGAGTATGCAATGTACTTGAATAAATGATTTGTTAGCCCTTAATGAAAATGAAATGAGTTGTTTGGCCTGCCCTGTGCTTGAAACTGCAATGTCAATGGAAGTGAAATGAAAATGCAATGAGCTATTCGGCCTGCCCTGTGCTTGAAACTGCAATGCAATTGGAAATGAAATGAAATGAGTTGTTTGTCCTGCAGAAACCACTAAATTTGGCCCACAAGGCCCCTATTTGCTGAGAAACTAGTCCCTTTTGCCCAACATGCCGATATTAGCCCAGGAGGAGCATTTTGGCCCAAAAGGCCCGTGCCAGGCCTTTCACTGAGATTTCTTATTTCTTAAAGAGCCCCTTTGGCCCATCAGGCCTGTACTAGCCCAGGAGTCCCATCGGCCCATCAGTAAGTATTCCCTCTGCAAGTATTAAACCTCACCCCAGCATTTATCTCCCTCCCTTCATTTGTTCCCTGTGAGATCCAGGCCAGGATAGACTTTCCTCCTTCATTGCTGTTATCTGCAGAAAAAGATGAAAAATGTCTAAAATTGATTCATAGCAAAAGGATTTGAGTACCTACTTCAGTTGTACAGGGTCTTGGTGAGACCACACCTGGAGTATTGCGTGCAGTTTTGGTCTCCAAATCTGAGGAAGGACATTATTGCCATAGAGGGAGTGCAGAGAAGGTTCCCACTGATTCCTGTTTTGAAGGAAAGACTGGATAGACTCGGTTTATTTCGATAGTTTCCCGATGAGCCAGGACAAGGGGTCACAGCCAAGACCCTTTCTTCACACAGAGCTCTGGAACTCTCTGCCACAGAGGGTAGTTGAGGCCATTGTTCATATTTAAGAGTGAGTTGGATGTGGCTGTGTTGGATGTGGCCAAGGGATCCCAGTTGGATGATCAGCCATGATCATATTGAATGGCTGAGTGGCCCTACTCCTGCACCTAATTTTATGCTATGTTTCCAGCCCACAGAATCAGAATTTCCGATTTTCTGAGTGCCCACAATGTCCAGCTAGCTAGCCGTCCATGGAAACCGGTACCTTCGGCCCACAACACCCATACTAGCGCTCCAGAAAGCCCCCCCTCCCCCCCACTGGCCAGCAATATTGGGGGAATTGGTGGAGAGGTGGAATATTGTGTTACAGGACAGCCCTCCTATGTGAATATGGGATCCCACTTAATCTAGTATATTACTAAAAGACTCATCTTGTCTGTGAAGGTAAATTTGATTGTTTGCCAGATTCTCGTTATCTGAACTATGCCAAAAGAGTACACAATAACGCTAAATTATTTGCACCACCTTACTCACAAATGTCTTGTTATGTAGTGTATCAAGCTTTGTTCAGATTGATGTTATATTTTTCAAGTTATTAACATTTTTTAATTTACAAAACCCCATTTGAGAAAATGTTCTTCCCTGTGCTTACAGCTATGACATTGCAATGGGATTGTAACCCTACTTGCAGCAATGCTGCTATCCAAGTAGACGGAGTCATGCTAGCCCTAGCATGTGCAATTGCATTTTAAAAATGTTTTTTAATGAGGAAGGGTGAATAAAGCGAAATGAGCAGACCCTGCTCAGTTGGGTGGCTATGGGTGAGTGGTGGAATTTTGCATTGGGGAACGGGTTGCATTGGGGAAATGGGTGAGTGGTGGAATATTGCCTTGGGGAACAGGTTGTGTTGGGGGACCAGGCCTCCCGTGGGGGCTATGGGTGTGTGGTGGAATATTATGCTGGGTGAACGGGTTTTGTTGGGGGACTAGGCCTCCTGCTCCTTTACTACTTCCTCTCAGTGTGGGAGAAAAGGCCCCTTTGGCTCTTTTACCAGCGCTCAACCATTAAGATCTAGAGCGTTACTAAGATCAAAACACAATGTGTTGGAGGAACGCAGCAGTTCAGGCAACCTCTGCAGAGGAATTGGACATATGACATTATGGGCCGCGACCCTTCTTCAGATCGGTATGAGTAAGGGCGAGAAATCTGGAAAAGGAGGTAGGGGTGGGATAAAGCTTGGCAAGTGATGGGTGGAGTAAGTGACAAAGGCAAGAGGTGAAAAGGAGACCAAAGCATATCGGATAAGGGGAGAAGAGGAGGAGTGAAATGTCATACTGGAGGCAGGAATATAGGTGGAAGGGGACAACAGGGAGGGGAGAGGGGGAATGTGAAACAGAAAGGGGGATTAGACAATAGACAATAGGTGCAGGAGTAGGCCATTCGACCCTTTGAGCCAGCACCGCCATTCAATGTGATCATGGCTGATCATCCCCAATCAGTACCCCGTTCCTGCCTTCTCCCCATATCCCCTGACTCCGCTATTTTTAAGAGCCCTACCTAGCTCTCTCTTGAAAGCATCCAGAGAACCTGCCTGCACCGTCCTCTGAGGCAGAGAATTCCACAGACTCACCACTCTCTGTGAGAAAAAGTGTTTCCTCGTCTCTATTCTAAAGGATTCAGGGAGGAGGGGAATGGAGCGGGATGATTGGGGGGGGGGGGGGGAATGTTGGGAGAAATATGTGTGCACCAGGGTGGTGGGTGAGTGTTGGGGGAAGGGAGGAGTGGGGGTATAACCGTGTCACTAAAACATCCATCTCTACTTCTGCAGCAAACACCAATTCCAGCTCTGCTGTTCAAACCTTGTCTCAGGTAGACAAAAATGCTGGTGAAACTCAGCGGGTGAGATAGCATCTACAGATTCTGCCTCACCCGCTGAGTTTCTCCAGCATTTTTGTCTACCTTTTTACAGCATCTGCAGTTCTTTCTTAAACCTTATCTCAGCCACTGTAACATCATGATACCTCATGACCTGGCTCCTTCATTCGGTACTGTGTGAAGCTGAGGTCGGTGACAGTAGCACTACCCTTCTCCTAACCTCCACCAGACTTGTTGACCTCTATTAGTTTCTGGCTAAACAACTTGTTGACTTGGAAATGCACATCACCGTTGTAAAACCCTCGTCTCCCCCGCCCTAAAACCCTCCCAAAATATTCCTGCTCCAACATTGGTCAAAGCTGCCACAGCCAAATATAAAAACAGTTTTTATCCACGAGTAGTTGCTCTACTCAACAGCCAAAAATCTGTAGTCTTCCTTTGATCTGGTATTTTGTTGGTTCACATGCTTGATCAATGGTGTTTTATCATTAATGTTTTATTATTATTAATGTTTAGTGTTTTCTGAGACATTCGTAACTGTCACTGTATGTCATGTTGTTACTTGTGGGTGGAGCACCAAGGCAAATTCCTTGCATGTGAATACTTGGCCAATAAACTTACTGACTTACTTACTTACTTGATCAATCCATGTTCCATCACACTTTCCACAGCCAACAATGGCCTGTCTACTTTATCATCGTTACTTTTTTGCACATCTTTCATTCATTTGTTCTATATCCCTCCATATCACCGTCTATATCTCTAGTTTCCCTTTCCCCTGACGCTCAGTCTGAAGAAAAGTCTCGACCCAAAACGTCACCTGTTCCTTCTCTCCGGGGATGTTGCCTGTCACTCTGAGTTACTCCAGATTTATGTGACTGTGTTTGGTTTAAACCAGCATCTGCCGTTCCTTTCTACACACCATCTTTAATGGGTCTGGCCTTT
Source organism: Okamejei kenojei (assembly GCA_035221665.1). Classification (NCBI taxonomy): domain Eukaryota; kingdom Metazoa; phylum Chordata; class Chondrichthyes; order Rajiformes; family Rajidae; genus Okamejei; species Okamejei kenojei. Next base: position 3,816,066 of record CM069164.1, read on the forward strand.
GATGACCAGCAACCTGGCCTTCCTTCCACAATTCCTGGCAGAAATTTTCCTTTCCTCATTCAGCTCATACCTAAAAAATTCCTCCTCTTTGTTTATTGCATCTTTTCTCCTGTCTCTCCTGTTAGTCCCATTAGGGAGGGTGCCACACATTTTAATTTCCAAGTTTAATTAAGTTGAGTTTAGTATAGAGATACAACGCAGAAACAGGCCCTTTGGCCCACCGAGCTTGCACTGACCAATGAACATTAACCCTATCCTACATGAGGGACAATTTTTATATTTATACCAAGCTATACCTAATTGGAAACCGAAGCTCTCCGAGAAAACCCACGCGATCACGGGGAGAACATACAAACTCTGTACAGACAAGCACCCACAGCCAGGATCGAACCTGGGTCTCTTGCCCTGTAACTGTTGTAAGGCAGCAACTCAACCTCTGCGCCACCGTGCCGCCCATATTCTTATGCAGAAACAAAGGTCATCTTTACAGATGCCAGGACAACCTGCCATTCAACCGAGCATCCTTCATTTTCATTTCAGATTTTTAGCAATTGAGGTATTTTTTTCTCCTTTGCTCCAAACTTATAACTCGGTCACACCACCAGCCTTCAAAGTTCACCTATACAGAGGCTCCTGTGATGGAAAGGTTCTGGGGATAGATCTGGCAGAGACGTCTACATCGATGCACAAACCAAGTAACTCTTGCCCGGTCCTTCAAATACTTAAAACATCAAGGTTCTGATTTGTTTAATTCAGTACAAATATGATTTATCAGCATATTAAATTCCCCACGGGCTACTTGGAACAGACCCCATTTCATGACAATACAGGGGCTGTCACTTCACAACCTTGTGGACGCAATCACAGGATGGTAAAAATCATCCATCTTGTCACTGTATCAACTTTTTGTCTTTCCCTTATTCACCCTAACATTCATAATTCTGCCTTTCAATTCTTCTATCTTTGCTTACACCAAATCCTTCTCAACACTGCCATAACTGATCTTTCTGTTTACATTAACAGCCTTGATCACTTGCACCTCCTCCAACCGCATCTACCCTATCCTCTGTTCCAGGTGTGGACTCTGATATCGGCGAGACCAAGCGCGGACTGGGGCGATCGTTTCGCTGAACACCTCCGCTCAGTCCGCCTTGGCCTATGGGATCTCCTGGTTGCCAGGCACTTTAACTCCCGCTCCCATTCCCACACTGGCCTTTCTGTCCTGGGCCTCCTTCATTGTAAGAGTCAGGCCCAGCGCACATTGGAGGATCAGCTTTTTTTGCTTGAGCAGCTTTTAACCCAGTTGTTATATTGGTTCCTCTAACTTCAAGTAATCCTGCTTTCCCTCTCTCTCCATCGCTCCCCCACTCTAGTTCTCCTAATAGTATCACTGTCCCCCGATTAATGTTACTGTTCGTTTGCCACGAACCTCCACCTCTGCCATCAATGAACTGCTGTACATTTCCTCATCATCGCCTACTTTCTTCTGACTTCTCACACCTTAAAAGCTCTTTGTATGCTTCCACATCTCATTTCCCTCTCCCCTGACTCAGTCTGAAGAAGGGTCTTGACCCAAAATGTCATCCATTCCTTCTCTCCAGAGATGCTGCCTGACCCGCTGGGTCACTCCAGCAGTTTGTGTCAATTGACTTCAGACCAATCTGACCCATAATGCTCCCTACCCCAAACAGAAAAACACTTATCTCCCTCAATCTCCACTTAGCTGCAACCAACTCAAACTACCAGACAGCCCACAGCCCTTCCCTTTGCCCCCACATCCTTTTGGAACTCTATTAACCTTAGGACAAGGTCCTGTTAATACCTCGCGGCGTCAGGTACACTTCCGTGGGTTTTTTCATCTATTGATTTTTGTTTCACATATTCCAGCACTTTGTTCCAGCCGCCAGTTTTTCTTTTGGTGTTTTTGAAGATCAGCTTTCTTGGCCAGACCATCCCCTTATGCACTACCCATGCTTTGCCCACAGCCTCTGCTCTCTATCTTAAAAGCAAATGAGTGCGGTTTTGTACAATACATTTTAAAAGCATTTAAATGACATTTGACAAGTACATGGATAGAACATTTTTAGAAGGATATGGGCCAAACACAGGCAAATATGAATAGTTTAGTTTAGATTAGTTCATGTGTACATCAGAAACATTTAAGAGTTGCCGACAGCTCTGTGGAGACAAGCGAGAATGGCCAGCAGTGGTCCATGGAAATGTCCCAAGCCCCAGAGTTCATTGTGACATGAACACAAACAGTGAAAAGAAGTTTTTGTTGCATGCTCTCCAGCACAGCAGAAGGACTACACGTTTCCCAGCCGGCCCCCCACAGTGTACCGATACAGGATCAAAAGGAATAACGTTTAGTGTAAGATGAAGTCCAATTAAAGATAGACCAAGGGTCTGCAATGAGGTTGATGGTAGCTCAGGACGACTCTCTCGTTGGTGATAGGGTGGTTCAGTTGCCGGGTAACAGCTGGGAAGAAACTGTCCCTGAATCTGGAGGTGTGTTTTTTCACACTTCTGTACCTCTTGCCCGATGGGAGAGGGGACAAGAGGGAGTGACCGGTCCTTGAATATGTTTGGGGCCTTGGCGAGGAAGTGTGGTATAGATGGACTCAGTGGAAGGGAGGTTGATTTGCGTGATGGCCTGAGCTGCATCCATAATTCCCTGCTTAGATTTGATATGTTGGTCAGTATGGACTAGTTGGGCCAAAGGGCCTGTATCCGTGCTGTTGGACTCTACAACTTAATTACCATTCAACTCTCTGCTTTTTACGACTTTGCACTTTTTCCTGAATTTTAACCATCATGCTCTTCTGTCAATCCTCAGATGGGCATCTGCTTGTTAATATTTTAGACCGACATAAATAGTTTGCACATAGACCAGGCCGATCAAGATGTCAGCGCTGCCCACCCAGATCCATCATCACTGGCGGCTGCCCATTGTTTGGTTAACTTATCTCCCAACAAATAACATCTGTCTTAACTGAGTCCTGAGAGCTTATGCATCAGGTGAATGTTTGATATGAGCCACGGCAACAAATTATTTATGGGTCATTAGGGAGAAATTCCTCTGCTTAATGGTGTGAGCATCGGCAGCTGAGACACTAAGGCTCTGTGGTGAGGAACTTCAATCACAATCACAAGTAGGGAACCTAACGGAAGACATCAGAGATGTTGCAAACGTGACTTCCTCTAGGAATGGAGACAAATCTAATTGTGGCTAAATCTAACTATGGAGGGGATGTCCCTGCTCTCTGGCCCATGGCAGGTCATCGCTAAGGTCCTCCTCAATTGGTTCCTCCTGGTGACCCAGATCCTCAAATTGCAGTGTGGACTCTGTCCATCTAGAGGTACAGTGGTTCTCCATTGCACGCATGACACTGCATTTCTTTAGTCAGAGGGTGGTGAATCTGTGGAATTCATTGCCACAGAAGGCTACGGAGGCCAAGTCAATGCATATTTTTAAGGCAGAGATGGTGAGATTCTTGATTAGTGTTGGTGTCAGGGGTTATGGGGAGAAGGCTGGAGAATGGGGTTGAGAGTAAAAGATAGATCAGTCATGATTGAACGGTGGAGTGGGCTAAATGATGGGCTGAATAGACAATAGATAATAGGTGCAGGAGTAGGCCATTCGGCCTGCGAGCCAGCAGCGCGATTCAATGTGATCATGGCTGATCATCCCCAATCAGTACCCCGTTCCTGCCTTCTCCCCATATCCCCTGACTCTGCTATTTTTAAGAGCCCTATCTAGCTCTCTCTTGAAAGCATCCAGAGAACCTGCCTCCACCGCCCTCTGAGGCAGAGAATTCCACAGATTCGCCACTCTAAGTGAGAAAAAGTGTTTCCTCATCCCCGTTCTAAATGGCTTACTCCTTATTCTTAAATGACCTAATTTTGCTCCTATCACTTATGAACATGACTACTTCAAAAGAAATACAGATGGCAGCTCCAGCAACCCTTTATGGCGTTGCTCAGCCCCTTATGGCCTTTCTCAGCCCTTTAATTGAGAAAAACTGGCACATATTTGGCACCCATCTTTGGGTGGCAGGGTGGCGCAGCGGTAGAGATGCTGCCTTAAGGGCCTGTACCACTTGGGTGACATTTTAGGCGACATCCTAAAAAGAGGTGTCGCGTTGTGGTCGGGTCGCGGTCGGGTCGTGACGCCTGCTAACGCATATGGAGTGACGCGCGGTAATGCGCGATGTCTCCCTGACGCCGCAGGATTTTGGAATGTTCAAAATCCTCGCGCTACATCTGCGTGTCTTATCACGTCGTGCGCTCTAACGCACGATGACGTACGGGTGACACGTGGTGACGCACGGTCATTGCCTATGCTAATTTATTTTGCATCACCATGCATCCCCACGCGTCACCCGTCGTCGTCGTGTGTCATGATGCGTCAAGATGCGTTGCAGTCCGGCGCGTCCCCTTTTATAGGGAAGCTGGTCAATCATATGACATCATGCGCCCCAGATGACACAACCGTATCTTGCCGTATCGTGTGACGGGTGGACGTACATTGACGTCACTTGAAGGTTGTGACGTCACAGGCGCTGCCCTATGGTGACACGCGCCCTGTCCCATGGTGACGCATGGTGACGCGTGGAAATTGGTGACACATGGCAACGCGGAGTGACGTACCTTGACGCATCCTGTCGTACTACTTGACAGTTTTCAGGCGACATTCAGTCACTGACGGCCATCGTCGCCCATAAAATCACAAAGTGGGACAGGCTCTTTATAGTGCCCGAGACCCAGGTTCGATCCTGACCACGGGTGCTGTTGGTAGGGAGGTTGTACTTTCTTCCCATGACCTGTGTCGGTTTTCGCCAGGATCTCCGGTTTCCTCACACACTCTGAAGGCGTGCACGTTTGTAGGTTAATTGGCTTGGTATAATTGTAAATTGTCCCCAGTGTGTGTAGGATAGTGGTAATGTGCGGGGATTGCTGTTCTGGTGCAGACTTGGTAGGCCAAAGGGCCTGTTTCCATGCTGTACCTCCAAACTAAACTAAGCTAACCTAATAAAAAAATTCACCCCATGATTATGTCTGTTCTATAATACCATGCGAGCTGAGATGTTAACTTAAGGTTCCAAAGCAGACCAGATGACAGTGCAGAATGGTGTCAAGCAAGGAGGTATCACCACAGCAAAACCTTCTAGCTGCAATGCTCCAGGTCACCTCCAGCACAATGCCCTTCGATCTGAACCTCATTTACAGGACAAGTGGGAAATCTGTCAACCTTTGTTGCGTCCCCTCCAGCATCATGTCCCTCCGACCCGACTCAGCTTGTGGCGCAGAGAAGCAGTGGGATTAGGATGTCCTTGTAAACAATTCACAAAAGGCCAGTGAGTTTAGTTTAGTTTAGAGATACAGCGTGGAAACACCACACTAGGGACAATCTTTTTTATTTACACCAAGCCAATTAACCTACAAACCTGTACATCTTCAGAGTGTGGGAGGAAAGCAAAGTCCTTGGAGATCAGGTGGAGAACATGCAAACTCCGTACAGACAGCACCCATAATCAGGATCGAACCCGGGTCTCTGGTGCTGTAAGGCTACTGCTACTCTACCTGTGCCCTTTAACAATTTGTTTGTAACTACAGAAAGTGATTGGTTCTCTAACTTAGTTTCAGTCTCGGAACGAGTGTGTTGGAGGTGAAGAGCAACACTGCGATGAGAAAGGGCCGTAATAATGAAGGTTACTGATCTTTGCAAAAACAATTGAACATGAATTGAGGGAGGGCATGCTTTTAGTTATATGGAGCATCTCATCTGAAACACTGTGCAGTATAGGAGTGTATCTAAAGAAGGTTGTTAATGCAGAGGAAGTGGTTCAGGACTAATACCTGGAACAGGTAGCTAGTCTATGAGAAAATAATGGATAGGTTAAGTTCATATCTGTTGGAGTTTCAAAGAGTATGAAAAGGCTTGATAGGAACGTAAAAGATGGTCGTGGACGTGGAGAGGATGTTTCCTTTTCCGTGAGAATCTAGTTAGCTAAATGTAACTTGATAAATTAGGGGTCACCTAGTTAAGATGGAGAGTTGAGAATTATTTTTCCTCAGAGAGTCATGCATCTTTGAACTCTCAAGGGGCAGTGGTAGCGGTGAATATTTTTAAGCTGGAGTCAGAATCTTGATGAGCAAGGGGGTGAAAGGTCGGGACGAGCAGAGTGGAATGGAAATAGGGATTGCAATCAGATCAGCAATGATCTTATAAATACGGGAGCAGGCTCGAGATGCTGAGTGACCTACCCTTGCTCCTCAGTAATATGCTAGCTCAAAGGTTCGTAGTTCCCTGATAATATTTGCGCAAGAGCATGTATAGGGGTCAGGCTTGAAATCAACAGTGACTTCTGTAGCAAATGAGAGAGTCTGTTTTACAGTTATATCCACTCAAGCGAAAATGTTTAGACTTTAGATACAACGTGGAAACAGGCCCATCGTCCCACCGATTACGTACCGACCAGCGATCCCCCATAATATTCTACACACTAGGGACAATTTACAATGTTACTGAAGCCAATTAACCAACAAACCTGCATGTCTTTGGAGTGTGGAAGGAAACTGGAGCACCTGAAGAAAAGCCACGCAGGTCAATAGACATTAGACAATAGGTGCAGGAGGAGGCCATTCGGCCCTTCGAGCCAGCGCCGCCATTCAATGTGATCATGGCTGATCATCCCCAATCAGTAACCCGTTCCTGCCTTCTCCCCATATTCCCTGACTCCATTATTTTTAAGAGCCCTATCTAGCTCTCTCTTGAAAGCATCCAGAGAACCTGCCTCCACCGCCCTCTGAGGCAGAGAATTCCACAGACTCACCACTCTCTGTGAGAAAAAGTGTTTCCTCGTCTCCATTCTAAATGGCTTACCCCTTATTCTTAAACTGTGGCCCCTGGTTCTGGACTCCCCCATGGTCATGGGGAGAACGTACAAACTCCATACAGACAGTGCCCGTAGTCAGGATCGAAGCCGGGTATCTGGTGCTGTAAAGCAGCAACTCTACCGCTGTGCCACCGTGCCACCCATATCTTCTGCCAACCTACTAACAAACACCCTCTACCATCCTCTACTAACCCCACTGCCCCATACTAACAAACACCCTCTACCATCCTCTACTAACCCCACTGCCCCATACTAACAAACACCCTCTACCATCCTCTACTAACCCCACTGCCCCATACTAACAAACACCCTCTACCAAACCCCATTGCCCCATACTAACAAACACCCTCTACCATCCTCTACTAACCCCACTGCCCCATACTAACAAACACCCTCTACCATCCTCTACTAACCCCACTGCCCCATACTAACAAACACCCTCTACCATCCTGTACTAACCCCACGGCCCCATACTAACAAACACCCTCTACCATCCTCTACTAACCCCACGGCCCCATACTAACAAACACCCTCTACCATCCTCTACTAACCCCACGGCCCCATACTAACAAACACCCTCTACCATCCTCTACTAACCCCACGGCCCCATACTAACAAACACCCTCTACCATCCTCTACTAACCCCACGGCCCCATACTAACAAACACCCTCTACCATCCTCTACTAACCCCACTGCCCCATACTAACAAACACCCTCTACCATCCTCTACTAACCCCACTGCCCCATACTAACAAACACCCTCTACCATCCTCTACTAACACCACGGCCCGATACCATTCACTGCTATGAAAACCACAAGGACATTGAAAAGACTAGACTTGTATTCACTGGAGTTTAGAAGGATGAGGGGGGGATCTTATAGATACATATTATATTAGAAAAAGACAGGACAAGCTAGATGCAGGAAAAATGTTCCCAATGTTGGGCGAGTCCAGAACCAGGGGCCACACTTAGAATAAAGGGGAGGCCATTTAAGACTGAGGTGAGAAAAAACTTTTTCACCCAGAGAGTTGTGAATTTGTGAAATTCCCTGCCACAGAGGGCAGTGGAGGCCAAGTCACTGGATGGATTTAAGAGAGAGTTAGATAGATGTCTAGGGGCTAGTGGAGTCAAGGGATATGGGGAGAAGGCAGGCACGGGTTATTGATTGGGGACGATCAGCCATGATCACAATGAATGGTGGTGCTGGCTCGAAGGGCCGAATGGCCTCCTCCTGCACCTATTTTCTATGTTTTCTAGGTCTCTATGACTCTCTGAAAGGTGCAGACCACTTCCCACATCTCAGAAACATCCCACACTATTACATCCATTGGACAACCCCAAACATTCAGGGAGGCTTGGTGGTGCCGTGGCAGAGTTGCAGCCTTACAGTGCCAGAGTTTGTACATTCTCCCTGTGATTTTTATTTCTCATGATTTTAAAGTCAAATTCCACCTCCTTGGTGTTTACTGGGGGTAATTTTATCCTGGAAAGATTTTGACATCATTAAATTTGACTGTGTGTTGAATTCATGGAAGATGCATTAATATTAGCGTAAGGGTTTCTCAATGTCAAATGATCTAAATTAGCCTCCCATAATTACTGCCATGACAGACTTAACGCTGAATTTGTCCATAGGCCTTAAAATTCGCAGTTTGTATATTATCATATCATGTCATAAGTGATAGGAGCAGAATTAGGCCATTCAGCCCATCAAGTCTACTCCGCCATTTAATCATGGCTGATCTATCTCTCCCTCCTAACCCTATTCTTCTGAATTCTCCTCATAACCCATGACCCTGTACTAATCTATGTTCTATGTTATCTCACTATCTCATCCCTGCACTCTGAGGGCAATTCACAGAGGACAATGCCTTCTCTCCACAACCCCTGACACCGATACTAAACAAGAATCTATCAAACTCTGCCTTAAGGTATTGTGGTCTAAGATAACTAATTTTATTGGGATTTAGTTCTTTAATAATCAACTCCAGTGTTTTCCAGCTGTCAAACTCAAGTTGGCAGAATTCTCGAGATGGAGCTCCAATCAATGCTGGAAAATGTTTAATTATTTTCCTTTCCTCAAATATCAGGGTGATGATTTATTCTGAAGCTACCCTCATTTTGATGTCACATGCCCCAGGCATGGTAATGATTAGTTTTCTTAAAAGAAATACACACACAGGTTGGACTTGCTGTAGTTACCCTGAGCGCAGGGGAATAATTCCGGGTGAATAATTCCCATTGTGATTTTTTACAACGTTTTTATGTTTGTATTGGCCAAGGACGTGGGAGTGCAGGAATGAACTGCAGATGCTGGTTTACACCAAAGACAACCACAAAATACTGGAGTAACTCATGTTCATGCAGTAGGTGATAGGAGCAGAATTAGGCCATTAGGTGCATCAAGTCTACTCCATCATTCAATCATGGCTGATCATTTAAGAAAGAACTGCACATGCTGGAAAAATCAAAGGTAGACAAAATGCTGGAGAAACTCAGCGGGTGAGGCAGCATCTATGGAGCGAAGGAAATAGGTTTAGGGTCGAGACCCTTCTTCAGACTGATGGATGATCTATCTCTCCCTCCTAACCCGATACTTCTGTCTTCTCCCCATAACCCCTGACAACTTATTGGGTGAGGCAGACAATCTGGAGAAAAGGGTAGTCTGTGGAGAGGGGAGGTCTGTAGTTTCCCTCTCCCTTGATTCTCAGTCTGAAGAAGGGTCTCGACCCGAGACGCGGCTTGTTCCTTTTCTCCATGAATGTGGAGTGAGCCGGTTCATTTAATGGAGATACGAGGTGCACCGCCCCTCTGAACGACATCGTTTCTCCCTTTGCAGAGGATCGATGAATCGCAATCTTGCGAAAATTGTTCCAATGAGATCCATCAAAAGCTTTTGAAGCAGCATCTCATCTTCCCCGGGAGCATAGTAGAGCCCTCTGGGCTTAATAACTACACAGCATGCTTTCTGCATTGGTCGATTCTATTGTGGGTCCTGCAATCTAGGAGTCATAGAGAAGTACAGCACAGGAACAGGCCCTTCGGTCCATTGAGTTTGTGCTGATCATCATACACTATGGGCAACACGGCGGTGTAACTGGAGCCATCACGTAGACTTGATGGGCCGAATGGCCTAATTCTGCTCCTAGAAGTTATGAAACTCACAAACCCGGAGGAAACCCCGGAGATGTGTCCCGACCTGAATTGCCATGTTCTCCAGAAATGCTGCCTGAACCCGCTGTGTCACTCCAGCACTTTGTGTCTTTATTTGTACGGCAGCATCTGCAGTTCCTTGTGTCTGCAGAAGGATTAAATAGCTCGACAACAGAAATCTTTGGGAGCATCCTGAGGTTGTGAAAAGCACTACATAAATATTTTTGACCCCTTTGCCCATATCGGGTGGCGCAGCGGTAGAGTTGCTGCCTTACAGCGCCAGAGACCTGGGTTCGATCCTGACCACGGGTGCTGTCTGTCTGGAGTTTGTACGTCCTCCCATTGACCTGTTGTGGTTCTCTCTGGGATGTCTGGTTTCCTCCCACACTCCATCGATGTACAGGTTTGCAGGTTAATTGACTTCTGTAAAATGTAGATTTTTCCCTAGAATGTTTAGGATAGTGTTAGTTTGTGGGGATCGCTAGTCAGCGCAGACCTGGTGGACTGAAGGGCTGTGCTGGATCTCTAAACTAAAGTAAATTAAACAAAAAGTCAGGAATATGTGCAAATCCATATTGAATCAATTGTACAAGGAAGCCAATTGTACCGCTGAGTCAGTTGCCAGAGCACAAGGAGGTGGCATACCTGAAACTCAAAGTACACTATAGCTTTTTATTGAATAACAGCTCTGAATATATCTTGTTTCTCCTGCTTCATGCTGCTTTGTCGAACAATGAAGAAGAATGGAGTTGCTCAGTCTTTTAAATAAGTTAAATCCATGTAAAATCACAGCAGCCACATTATCTACAATCTACCACACAACACTAAGGCTTGTGGAGCTCAGAGTCTTCTTCAGCCAGAAATAGGGTCGACACTTAACGTCATACATTCATAGTCATAGAGTCATGCAGCATGGAAACAGGCCCTTCGGCCCAACCTGTCCATGCCAACCCACATGCCCCATCTCATTGTCATTTGCCCACATTTACTCCACATCCCTCTAAACCTTTCCTATCCATGTTAGAAATATAAAAACATAGAAACATAAAAAATAGGTGCAGGAGGAGACCATTTGGCCCTTCGAGCCAGCACCGCCATTCATTGTGATCATGGCTGATCGTCCCCTAATCAATAACCCGTGCCTGCCTTCTCCCCATATCCCTTGATTCCACTAGCCCCTAGAGCTCTATCTAACTCTCTTAAATCCATCCAATGATTTGGCCTCCACTGCCCTCTGTGGCAGGGAATTCCACAAATCCACAACTCTCTGGGTGAAAACGTTTTTTCCAAATATGTTTTATCCAAATATCTTTTTTAAATGTTGTTATTGTTCCTACCTCAGCTACTTCCTCTGGTCATCTGTCCATTCCCTCCAAAGATGCTGCCTGATCTGCTGAGTTCCTCCAGCAGTTTGCTTTTTGCTCAAGATTCCAGCATCTGCAGTCTCTTGTGACTTCAAAGCCATGGTTCATGGGCACACAGTAAATGCCAGTGAATACATTTTGCACAATTTTCGGAACTGAAGGGTTATAAATGCACCATTGCCTTTCTCATTACTTGTGTTGATATGACATTACCCTCACAATCTTTCAATCGCAGGGGAAGCTCAGAACTTGCAGAATTTGAATCAATATTCATCAGATCTTTTCCTCCAACGCATTCTTTAACACGGCTTCAAAGCACTTGAGTTCCTCTACCTTCTCTTCCGCAAGGTTCAGCCTTCCAAAAGTGTCACCTAACTATTATCCACTTACTTGCCTCATTATCTCTCTTATATTATTCAGGTTAGTTCATACTGCTGAAAATTAACAGTGTTCCGTAGTCAAAAGATAATAAGACTAAAGACAAATGTTGGATTAATTGGGTCAGGGCAAATGAACAGCTGACGTTTCGGGTCGAGACCCTTCTTCAGACTGAGGTTAAGGGGAGAGGGAAACTAGAGGCACGGAAATGTTCAGGACAAATTAGTGCAGGCACCGATGAGCAAGGAAAGGTGAGCCCACAATGGTCCATTGTTGGCTGTGGAAGAGGTGATAACGAAGGAATGTTTGGGTGCAAGTGGTGGAACTGGCAGGGCGACTGGAGTGGGGAATGGCCAGAGAGGGAGGGGAATGGCCAGAGAGGGGGGGAATGGCCAGAGAGGGGGGAATGGCCAGAGAGGGGGGGAATGGCCAGAGAGGGGGGGAATGGCCAGAGAGAATGGCCAGAGAGGGGGGGAATGGCCAGAGAGGGAGGGAATGCAGGGGTTACTTGAAATTTGAGAAATCAATATTCAGGTACTTTCCCCTGCAACCACAGGAAATGCAACACCTGTCCCTATACCTCCTCCCTCGACTCCGACCAAGGACCCTGACAGTCTTTTCAGATAAGGCACAGGTCCTCCAACCTCATCCACTGTATCCACTGTTCCACTGTGGACTGCTATATATCGATGAGAATAAGCTCAGACTGGGCGATCGTTTCACTGAAGACCTCCGCTCAGCCCACCTTGGCCTATGTAATCGCCCGGTTGCCAAACACTTTAACTCCCCTTCCCATTCCCACACTGACCTTTCTGTCCTGGGCCTCCTCCACTGTCAGAGTGAGGCCACACGCAAATTGGAGGAACAGCACCTCATATTTAGCTTGGCAGCTTACACCCCAACGGTATGAACGTTGATTTCTCTAATTTCAAGTAATCCTTGCATTCCCTCCCTTTCCATCCCTCCCCGCCCATTCTCCCTGCCAGTTCCACTGGTCGCTTCAATATATACCTTCGTTACCACCTCGTCCATAGCCAACAATGGACCATTGTGGGCTCCATCTTTCCTTGGTGATCGATGCTGGCTCTGATTCGTTCTGAACCATTTTCATACCTCTAGTCTCCCTCCACCCTGAATCTCAGTATGAAGAAGGGGTTTGACCTAAAACATCGCCTATTCCTCTTCCTGGGTTATGGGCCTGTCCCACTTACATGACCTTTTCCATGACTGCGGGTATACCCGCTGCAAGTCGGCAAAAATGTTCAACGTTGCAAACGCAGCGGCGACCAGAAAGACGCTACGCCTCTTTGGGCGAATGAGGAGACGACTCACGACCATACAGGCGACACCCTGACGACATGTCGCGGGGTGAAGCCTGCATGGTCATGAGTAGTCGCCCAAAGAGTCGTGCCTTGTTCTGGTCGCCGCTGCATTTTCACCATGTTGAACATTTTCAGCGACCTGAATCGACCTATGACGGGTGCCAGCAGTCGCTGAAAAAGTCGCGGAAGTGGGACAGGCCCATTTTGTGTCTATCATCGGTATAAACCAGCATCTGCAGTTTCTTCTCACAGTTGATAAGACCAATTAGGTTTTGTTGTCAATAACTGTTTTCGTTCATTTGAATTCACCTGCAAAAATATTGTAACGGGCATTAATGTTGTCAAGTATTACTCCATTGGGTTCTGTGCCTCTTCAGTTTCTGAATGATGATAAAGGGTTCAATGAGTCAACTGACAACGGTGAGAATGCAGAGGCAGTGGAGGCAAAGGTTATGCGATGAGCCCTGTGGGAATATGGCCGTCTAGAATCGTTGCCATGCTATGAGAAGTTGGCACTGGCTCAACTTGGTGAATAATCCCCTTCTTCGCTGCAAAGCTTTTAAGATTCTCTGTTTCTGTCGTCAACTCTCCTGGGACCAAGTGATTCATATTTACTACAGCTGAAGTGATTGTGTTGTCCTGCATTTTATGCCTGTATTATTCAACTGCTCAACATTAAAATATATCAAATTCTTAGCCAATACAGGCTAACCAATTGTTTACCTGGTTAGCATCCCGGAGGATAGCATTAACCTAATGGGATGATTGACGGTCGGAATAGAGAGGCAGTGTACACTCCTGCCCGACGCAGATTACTTCATATATTCAGCCAACATCAGAGGCAAACACCATGAGAGCAAATTAGTACAAAGTCCTGCATACAGTAGCTCGAGGGATCATCCAGATCTAGAAAGGTCTAGGTTCCATTGTTCAACTGTGCTATTTTCATTGAATAAAAGGGTTACAAGTTCATAGAGTCAGAGAGTCATTGATTGATAAAGTGTGGAAACAGGCCCTTCAGCCCAGCATGACGTCACCAACCAACATGTCCCAGCTACACTAGTCCCACCTGCCTGCGTTTGGTCCATGTCAGGATGTATCAGTCACCATTTCACTGGACTCCTGAATTACTCACAGTGAACCGAGGCTGAATTGGAATCAAGTGGTAATCCCAAACATGTAGGAAGGAACGTCGGATGCTGGATACCAAAGGTATACGCAAAATACTGGAGTAACTCAGCGGGTCAGGCAGCATCTCTAGAGAAAAGGAATAGGTGGTGTTTAGGGTCGAGACCCTTCTTCAGTCTGAGTTACTCCAGCATTTTGTGTGTATCTTGGATAATCAAAAGCATATAGACAGGGCACCACGGGTGTCACTCGAGTCAAGACAAGGAGAAAAGCGTTAAGATGCTCTAAATACTCAGCAGGTAAGATTGTAGAGAGAGAGAGCCAGTCTCTTTGTTTCACAGCACTCAATTGCCTGAAATGTGAATATTTGTCCATCGATAATTTGCTGTCTGACTCGTTAAGTATATCAACTATTTTAATTTTTTTCAGGATTCCAATATCTGTGGTATGTACGGACAGACCACAGGAAAGCATGGTGCCAAGCAACTTAAGTAGCCTATTAACAGGATGATAAAATAGTTTAGAGGGATATTGGTCGTACATGGGGAGTGGGGCTAGATTAGATGGGGCACCTTGGTCAGTATGGACACGTTGGGCTGAAGGGCCTGTTTCCGTGCTGTATGACTACGAGTTGGATGCCTCAGAAATCCAACTTCATGAACCTAACCTCAAGGATGGCACGGTGGCACAGCAGTAGCGTTGCTGCCTTACAGCGCCTGCAGGACCAGAGACCCGGCTTCGATCCCGACTATGGCTGCTGTCTATACGGAGTTTGTACGTTCTATACGTGACCGTGTGAGCTTTCTCCGAGATATCCGGTTTCCTCCCACACTTCAAATGCGTACAGGTTTGTAGGTTATTTGTCTTGGGATGTGTAAAGATTGTCACTAATGTGTACAGGTTTGCGTTTGTGTGCGGGGATCGCTGGCAGACTCGGTGGGCCGAAGGGCCTGCTTCTGCGCTGTACCTCTAAACTAAACCATGGGCGGCAGAGTAGTGCACCTGGCAGTGCTGCTGCCCCCAGCGCCTGAGATTCGGACCTCACGTGTGGAGCTTGCACCTTCTCCCTGTGATCGCGTGGGTTTCCTCCAGGTGCTCTGGTCTCCTCCCACATCCCAAAGACGTGCGGATTTCTAAGTTAATTGACCATCTGTAAATTGACCCTAACCTGTAGAGAATGAATGCGAAAGTGGACCAACATAGAGCTGGTGTGAACGGGCGATCTGAGGTCGGCGAGGACTTGGTGGACCTGTTTCCATACTATATCTTTCAATCAATCATCCGGTCACAAAAAGAAAAGGAAAATGGAAACGCTGGTTTCAGAAGCTGAACTATTACAAATTTAGTGTCAGAAATGCAAAACCACAATTATCTCGATGAGAGGTTATTTGAAAGAATGACAGCAACTCTCGACATGACAGGGTATAGTTGAAGCTGCTGCTGATGATGTGTTCCAAGCACATGTGTATGGAAAGCAGCACAGCAGTCTCACGGACATGGAAGAAATGTGAAACTGATCCCCACTGTTATAATGACAAGGTACTGTAGGTGGCTGCTGGATGGATCATCGACAGCTCCTTGCAGGAGAGCCTTGTTGAGCTCCTTCCCCGCACGGCATCACGACACACTGCGCTGTGGACCATTGGTGCACGTACCTTGGACCTGTTCTGGACGTGGAGTGTACTAACTGGGCAGCAGGTAAAGCCCAGGGCGTGGGTATCGAGTATAAACGTGGGAGAAATTCAATCCCGAGATGCAGCTGGAACCAACTACAGGATGACAGCTGTTTCATTTGGATGGTGAGTCACGGGCTGAGGGAGCGGAAGAGACAAAAATGACTCACTTCTGGGTAGGGGGCATGGTTAGTGTTGCTGCCTCACAGCTCCAGGGCTCCTGGTTTGATCCAACCTTCTGCTGTTGTCTGCGTGGATTTTATCATCCACTTGACAGTCTGCTTGAATGTTGCTTGAGGCAACAGTTGCAAGGGTGGCACAGTAGTGCAGCGATAGAGTTTCCGACTTACAGCGCCAGAGACCCGGGTTCAATCCTGACCACAGGGGATAGTAGGTTAATTGGATTCTGTACAAACAATTGTAAATTGCCCCTAGTGTGTAGGGTGGTGCTAATGTACGGGGTGATCGCTGGTTTACGCAGATTCCGTGGGCCGAAGGGCTTATTCCCATGCTGTATCTCGAAAGTCTACAGCCTAAACCATTCCAAATGGTCCACAAACAAAATACTACAGGAATTCTAAAATAAAACTGAAAATAGAGTCTTAGGGTCCAAGGGTCATGTAGCATGAACGTATTGTACCTCTGTATCCATGCTGAACAAGATGCCCCATCTATACCCATCCCCTTTATCCAAGCATGGCCCATATTTCTTTAAAGTTTTACTATCCATACACATGTCCAAATGTCTTTTAAATGGTGTTATTGTACCTGCCACAACTACTTCCTAGGATAGTTTCGCCGAACACCTCCGCTCGGTCCGCAATAACCAACCCGACCTCCCGGTGGCTCAGCACTTCAACTCCCCCTCCCATTCCGTATCCGACCTCTCTGTTCTGGGCCTTCTCCACGGCCAGAGTGAGCAACATCGCAAGTTGGAGGAACAGCACCTCATATTCCGCTTGGGGAGTCTGCATCCTCTGGGCTTGAACATTGAATTTTCTCAATTCTGTTAACCCTTGCTGTCTCCTCCCCTTCCCACCTCTCCCTCAGCCCTCGGGCTCCTCCTCCTTTTTCCTTTCTTCTCCCCACCCGCCCCACCTCCCATCAGTCTGAAGAAGGGTTTCGGCCCGAAACGTTGCCTATCTCCTTCGCTCCTTAGATGCTGCTGCACCCGCTGAGTTTCTCCAGCCTTTTGTGTACCCTTGATTTTCCAGCATCTGCAGTTCCATCTTTAATACTTCCTAGGACATCTTGCTCCATACACCCACCACCCTCTGTGTGAAAATGTTACCCCTCAGGTTCCTATTAAATCTTTCCCCTCTCACCTTAAAACTGTGTCCTCTTGTTCTCGATTCTCCTACTCTGGGTTAAAGACACTGTGCGTTCGCCCTATCTATTCCCCTCATGATCTAATACACCTTTATCAGATCACGTCTCATCCTCCTGCACTCCAAGAACAAGGTTCCTGACTACCCAATCTCCCCCTTTAACTCAGGCCCTCAAGTCCAGGCAACATTCTTCTAAACCCTTTCTGCACTCGTTCCAATTTAATAGAATCTTTCCTACCGGATGGGTGACGAAACTGAACCCAATGTGGCCTCACCAATGTATTGCACAACTGCAGCATAATGCCCCAAATTCTACACTCTATTCCTTGACTGATGAATGTCAGCGTGCCAAAAGCCTTCTTCACCACCCGGTGCACCTGGAACCCTCTGCTTTTCGACACTCCCCTATCATTCCTGTGAAGGTTGGACCCTGGTTTGACTCGCCAAAGTGCAACAAGGGAGTCCTCATTTATACGCCGTTCATATATAATGGCCACTTATAGATTCATTAAGGGATTCAGAAGATGCTGAATCACCCAATAAACTGGACATTTGGACATCGCTGCCACAAAGAATACTTGAGTGGAGTTTGCACGTTCTCCCTGCAATCACGTGAGTTTCCCCCGGGTGTTCTAATTTCCGCCCACATCCCACAGATGTGCAGGTTTGTAGGTTAATTGGCCTCTGTGAAAGTTCCTCTTGTGTGTAGGAAGTGGATGCGGAACTGGGATAACATAGAACTAATGTGAATAGGTGATCGATAGTCAGCGTGAACTGGATGGGCCGAAGGGCCTGTTACTGCGCTGTATCTCTAAACTCCAACACTAAACTGTGACTCAATGTCTCTGCTCGCGTGGCGCATCTTGAAAGGCGTAGACATGTAGGGACGGACATATCAGTTTCTGTGCTGTCTACACCTCTAGAGGCCATCGATTCATAGCGCAAGGGGCAATGTTTAATGGTGACGACAAGTTTTTTACGCAGAGAGTAATTGGTGCGTGGAATGGAATGCCAGGGAGGGTGGTGGAGGCACAGTCTCTTGTCCAGAGTGGAAGAATCAAGAACCAAGGAGAAAGATTTTATAGGAATCTGAGGGGTCACCTTTTCACACAAACGGTGGTGGGTGTATGGAACAAGCTGCTGGAGGAGGTAGTTGAGGCAGGGACTATCGCAATGTTTAAGAAGCAATTAGACAAGTACATGGATAAGACAGTTTTAGAGGGATATGGGCCAAACGCAGACCAGTGGGACTAATGTAGATGGGACATATTGGTCGATGAGGGCAGGTTTGGTCAGTGTTTCCACGCTGTATGACTCCATGACTCTATGAGTCTGTGGCATATGTAAATAAACCATTCAAACCATTGAAATCCTGCTCAGAATAGGCAAGCAATTGGACTAATTGAGAATGCCCATGGTGCAGGGAACATCTGGGCTCACAGTGAAGATTAACATCTGGATTGGAAAGAGAGGAGGAATTGATATCCATGATCCATCCCTCAAAATAAGCAATACCTCTTGGCAAGGAGGAGAGAAACCAAGGGAAACATTCCCTCTCCCTTGACTCTCAATCTTAAGGAGGGTCTCGACCCGAAACGTCACATATTCCTTTTCTCCAGAGATGATGGCTGACCCGCTGAGTTACTCCAGCATTTTGTTTCCATTTTCGAAGAATAAAAACACTACCTTTATCAAGAATGAAATGCGATTTACATCACTTTCAAATTAGAAATTTAATGCTATGCAGGTTAAGAAATTAAAAATAAATTAACATTTTAGGGGGTTAACTGTTTTACAAAATTGCATTTGAAGTCATTTGAAGATTATTAAAAGTGGCTGCACTTTCTAATTCATCAACAGAATCGACGGTGAAACGTGGTTAGAAGCGACTGAACTGGTCAGTTCTCCCGAAGACCACACTGGTACAGACTCTCACGGTAAGATTCATCATCACATCCAAGAGACAAGGGCGAGATGTACTGTCCTAACATTGTGTGTTTTCCACCTGAGTTTGATCAGATCATTCATGGCAATGGGATTTCTACTCAGGGTTCATTTCATAGAAGTCATTTCAAAGTTTATTGGAACTTAATTGAAATCTTTACTACACTGTGATCAGCCATTCTCATTGGTAACATGTTTATTTAGATTAAAGGCACACTGACCGGAACAACATTTATGGCTGGTTTTAACACTTAGACCACCTAAGATGAACTTCAATATTCAATTGTCAGCACTCTTTTCCCGTGGACACAATATAGTACACTGCAGAATTAGTTAATGTGACTTAATTGTAAATTTTACTTCGGAGTCACGTGAGTGACTACGTGAAGAAGCCCCGCCAGGCGCATGCGCGTCATTACGTCGACACATGTCGCACTGAATGGGCTGGAGAGCGCAGCTCCACCAGCGGAAAGTAGAAACCTTGCAGGTAAGTGAGTTTTGCAAACTTTACTGCGAGTACTTAAGCTCCGTAAGTCTGGTGTGCGAGTCAGTAGGAGCCAGTGGTTATGGAGAGCGTTGGAAGGAAGTCTGTTTGGAGTAAGCGTGGGTCGCACAGTGATACTGGTCCCATCGCAGCGATCGGGTAAAGAGATAAGTGCGGTAAATCTGGTTCCGATACCGGTGGCCGTTTCACCCGTGATTGAACAGCCTCCAGCTGCTCCAGTGTCGCAGGGCACTGAGGCCACAACTGTAGGAAAAAAGACCGCAGGATGGTCTAAAGAATTGATTTTCTCTAAGTTCCATGACAAACCTGTTGTTACAGTGCCAGGGTTTGGGCATGCTGTGTTGGGTTCCGTTTAATTTGGGTTGCTTTGTTTTCATATAATTTCTTTGTAATTTCCCCCTGGGATAGAGGGGTTATTACTTTCGTTTGTTATCATTATTATTATTATTATTATTATTATTAAAATAATTATTGAATAATTTGAAGCAATGTTCAATATATTATTTATTTACTACTGTGTCAACTGAAGCAGTGTGTCGTATGGTGTGCATTTACAGCATGAAATCACAGAGCTTTGAAATCTTCACGTAGTCACTCACATGACTCCGAAATGAAATAGTAAGATTAAATAAGAACTTACCAATTCGAAGATTGATCCTTATTTTTTGAGGAGTTACGACGAGGGATTACGTGCCTTCCGCTCCCGACCCTCATAATCGAAAGGATCATCTGGTAGTTCTAGTCTTCTGAAAGCCTTACTATCTTACTTCGGCTAACGATTTTCTGTGTTTTCACGCCGTTGCTTTGAAGTATGACAAGCATGCGCCTGGTGGGGCTTCTTCACGTAATCCCTCATCGTAATTCCTCATAAAATAAGGATCAATCTTCGAGCTGGTAAGTTCTCATTTAATCTTAATATTAAATCAAGCTCTTTCTTAGGCTATGCATGGACCGATCTTATCTGGAGTAAATTGCGATACTTTAGCGATTTGTGTCGGAAGGAACTGCAGTTGCTGGTTTACACTGAAGATAGACACAAAATACTGGAGTAACTCAGCAGGTCAGGCAGCATCACTGGAGAGAAGGAATTGGTGACATAATGGGTCGAGACCGAGTCGAATGGAGTGTGATGAAGGGTCTGGACCCGAACTGTCACCTATTCCCTTTCTACAGAGACGCTGCCAGACCGCCGTGTTACTGCAGCATTCTGCGTCTACCTTAGTGATTTAGCTGTTATCAAAACTGTGGCAAAAATCGGACGTACCTCTCACTCACGCACATCCAATCTGTGCACTGAACAGGCATTTACAATTCCTAAAGGAAGGTTAAGATCACACCTTTCACTCACTGCTGACTGAATCTGACCCTCCCGTATCAAGAAAAAGGACTATCCCAAAACCAATGATGCAGACCTGCCAATGAGACATGGATTAAAAGTCATGTATTCTGACATTGAGCATACACCCTTCTCATTCACCATCGCTCAATATATTCGCACTTAGTTCATCAATGTTTACAGCCTTTTCACCTCAGTGCAACAGACTGCCATCTCCACTTGTCCCACCCTGGTCATTCCTTCTTCTCACCAGCCCCATCCAGCACAAGGTACAGAAGCTTGAAAGCGCGCCCCACCTGACTCAGGAACAGCCCCTTCTCCACTGGTAACGGACTTCGAAACTGTCCATCCATAATCTAGGGGACCATCTGATTCACCTCTACGCCATTGCGGACATTGTCTTTGTCAATGGAACAAATGCGCTACGATGCTGAGAACTATATTTTGCACTCAGTATCTTCCCATTTGCTCTACCTGTTGTACTTGAGTTCAACTTGATTGTATCTGTGTGTGGTAAATCTGACCTGTTTGGATAGCATGCAAAACAAAGCTTTCACCGTACCTCGGGACGTGTGACAATAATAAACCTAGCTTGCTCTCTGAGCAAGATAAAGCACTCCTGGCATGGGACTTCCTAGAGACACTCACACAGATCTGCTTGCCCACTTGATCACCTCTATTACTTTTACACAGTAGGTCTGTAACTGTAATGGAGAGAGGACCTTGATCATTTTAGTTTTCATTTAGAGATACAGCATGGAAACAAGCCCTTTGGCCCACTGGGTCCGCACCGACCAGTGATCACTGCACATTAACAGTAGCCTACACACGCTAGGGACAATTTTACATTTACACCAAGCCAAATAACTTACATCCCTGTGCATCTTTGGTGTGGGAGGAAACCGAAGATCCCGGAGAAAACCCATGCAGGTCATGGTGAGAACGTACAAACTCCATACAAACAGCACCCGTTGTCGGGATTGATCCCGGATCTCTGGCGCTGTAAGCGCTGTGAAGCAGCAGCTCTACCGCTGCACCAGTGTGCCGCCCTTACAGCTGACATACTCCCTGTTTCTTAAATGTTGGGATAGTCCCTGCCTCAATTATCTCCTCTGGCAGCTTGTTCCATACACCCACCGCCCTTTGTGTAAAAATGTAACCCCTCAGATTCCTATTAAATCTTTTCCCCCCTCACCTTAAACCTATGCCCTCTGGTCCTCAATTCATCTACTCTGGGCAAGAGACACGAGACTCTGTGCATCGACCCAATCTATTCTTCTCATGATTTTATACACCTCAATAAGATCACCCCTCATCCTCCTGCGCTCCAAGGAATAGAGTCCCAGCCTACTCAACCTCTCCCTACAACTCAGACCCTCTAGTCCTGGCAACATGCTTATAAATCGTCTTTGTAATTTTTCCAGCTTGACAACATATTTCCTATAAGATGGTGCCCAGAACTGAACACAATAATCTAAATGCGCCATCACCAACGTCTTATTAAACTACATCCCTAGACCCCTCTGCTCTACAACACTCCCCAGAGGCCTATCGTTCACTGTGTAGGCCTGGCCCATGTTGGACTTTCCAAAATGCAATACCTCACATTTTTCTATATTAAATTCCATCAAACATTCCTCAGCCCATCTAGTCAATCGATCCAGATTGTCCTGCATATTTTCACAACCAATTTCTGCAAAGCCACCCTAGTTGCTCATGTTTTGTCCATATCCCTCCAAGCCTTTCCTATCCATGTACCTGTATTAATGACTTTGAAATGTTGTTTTTGTACCTATCTCAACTACCCCCCTGTCAGCTCGTTCCATATACCCAGTGTGGAAAAAGTTGTTCCTTGGTTTCCTATTAACTCTTTTCCCTCTCAACTTAAACCTGTGTTCACTTGCTCTAGATTCCCCTACCCTGGGAAAATGTGTACTCACTCTATCAATTCCCCTCATGGTTTCCTACACTATAAGATCACTCTTCAGCCTCCAGCGCTCCCAACCTGCCCAACCTCACCATATAGCTCAGCCCTCGAGTCCTGGCAACGTCCAAGTAAATCCTCTCAGCAGCTTTTACAACTTAATGGCATCTTTCATCCAGCAGAGAAATGATCAGGGAAAGGATTGAAGTAATACTGTAAAAGAGCAGATTAGATGAGCATAAAAATATTAAGGTATAATTATTGATTAGAAATTTTAAATTAAAAAGAAAATGAATGGGCCAGAGAAAGACTAGCCAGCAGAATGAAAACTACTTCTAATATTAATTTCTCATCAAAATCGGGCTAATTTTAGTACCTTAACTATCCCCAATATTTGAGAGGTATTACTGGTGTTCCATCATTCCTCTTGTCCGCAGTACGGGCTACAAACAGAGGCCGGCCTCTCCCATGCAGCAACCGATGCAGGGAGTGTAAGATAGTGCAGTAGGGCGGCACGGTGGCGCAGCGGTAGAGTTGCTGCCTCACAGCGCCAGAGACCCGGGTTCGATCCTGACCACGGGTGTCGTCTGTACAGAGTGTGTACGTTCTCCCTGTGACCGTGTGGGTTTTCTCCGGGTGCTCCGGTTTCCTCTCACACTCCAAAGACGTGCGGGTTTGTAGATTAATTGGCTTCAGTAAAATTGCAAAAAGTCCCCAGTGTGTGTAGGATAGTGTTATTGAATGAGTGATTGCTGGTTGGTGCGGATTGTAAAGTAGTGTTTAGGATGTGAAAATGTGAGCTTGCCTTTACTTAAAAGGGGAATTTGAAGAAGAGATGACTGGTTTTCCAGGATTACCTTAAGGGACATATCCAGGAAAATTCCCTGTTGTGATCGAGGGTTAAATCCTGGAGAATGTATGTGACAAGTATGGAGTGCCCGAGTCAGGTGGAGCTTCTGTACCTATCTGTATAACGTGTTACTGGGAAAAGCACTGAAGAGGAACATTATAACTGTGGTTGCGAGATAATTGGACACAAGAGGGAAGACGTTGAAAGATATGTTGCGGATGCGATGGAATTTAGTTTAGTTTTGAGATACAGCATGAAAACAGGCCCTTCAGCCCACCGAGTCTGCCCCGACCACCGTTCCCCGCACACTAACGCTATCCTACACAGACTAGAGACAATTTACAATTATGCCAAGGCATTGGCGTACAAACCTGTACGTCTTTGGAAGATGGGAGGAATTCGGTGATCCTGGAGAAAGCCCACATGTTCACAGGGAGAACGTACAAACTCCGTACGGGCAGTGCCCGTAGTCAGGATCGAACCCGGGTCTCTGGCGCTGCAAGGCAGCAACTCTACCATTGCGCCAATTGATAGATGCAAATTGATGATAGAGCAACTCTACCATTGCGCCAACTCCTGCTCCTATTGTTTTAGTTTCTAATTTTTGAGAACCAGCATGGAAACAGACTCTTCGCTCCACCATGGCCACGTTGATCGCCCATTCACACTAGTTCTATGTCATCCTACTTTTTCCATTCACTTCCAACACATTGGAGAACATTTTACAGAGGCCAATGAACCAACACGCCTTTGAGGTGTGAGGGGAAATGAGCAGAAACCAGTGTAGTCACAGGGAGAACATGCAAACTCCATATGGACACCAACCAAGATCAGGATTGAACCCGGGTCTCTGGCACTGTGAGCCAGCAGCTCTACCAGATCTACCACAGTACTAAAAATATCCATATCTGTTCATCTGATACCTTCACACACTCAAAGCTTTGACAAAATATTTAATTTTGCAACACAAACTTATACCATTCAAGAAGGGGAGGCTGGAGCCACACAGGTTATCCACTGGGAAACCCAGGCATCTGAGGTTGGCCGCGTTGGAGTCAGGTGTTTACAATCTAGAGGCAATCACAGCTCAAATCTCCATTCCCGTACCTTCGGGCTCATCCAGGGACAGTTGGATCATTGTGTGAGCAAAGCTGCAGTGAGATCCCAGTTCCCATTTTAATTGTCAGCCTCAGGTTAAACACAATGGTGGTGGTTCCCCGCACTTTAAACCAAAGTCACCCTGAGGAGAACACGCGTGGCTCTCCGATTAAAACAGAGAGCGTCTGGGATATATTTAGATTGCCTAATCCTCCTCTCCATCAGTGATTTTACACTTGGCTGCTTCATAAATGCTGTTCCAGTTCCACACATTGCAAAGGCGACTTGAAGCGACTAGAGTATTGCATTTATCCATTGGCTTGGTCTCCACCGCTGTCTGTGGCAACAAATTCCATTGATTCACCACCCACTGACTAAAGAAATTCCATCTCATCTCCTTCCCAAAGGTATGTACTTTTATTCTGAGGTGATGCCCTCTGGTCCTAGACTCTCCCACTGGTGGAAACATCCTCTCCACATCCACTGTATCGAGGTCTTTCACTAATCAGCAAGTTTCATTGAGGCCCCCCCTCATCCTTCTAAACTCCAACGAGTGCAGGCCCAGTGCCGTCAATTGTTCATCATATGTCAATGTGCTAATTCGTTGTCCACAGATTTGTATGCTCGTCAAGTCAGCTGTGGGGCCAGTGACAAATAATTTTGAACAAATATAATGATATCCATGTTGCGGGACCAAGTGCTGCCTGCATCAATAAGACAAGCAACTTCCAGGCCACTTGTGTCAAGTGGCTCCATACTGTGCACTGTCGGAATCAAACGTGGTATTTGTCTACATAGTTGCAGCTTAAAATTTCAAAAGCAGGTTCTGCTCGTCAGTTTGAATGCATTTGGTTGAAATCGTCTGTCCGCTAATCTAATTTCCTTGACATAAAAATAAAAAATGCTGGAAAAACTCAGGTCGGGCAACACCTGGAGCAAGAGAAACGGGTAATGTTTCGTGACTGGGATTCTTCGTCGGAGCTGGGACAGGGTGAAGCTGGGAAGCAACTAGCATACGGGGTGTACGGGGAGGGAAATGGGGCAAACTAAGGGAGGTTCTCTCATCGTGTGAAGTAATGTGGAAGATAAGGGAACAATTAAATTCAGATAAAGCTTCATAAATGATCATTGGCTTTCATCAGTCAGGGCATTGAGTATAAAAGATAGACACAACACGCTGGAGTAACGCAGTGGGTCAGGCAACATCTCTGGACAAAAAAAGAGTAGGTGACGTTCCAGGTTGGAACCTATCTTCCGTCTGAAGAAGGGTTCTGACCCAAAACATCACCCAAAATATCACTCCAGCAATTTGTGTCTATCTTCGGCATAAACCAGCATCTGCAGCTCCTTCTTACACATTGAATGTCCTGTAAAAGTTGGGAAGTTATGTTATAGTTGTACAAGATGTAGGTAAGGCCACATCATGTTCACTTTTGGTCACCTTGTTACAGGAAGTATGTTGTTAAGCCAGATAGAGTGTAGAGGAGATTTGCGAGGATGTTGCCAAGATTCGAGCGCCTGAGTTATTGGGAAAAGTTGGGCAGGTTAGGACTTTATTCCTAGGAGGGCAGGAGCCTAAGGGGTGATCTTATAGAGGTATGTAAAATTATGAGAATAAATAAGGTGAATGCAGTCCTTTAGTCAGGGTAGGGGGAATCAAGAACCATAAACACCATGGGTTTAATATGAGAGTGGCAAGAACCTGAAAGAAGCAGAAGACATCGTTTTAAGATGATGGCAAGATTTAATAGGAACCTGAAAAGCAACATCACCCAGAGGGTGATGGGTACATGGAATGAGGAGGGAGTTGAGGCAGGTACTATAACAATATTTAAAATATACCTGGCCAGGTACCTGGAAAGGAAAGGTTTGAGGGATTTGGGCCAAACACAAGAAATGGCTTAGATGGGGCATCTTGGTCAGCATGGATGAGGTGGGCTGAAGGGCCTGGTTCCGTGCTGTATGACTCTGTGACCATTGCCTTCTAACCCACATACATCCTCTGCTGACTAGAATCATTTGCTTCTTTCTTAATCAGTCTGATAAAGGATCCTTTCCCTGAAACATTAACTCCTATTTTACCGTGGATGCTGCCTGATGTATTATTTCCCAGCAGTTTTTGTTGTTATTTCAGAATTCCAACATTCAGTTTGTTTTAATTTTTTATTTCCTATGAGGAATTTCAATGTGTTTATCTAAATGTGTAAAGGTTTTTAGACGTAATGGGGCAGCTTTCTGTTTACCTGGAAGAAGAACACAAAATGGTGGAGCAACTCAGCGGGTCAGGCAGTATCTCTGGAGAAAAGTGAATAGGTGGCGTTCTGGGACGAGACCCTTCTTCAGACTGCGAGTCGGGGGAGAGGGAAACGAGAGATATGGAAGGTAAGTAGCACAAATGAATGAAAGATATGCAGAAAGCAATGATGGTGTTCACACCGCTGAGGCGGTAGATCTCACTCCAGATAACCCAGCCGTGTGCAGGGGTTTTAATCAGGAAAATAGGGAATGAAAATCCAACAAAAGAATTCCCGATGGGCGGTGACGGATCTGGAAACCTGCGTACAACTGTGCTGTCCCAGTTTAATTTCCTTGACAACAGCACAGTGAGATTCTTCTGAGTGAACAGGTTTCTGCCCCATGTCCCCATCTGACTTTTCGAAGCTCTTGAAGACCTTCTCTTTCGGGCAGCTTGTCGAGCTTCTGCCTCATAGCACCAATAAATATGGGCTCGATCCTGACCTTGGGTGCTGCCTGTGTGGAGTTTGCTTGTTCTCCCTGTGACTGTGTGGGTTTCCTCCGGGTGCTCTGGCTTCCTCACAGACGTGTGGGTTTGTAGGTTAATTGGCCCTCAGTAAATTGTCCTTTGTGCGTGTGGAATGGATGAGAATGAAACCGATGTGAATGGGCGATCGATGTTTAACGTGGACTAGATGCGCCACAGAGCCTGTTTCCCTGCTGTATCTTTCAATCAGTTTAAATACAGGTTTGGCCAACTGCCCTCAATTCCCCTTACGTCACTCATTGGCAGGAGTTTGATAATATTCCTGCGAGACATGCTGTTCTTTTGTAACATTAAAATCACTTTATAAATGCAAGTTGTTATTGTTGCTAGCTGTCAATTTTTTCCTAATCTGCTTCAACGCATTGGCACCCCAGCTTCTGAGGAGACTCACAGGGACATTAATCAAACATAACATCCTCTGTGAACAATTAATCACTTGCAAGTCCCGAGCACAATCTGGGCCGCAAATCATTTCAAAATATGTTGCAGTGTAGACCACAGGACTGGATCTCTGTCTATCCCTCCCCTCTCAGCCGCAGCTTCTACTTTGATGGATGTTCAGTCTTTCCAAGGGATCACTGCTACCAGGGTGTCCAGTCCCAAACTCCACAATGTGGCCAACCTGCAGCAGCAACAGCAGTGTGCGCAGGTGTCGCAGTGTTTCCGTGCCATCATATTTCTGAAGATCTTTCCTGGACCCAGCACACTGATGCAAATATAAATAACGCACATCAACGCCTCTACTTCCTGAGAAGATTGCAGAGATTGGTATGTCAGAGAGGACTCTCTCGAACTTCTCTAGGTGTACAGTAGAGAGCATATTGACTGGTTGCATCGTGGCCTGGTTCGGCAACGTGAATGCCAGGAGTGAAGAAGACTGCAAAATGCGATTAACACTGCCCAGTCCATCACTGGCTCTGACCGCCCCACCTCGAAGGGATTTACAGGAGTCGCTGCCTCAAAAAGGCAGCCAGCATCATCAGAGACCCACACCACCCTGGCCACACGCTCATCTCACCACTGCCATCGGGAAGAAGGTACAGGAGCCTGAAAACTGTAACGTCCAGGTTCAGGAACAGCTTCTTCCCTACAGCCATCAGGCTATTAAACACGACAACCGCCAATAAGCTCTGAAGACTTATTTTTGCACTATTATTGTTTGTTTATTTTTATGTGTGTGTGTGTATATATATATATATAATTGTGTATAAACAGAACTTGTTTTCTCATTTATTATATTGTTTAAAGAGTAACTATATTTACGTATTCTGGTGTGCTGCTGGAAGTAAGAATTTCATCGTTCTGTCTGGGACATATGACAATAAAACACTCTTGATTTTTGTTTCTGGAGTTTTGTTTCGCTGGTTGCCCGTGTTGGAGGCACCAGCTGTCCGGGAATCAATTACTAACCAGCCAACGAGATGAACAAATTATCTGATCATTATCACATCATGGTATACGGGGCACTGCACGGCACAAATTGGCTGCAATATCAATGTTGTGATTACAATTAAGTGACGAATATCCTTCAATGGCTGTGTGATAGCTTGAAGTGACCTGACTGGTGAAACTCTGTAGAAATGTAGAAAAGAAACTCTACCTCCTTACTGACCTTTGTCTCACCTGCAGCTGTTAGTTTGATTTAGTTTTGTGATACAGCGCGGAAACAAGCCCTTCAGCCCAACGAGTCCGCAGCAAACAGCGATCCCTGCACACTAACACTATTCAACACACACTAGGAACAATTTACATTTGATACCAAGCCAATTAGCCTACAAACCTGTACGTCTTTGGAGAATGGGCGGGAACTGAACATCACGGAGAAAATCCACGCAGGTCACGGTGAGAACGTACAAACTCCGAACAGACAGCATCTGTAGTCAGGATCGATCCAGGGTCTCTGGCGCTGTAAGGCAGCTACTCTACCATGCACCACCGTGCCACCATCCCAAATACCATTCCCTCTCCTTTGGTGCTCCTTCTGCATTTAGCTTGGATTTAAACAAAATCGCAGCATGACAGTGGAGAAATAGACCGTTCAGCCCACTCACTCAGTGCTAGCCCTTTGTTGAGCAACCCAGTCAGTTATCCCTTCGGTTGTCAAGCTTCGCAACTGGACCTTTCTTCCTCTCAGCAAATCAGTAACAGTTTCTCTCCCTTCAATATATTTCTGCACATTTCCACACTTCGCTCCACATAATCCCTATTTACATTTCCCTCTAACTTTGCTGTCAGTCAGTCAAGATCCAGCTCCAGCTGTTCCAGCTTCTCCCTCTCTCCCATTGTCAGAGCCATCATTCTGTCTGCCTCTGTTGTCAGTATGTCCCTCTCTCTCTCTCTCTCTCTATCATTCCTGACAATACTTGTCCATAGTGTACATCAGTTCACATTAGCATGTGACAGCTCTGGACACGGCAGTAAGGGCAGTATATACAAAGTAAAGGAGAAGTTGCATCACATTCATTAGGAAGTCATCGTGAGGCTGAGAATGACATCTCGAGGGCTTTTTCAGTGGAGCTGAGAAGATTAAGTAGTGATTTTCAAGATTTTTATGGGATGTAAGAAGGTAAATAATGATGGATTGATTCCATTGCTCAGTGAGTTGTTCTGAGAGAGAACACATTTAAGATAATTATTAAAAAAATTAAAGCAGAGATTGGGAAAAAAATGACTCCCATGCAAAGAGACATTTTCTATCAGAGCATAAAGGATTACTGAAAAGTTTAATGAAGGTTCTTTAAAATTCTGACGGATTTTGATCGAGTGAATTGAAAGACTAGTTAGAAAGTCAATTAAAGTTGTCACTGAGAGCGAGGATAAATACCATGAGAGAAAGTCTGCACGCTGGGGTTTGTTGGAGCATGGAATGGTTTACTACGGAAAGTAGTCAAGGCACTAAACTATTGCTTAAATTAAGGGAATATTGGAGAAATAAGTGAAGCAAAGGAAGGCACGGGGATATGAAGGGAATTCGATTTTTGTAAGTGATAGCCAAGAACTGTCACAAACCAGGGAAGCAGAGATTCACTGAGTGATGGAGCTACCTTGTGGGTTTAGTCTATTTTTAGTTTAGAGATACAGCGCGGAAACAGGCCCTTCAGCCCATCTAGCCGACCAGCGATCCCCGCACATTAACGCTGCCCGACACCCACTAGCGACGATTCAAAATGTTACCGAAGCCAATTAGCCAACAAACCTGCGCATCTTTGAAGGCATGGGAGGTAGTCGGAGCGCCCGGAGAAAGCCCAGGCGGGTTGCGGGGAGAACGTACATGCTCCACACAGACAGCACCCGTAATCGGGATCGAATTCGGGTCTCAGCTGCTGTAAGGCAGCAGCTCTACCGCTGTGCCACCGTGCCAGTTGTTACAAACTGTGTGTAGGGTCCCACATACTTTTGATGAATGAGCTGTGGACACCATCAAGATGTCAGGAGAGCCAGGCAGTTATCACACTGTATCACCCTTACTCCACAGAATTTGGTATACATCGAAATCTACTGAGTGAAGCCTACTCCACCATTCATTTGTGGTCAAGACACAAAGTGTTTAAGTAAGTCAGCGGGTCATAGAAACATAGAAACATAGAAACATAGAAACATAGAAAGACTAGTTAGGAAGTCAATTAATGTTGTCACTAAGAGCGAGGAGAAATACCATGAGAGAAAGTCTTGAAGCTGCGATTTGCTGAGTGAAGCTAGAGGGGCCTATCTGCTCAAACACCAACTAAGGTCAAGTTTAAGGTCAAACGTATTTGTCACATGCACCATAAGGTGCAGTGAAATGAATTTACCATGCAGCGTTAAGATTAAAAAAGAACTTAATACACAACATAATGCAACACAGACATCCACCACAGCAGTCTAGGGTCCTTCCGCTGCTGGACACGGGGGGCAGGGTGTGGTGGAGACGCCCCTCAAAATAAGGGAAGGGATCCCACCCCAGTGGGCCACATGAGTGGCAAGGGTGGGGGACAGATTTGTGAAATTTGAGCAATGTATGTAGACTGTATTGAATATTTTGTATAGCCTTTGAAAATGTTGGATTAATTTTTTGCACGGTTCATGTATTGTATATAGTTATTACCTGAATAAAATCTATTTTGAAATTTTAAAAAAGCATTTGTCACTGTGGTGGAAGGCAATACAGTTCAGACAGCCCTCCTCCTCCTCCCTTGTTCACCCATGGTTGGGCCCCTGACCCAGTACTGACGGCCCATCTAGGTGGAAGTTAGTGATCATCTCATAGCTGGCCTCGGATTTGAATGAACCCATTGTGGTCACCTACCCATGTTCACAATTTCAAATGCTCATGAGTCCTATGAGCAGAGTAAGGCCATTCGGCCCATCAAGTCCACTCATTATGGTTGATCTATCTTTCCCTCTCACCCCCATTCTCCTGCCTTCTCCCCACTACTAATTGGGAAACCTGGGAAATAATTTCTGGAGGTCATGATGGGCATGGGCAAGATGGGCCGAAGGGTCAGTTTCCGTGCTGCATGATTCCATGACAATTACTCCATGACCCTCTGATTCACTTCAGCGCTTTGTGTCATTTTTGGTGAACCATCATTAAACACAAAGCACTTGTGTTAAAGTTGGGAGCAGACACTTTCATCAGGTGCTAAGACCTTGATTGGCAAATCAATGAGTGTAGGAACAACTAAATTGTCAGAAAGAATGAATTGTAGCAATGGAATTAGATTGGGCACACGTGGATAATATTCACAGAGTGGCTTGACTTGCTTCATAAGATTATATGTGATAGGAGCAGAATTAGGCCATTCGGCCCTACTCCACCATTCACTCGTGGCTGATCTATCTCTCCATCCTTACTCCATTCTCCTGCCTTCTCCCCATAACCTCTGACATTTGCTTCTCTTTCTTTACCAAATGATATCATGTTCTGCATCCAGTTTTATATTTCAGATACTTTTTATGAGATAGGAGAGCGTAAACATTACTTTAGATATCAGATTACAATCTCTGTTCAATCTTAGAATGCATGAACATGGAGCAGATCCAAATAGTTATTAATGAAGATGATATAGTTGGGATCACAGAGACGTGGCAGGACTTTCATATGAAGAAAGACTGGATAGACTCGGCTTGCACTCGCTAGAATTTAGAAGATTGAGGGGGGATCTTATAGAAACTTACAAAATTCTTAAGGGGTTGGACAGGCTAGATGCAGGAAGATTGTTCCCGATGTTGGGGCAGTCCAGAACAAGGGGTCACAGTTTAAGGATAAGGGGGAAGTCTTTTAGGACCGAGATGAGAAAAACATTTTTCACACAGAGAGTGGTGAATCTGTAGAATTGGTGAATCTGTAGAATTCTCTGCCACAGAAGGTAGTTGAGGCCAGTTCATTGGCTATATTTAAGAGGGAGTTAGATGTGGCCCTCGTGGCTAAAGGGATCAGGGGGTATGGAGTGAAGGCAGGTACAGGATACTGAGTTGGATGATCAGCCATGATCATATTGAATGGCGGTGCAGGCTCGAAGGGCCGAATGGCCTGCTCCTGCACCTATTTTCTATGTTTCTATGTAATTGAAGCAGCATTCTAGTAGACCTCTTCTGCACCCTCTCCAAAGCCTTTCTGTAATGGGGCGACCAGGACCGCCTACATTACTCCAAATTGCAACTCAGCCAGTGTGCAACTCACTTTTACTCTCTGAGCGAACAGATTGGAAGTCCACCTCCTATTCCACAAACTCCCATTCTAGACTGCCATTCCTATGTAGTGTAAATCTAAACTAAGGATTAGTTTAGTTTAGAGATACAGCATGGAAACAGGCCCTTTGGCCCACAGAGTCCATGCCAACCACAATCACCTGTACACTGATACTATCCTACACACTGGGGACAATTTACAGAAGCCAATTAACTTATGACTTTGGAATGTGGGAGGAAAACGGAGTACCCGGAGAAAACACATGCGGTCACGGGGAGAACGTGCGAACTTCACACAGACAGCACCCGTGGTCGGGATCGAACCTGGATCTCTGGTGCTGTAAGGCTGCAACTCTACCGCTGCGCCACCATGCCTCCCAATCCAGAGGGCTCCGTGTATGGGGCCTGGCCTTTCAGCCATTAGGTTTTTTTTGCTCGGGTCTTATAACACATTCTTGAAGAAGTCAGGAATTGTAATCTTCCACCAAGATCAGAATAATATAAGCTGATTATCTCCTCATGGCAGCTTGTGGATTCAAGCTGTGAACAAATTGAATGCATTTCTCGCATCACCACATTTTAAAAGCACTTGAAATTTTCGCTACCATCACATGCTTGTTTCCTACCACGTTTCCCCTATTCAGACTCGTATGTACCTCGTTCCTTCACCATAATGGCCGCAATCCTGCTTCCCCCAACCTAATAACGCCATGGGAGTACTTACTACACCGTTCTGCCTGGATAGAGTGGATGTGGAGGGGATGTTTCCACTAGTCTAGGACCAGACGGCACAGCCTCAGAATTAAAGGATGTAGCTTTAGGAAGGAGATGAGGAGGAATTTCTTTAGTCAGAGGAGTGGCGACTGTGGAATTAATTGCCACAGAGGTCTGTGGAGGCCAAGACAGTGGATATTTTTAAGGCAGAGATAGATAGATGCTTGATTAGTACAGGTGTCAGAGGTTATGAGGAGAAGGGGGTTAGGAGAGATAGATCAGCCATGAGTGAATGGCGGAGTAGACTTGATGGGCTGATTGGCCTAATTCTGCGCCTATCACTTATGAACATGAACTTCTCATTACATTCTCCAGGGTAAGTGCTGGCCTTCCCAATGTCCCTGCATCCACTACCTTGCACATTATATTAAGAAGCCATCAAGTGTTTTGAGACTGTTGTAGAACTACAGCAAGTCTGACTTAACTTAAACAGTTGATCTACACATCTCTCTTTCGTGATGTACCCTGCTTTCAAGAGAGAGCTAGATAGGGCTCGTAAAGATAGCGGAGTCAGGAAATATGGGGTGAAGGCAGGAACGGGGTACTGATTGGTGATTACATTGAATGGCGGTGCTGGCTCGAAGGGCCGAATGGCCTACTCCTGCACCTATTGTCTATTGTCTAGTGTCTATTGTCTTTCTCCCCGTTAGTTTTCGGTGGCTGCTCCCATTCCCATTCCCTTGCCATGCTCTCCCATCCCACTCCCACCCATCCCAAATCCACGGTTAATTGGGAAGGTGCTGAGGCTGTTGCGATCTCACTGAAGATGTATTACTTGACTGAGGATAGACACAAAACGTTGGACTAACTCAGCGGGTCAGGCAGCATCCCTGGAGAAAAGGAATAGTTGATGTTTCAGACCTATTCAGACTGAGAGTCGGGGGAAAGGGAAACGAGAGATATAGGTGATCACGAGAGCCATAGAACAAATGAATGAAGGATATGCGAAAAAGTAATGATGATGAAGGAAACAGGTCAACGTTAGTTGTGGGCTAGGTGAAAACAAGTTACAGACAATGAAACTCACCAGATCGACATTGAAACTAGTACACCGATTTTATCTTGGATTACATTAGACAAGAAATGCTGGAGAAACTCAGCGGGTGCTTAGCCTGGATTACATAGTGTTTGAAGCTAGAATGGAGGAGAAACTTCAAGGAAACCACTCAGTGTCAATGGACGGACTGTGATGGAAATGAAGATTTATTAGACTGGATTTGTCAGCACAGTCACAATACATAAAAGGGATTTAAAAGACAGACGCAGACTAATTCTGACATGATCTGACTCAATATAGAACATATGTATAAACATATATTTTATCATTGAACAAATTTATTTGAGGGACAAATCGAATTACACATTTCAAACAGTGCCTTGACCGCTGATGTTTTGAGTATGATTGCCAGTCGCTTTTCAATTAAAGTTGACGGTTTGTTAAGCTCACAGGTCTTTGAAACAGCAGTTAAACTAGAGCAAATTGTTTAAATCACTCAGACAGATCAAGGTAGTCAGATCCCATCTTTGGAAAATTATAACCACAGGTTAATTACAAACCAACAGTTTGGAATGTGAATTATATTCTCATGGAGAAGTGTTCCTGCAACACACTGAGCCACAAACATTTGCACATATAACTTTGAACGATGTGTCATATTAATTTATTATTATTATTATTATTATTATTATTATTATTATTATTATTATTATTATTATTATTATTATTATTGTTAATATATTTTTGTAATTATTATTATTATTTGATTGATTAGCATATTAGTTTAGTTTAGATAAACAGACCCTTTGGCCCACCAGCGATCATCCCGTAAACTATCAATATCCCACTCACACGAGAGACAATTTACAATTATACCAATCCAATTAAACTACAAACCTGTGGTAGACACAAAGTGCTGGAGTAACTCAGCGGGACAGGCAGCATCTCTGGAGAGTAAGAATGGGTGAGACCCTCTTAAACGTCAAGCATTCCTTCTCTCCAGAGATGCTGCCTGACCTGCTGAGTTACTCCAGCATTTTGTGTTCACCTTCGATTTAAACCAGCATCTGCAGTTCTTTCCTACTCGACCTACAAGCTTGTACGTCTTTGGATTGTGGGAGGAAGCCGGAGCACCCGGGGAAAACCCACGCAGGTCACGGGGTGAACGTACAAACTCCATACAGACAGCACCCGTGGTGAGGATCGAACCTGCGTTGTAAGGCAGCAATTCTACCACTGCGCATTTTGTGCCCATCGATTTAAACCTATTACAGAGAGATTTAAAAAAAATTATGATCAGATACTTCCCTGGATCTCAGACGTGTTCAGAGGAAGATAAGACAGAGGAAGAGAGATCTTTTAAAATATGATCAGCTAACAAATCACCAGTTATATTGACAAAAACGACCAATAAATATAAATCTAGACTGCAA
Organism: Okamejei kenojei; assembly: GCA_035221665.1. Lineage (NCBI taxonomy): Eukaryota > Metazoa > Chordata > Chondrichthyes > Rajiformes > Rajidae > Okamejei > Okamejei kenojei. The sequence goes on from CM069164.1 coordinate 3,852,628, forward strand.
AAAACTCTTGCTGTCTAATGGCACCATTGTGAGTGCAAATGACTGGCTGTAAGAAATAAAGCACGCGGCATACAGAAAGTGTTCATTGTTCATTTAAAGAGTGTCTCTAGCCTTGAACCGAGAAATGGTTCCTTTGTAGCAACAGTTCAGGGCAAGAACAACATGCCTGATCATGTCAAAAAATTGCAAAACAAGGTGATTCAAACAAAGCCTCGCCCAAGCAGCAACCAACGCTAAAGGCATGATTGGAAATTACAACTATTGCACTCTCAGTGGGAATAATGTCATTAGGTAGCTTCTGCATTGCGATATTATCCGGAATAAAATATAACAGCAAAGCCGACAATTTGAAATTGCAAGTGTTTCAGATTGTGAGAATGTTTGAAAAGATAATACCAGTGGGATCTGAGTATTGCTGCTTAAGGTGCCAGATACCAACAGAATAAATAGGGGGGGTTGCACGTAAGGTCATCGGGTCAAAGGGCGAGACACACGGAGCAGCTCAATCCATGTGGAGGACATGGCAGCTTCCGGCATATACTGTTAATACACAAAACGCGTACTTTCTGACCATTAAATAACACCAAAATGGTAATTTTGTGCGCTGTAAATAATTGTGGAAATCGAGGTAAGCGTAAGAGACATTTATCCTACTTCAGAATTCCAAAAGTAAGGAGAAATTATGGTAGAGAGAATCGACAGCTGAAGGGACAACAACAGCTAAAGTGCTTGGCGAACATTGGCCGTGCAGATATCAAGATTGAAAATATTGGGAATGATCGCGTTTGCTCACTGCATTTCATCAACAGTAAGGCATTATTTGTGTTTGTTCTTCATTCCTTTGGTATCTAAAAAGTTTCAGAAGTGATAAATCTGGCTGTAAAATTTTAAAATCGGCCATGCTTCTGATGTGGGTTTTTACATGCAAAAAGAAAACACTTCTGAAGCTAACTTTATCATTACAAAAATCTCCAGACTTACGAGTGGTGTGTGGAAAAGTAAGTTTTCTATCATTATGCTATTGAGATGTATATTTTGGCAAATAATAAAATGTCCTGACAGCTTAACTCCATTTCAAAGATATTGTCAATTTGCTGAGGTTGATTTTGTCCAATTAACAGCTGACAATGATGCCCTTCCTTGGCTTGCTTCTGAGTAAAATGTCATTCAAAAACCCACATATGGCTTGCAATTTTTTTTATGATACATTTTGCTTCAGAAGTGTTTTCTTTTGTATGTAAAAACCCACTTGAGAAGCATGGGCGATTTAAAAATGTCACAGTCAGATTGATCACTTCTGAAACTATTTAGATATCAAAGGAATCAAGAAAAAACACAAATAATGCCTTACTGTTCATGAAATGCAGTGAGCAAATGCGATCATTGCCAATATTTTCAATCTTGATATCTGCACGGCCAATGTTCGCCAACCACTTTAGTTGTTGTTGTCCCTTCAGCTCTCGCTTCTATCTACCGTCATTTCTCCTCACTTTTGGAATTCTGAAGTAGGATAAATGTCTCTCACGCTTATCCCGATATCCATAATTATTTACAGCGCAAAAATTGACAATTTCGGCAGGTTTTAACGGGCCCGCTACGCTGGGAACAATGGTAAGTGCTCACCTGCGTGTACTCCGGTTGGCGTAGCGTAGCAACAGTACGGGTCACGGGTCGTGACCCGACTACCGTGCAACTTCCCTATAGCAAACGTGCTTGGATTGTTTAAAAATATCATAATTGTTTGCGCGGAGTTCTGAGGCTTAGCTTAACAAGGGCTCAAGGAATGTGCTTAACATGGGATAAGAGTTCATGCTAATACTAAAGAATAGGTTGGCAAAACGGCCAATTACCTGGTTTGGAATACGGCAGGATTATGGTGGGGTTTGTTTTTACTCTGCTATTTCCTTCCACTCCATCATAGCCCCAGGTCCCCAGGTGGAGGAGGAGAGGCAAATGATTTTGACCTTGCATATTAACACTCGTTTCTTGCTTCATACCCAAACCTAACCCGGACCTTTACAACTACAGGGTGTAATACCAAGGAAATATTCAATGTAGTGGTGGCACAGTGGCACAGCGGTGCAGTTGCTGCCTTATTTACTGCGCTAGACACCCAGTTTCAAACCCGACTACGAGTGCTCTCTGTACAGAGTTTGCACGTTCTCCCCATGAACTGCGTTGGTTTTCTCCGGTTTCCTCCCACATTCCAACGACGTACAGGTTTGTAGATCATTTGGCCTGATATAAATGGAAATTGTCCCTGAGGTGTGTAGGGTAGTGTTAGTGTGCGGGGATCGCTGGTTGGTGTGGACTTGGTGGGCTAAAGGGCCTGCATCTACCTCTAAACTAAACTGAACTAAACTTAAATACGATTTGGAAACTATGATTCAAGCAATGAGGGCTCCAGGAGTCCATTTGGCGTTTAGGCAGTGCACCAGATACAACACATTGTGCTTTTTATTCATGCTTTTACATGGAATAGTTTCTCAGCATCATTGGCTGGATACAAGCCGGGACCTCTGACTCCGACCCTCACCACCTCCCCAGGTACTTTCCCCTGTAACCGCAGGAGATACAACACCTGTCCCTTGACCTCTTTGGTGAAACAGACTCGATGGCTGTTTCACCAAACACTTGCACACTTCCGCAAAGACCGCTCCCTCCGTAACTCCTTTGTCAATTCTTCCCTTCCCTCCCGCTCTCCCCCCTCCCCGGGCACTTTCCCTTGCAACCTCAAGAGATGCTACACTTGTCGCTTTACCTCCCCCCTCGACTCCACTCAAGGACCCAAGCAGTCATTCCAGGTCTGACAGAGGTTCCCCTGCACCTCCTCCAACCTCATCTATTGCATCCGCTGCTCTAGATGTCAGCTGATCTACATCGGTGAGACCAAGCGTAGGCTTGGCGATCGTTTCGCCGAACACCTCCGCTCGGTCCGCATTAACCAACCTGACCTCCTGGTGGCTCAGCACTTCAACTCCCCATCCCATTCCGAATCCGACCTCTCTGTCCTGGGCCACCCTCATGGCAAGAGTGAGCACCACCGGAAATTGTAGGAGCAGCACCTCATATTCCGCTTGGGCAGTCTGCACCCTAGCGGCATAAACATTGACTTCTCCAATTTCCAGTAGCCCTTGCTGTCTCCTCCCCTTCTCAGCTCTCCCTCAGCCCTCAGGCTCCTCCTCTTCCATTTTCCTTTCTTCTCCCCCCCCCCCCCCCGACCCTACATCAGTATGAAGAAGGGTTTTGACCCGAAACATTGCCTATTTCCTTCGCTCCATAAATGCAGCTGCACCCGCTGAGTTTCTCCAGCACCTTTGTCTACCCTTGGTCCATCAAGGCCTAATGGATCTCCCAGCTGCTAATCATTCTAACTCCTCTTCCCTTTCCCACACTGACCTTTCTCTCCTAGGCCTCCTCCTTTGGCAGAGTAAGGCCACAAACTGGAGGAACAGCACCTCTTATTCAGCTTGGGCAGCTGACAACCCAATGGCACGAACACTTGAATAGTTAACTACAAAACATTCCCCTCTCCTTTCTCCCCCCACCCCTCCTTGCTCTTCTTCTCCTCTCCTCTGTGCTCCACCTGGACTCTACCTATTATACCCTCTCCCCTTCCCCCTTCCATTCCTTCCTCTAGCTTCACAATTCACAACTCTTCAATCCTTTTGTCTCACACCTTCTGTATTTTCATCTCTGGCCTTTGTCCAATTATTTGCCGATCAAAATCCCTGCTCACCTCCGTCAATCTATTACCTGCCTGACTTCATCCTGCCCCTTCTTTCTTCCAGCTTGCCCCCCACGCCCCTGCCAAACTGCCACCTATTCCTTCTCTCCAGAGATGCTACCTGACCCGTTGAGTTTCTGCAACATTTTGTGTCTATCTTCGGTGCAAATCAGCATCTGCAGTTGCTTCCAACGCAACAGCTCTGCTATATTTGTCCCTCATTAATGCAACTAAGTGAAAAATTATCCCAAGGGCTCTTGGATGAAGTTAGTATGTCGCTCTATAATCCCTCCCACAAGGGTAATGAATTGAACTAAAGCAACCTTCAATGAGTACAACAAGATCCCTATCCAGCAGATCACTGTGAGAGCCAAGAGCTTTTTGAATGAATATAGTTTGTCCTCCAAGATCTCAATGCAATGCATATTTAAATCACAGGATTAACAATCTCAAATTCTCCCTCCTTCAATGCAAAGTGTTTTAATTATTGCTCTAAATGGTTACTTTAACAGTTTATTAGTCACTAAGTGCCAAAGAGGAACCATTATAAACATCAGATCTGCATTGTTTCAAATTGTCGTATTACTGTAATTATAAAACAGCAGGTTTCTGCATCAAATTGCCTTTTGTATTTTGCGGTGCGCTGGTCACAGCAGTGTTTACTTCAGATAAACATATCACAAGTAATTATAGGGACAGATAATGCACTGAAATAAAGACACAATGCACTGCAGATGCTGGCTTACAAAACAACAACACAGAGTGCTGGATTAACCCATTCTACATTGGAACGAGGTTTGCCTCACCCTCCCACCACAGTATGACCACTGAGCTCTGGGCGTAACACGGCCCACTGCGGTCAGGTTTGGAGGATAACAATGGCTGGCACGGTGGTGCAGCAGTAGAGTTGCTGCCTCACAGCACCAGAGACCCGGGTTCGATCCTGACTACGTGTGCTGTCTGTATGGAGTTTGCACATTCTCCCCGTGACCACATGGGGTTTCCTCCCGCATTCCTATGACATACGGGTTTGTAGGGTAATTGGCTTGGTTACAAATGTAGAATTGTCCCTGGTGTGTGTGGGATAGTGCGGGGATCACTGGTCGGTGCGCACAAAGGGCCTGTTTCCGCGCTGTATCTCTAAACCAAACTAAACCAAACTAACTCAGTGTACATTGGCAAGAGGTCTCAGCCTTCCCCCATGATATGAATCACTGAGGTCCGGCCTTAGCACCGGCCACTGCGGTGGTCAGGTTTGGAGAATAAAATTAGCGCTGTGAAAATTCATGAGTGTTTCTACACTTGAGTCCCCCAGCATGGGTGAAGTGGGCAATGAAGTGAACGGCGTGCTGCTGGACTGATACATCATTACATTCTCGGCTCCCCTGCAACACCACTCCACTCTCCCCTCACCCCAGGAACAAGCGGCAATGCTGAAAAGACACTCAGCAGCCCTCACTTGATGGCCCCTAGTGTCTCCCGTGCATCATGGCCAGCATGTCAAGACTGTCTGAAAAATATTCAAATGAGCTGGAATAGCGTTCTTGGGCAGAGCCAGTTCTTACATTCAGGGAACACAGACATTTATCAGTTTATAACATCATCCAATGTTCCAGCTCAGAAGGCCTCTGCTTCCATTTTATCTCTCCACACAATGAATAACCACTCTCTCCAGTTCCTGCAAAATCACATTCTCTTTCCATCAATTTGCTTATTTGCTTTAAAAGGAATTATAGACTTTGCTTCAACGACTTTTGGTGCTTGAGAGGAGCTTTATTTTAACAATCCTTTGTGTCGAGGATTTTAAAGAAATCCAGGTGAGTTTTTTTAGTTGTATGCCCTCTTGTGATCATCTTGTCAAACAGAGGGAATTAGTGTGTGGTAAACAGCACTTATCTAACACACCGAAGATAGACACTAAATGCTGGAGTAACTCAGCAGGTTGCGCAGCATCCCCGGAGAAAAGGAATGGGCGACATTTCGGGTCGAGACCCTTCTTCAGACTGAGAGTCATGGGATAAGGAGTCTAGAGATATGGAAGGGTGAGGTGTGAAAACAGCAGATCAAAGCAGATGATGCTAAGGAAATGTAAAATGGTTCATTGTTAGCTGAGTGGAACCAGCTCAGTAAAAGCCAGTTCCAGTAAACTGTAAACCAGTAAAATTAAGCAGAAGGGCAGTGAAACTAGTGAGAAAAATAGGCTGGGGGAGGGACAGAGAAAGAAGAGATGAAAGAGTTACTTGAATTTAGAGAAATCAATATTCATACCGCTGGGCTGTACGCTGCTCAAGTGAATGAGGAGGCACTGTTCCTTCGACTTGTGTTGGGCTTCACTCTAATAGTAGAGGAGGCCCAGGACAGAAAAGTCAGTATAGGGATGGTAAGGGGAGTTAAAGTGTTTGGCAACTGGGACATCATGTAGGTCTAGGTGTAATGAGCGGAGTTCAGCCTTCCTCCACATTAAAGATGCATCAGTTGCAATAAATGCATTGGTTAGAGCTGCTGACTCACAGCACCAGTAACCCACGTTCGACCCTGACCTAGTTTGCTGTCTGTGTGGAGTTTGCATGTTTTCCTTATGACAGTGTGGGTTTTCTCTGCGTGCTCCAGTTTCCTTCCACATCCCAAAGATGTTTACATTTGAGGATTAATTGTCCTCTGTGAATTGCCCTCAGAGTGCAGGGAGTGGATGAGATAACATAGAACATAGATTAGTACAGGGTCATGGGTTATGAGGAGAACTCAGAAGAATAGGGTAAGGAAGAAGAGATAGATCAGCCATGATTGAATGGTGGAGTAGGCTTGATGGGCCGAATGGCCTAATTCTGTTCCAGTCACATATGCCCTTATGATCCAAACAAAAATATTAAACTTCTTTGGTGGAATATTGACACGCAAGCAGAAAGTCTGGAATCTTTCCAAGTGAGTCAACAACATCCACAAGAGAAAACAGGAAAATAAATTGTCTACCACGAGTAGGGAACATCAACCTCATTCCATTCCCCTCGCCCCCCACCCCCATCCCAACCCCCACCCCCCCACCCCTACCCCTACCCCACCCCGACGTCTGAACAGTCTGAAGAAGGGCCTCGACCCCGAAACGTCAGCTATTCTTTTTCTCCAGTGAGGCTGAATGACCCGCTGAGCTACTCCAGCTTTTTAAGGTCACAAGGTCATAAGACTGGCTCGCCCTCCGCGGGCTACGGGCTCGGCCCCGAGCCACTAGTGTCGACGGAACCCGTGCTGCCGAGAGCGAGGAGGTACCCACACCGCCGGGAGAGTAGATGGTCCATCGACAGAGACAGAAGGGGTGACAAGTGCTACCTGGCGAGAGGCCACCGAGAATGGACAATAGACAATGGACAATAAATGCAGGAGTAGGCTATTCGGCCCTTCCAGCCAGCACTGCCATTCACTGTGATCATGGCCAATCAGTACCCCGTTCCTGCCTTCTCCCCATATCCCTTGACTCCACTATTGTTAAGAGCTCTATCTAACCCTCTCTTGAAAGCATCCAGGGAATTGGCCTCCACTGCCTTCTGAGGCCGAGAATTCCACACTCACAACTCTCTGTGAGAAAAAGTGTTTCCTTGTCTCCATTGTAAATGGCCTACCCCTTATTCTTAACATGTGGCCCCTGGTTCTGGACTCCCCCAACAACGGGAACATGCTTCCTGCCTCTAGCCTGTGCAATCCCTTAATAATCTTATATGTTTTAATGAGATTCCCTCTCATCCTTCTAAATTCCAGAGTGTACAAGCCCAGCTGCTCCAATCTATCAACATATGACAGTCCCGCCATCCCGGGAATTAACCTTGTAAACCTACACTGCACTCCCTCAATAGCAAGAATGTCCTTCCTCAAATTTGGAGACCAAAACTGCTTACAATACTCCATGTGTGGTCTCACGAGAGCCCTGTACAACTGTAGAAGGACCTCTTTGCTCCTATGCTCAACTCCTCTTGCTATGAAGGCCAACATGCCATTCGCTTTCTTCACAATGAAGGGTTAATCACACTGCCGGGAGAGGAGATGGTTCATCGAGAGCGAGGACAGTTGCCGAGTGCTGCCTGGCGCGGAGGCCGTCAGGAATGAAGGTGAACCAGACAGGGACGTGCGGCGGCAGGCAGTAGATAGAACTATTCAGTGCACTTTGTAACTTTGTTGGCACCAGATGCATGGTGGCACTTGTACACCCGCATCAGTGAGGTCTTTTTACCGAATTGTATGGAAAACACAGCGTTTCACTGTACCTCGGAACACGTGACAATAAAATATCATTGGATCAATGAATTCATTGTGTTGTGAAATATCAGCCATTCCACTTCAAGCTGACACCATTTCTCGGTAATCTCAAGGTCCACAGGCGGCTCCCAGGCTGTTCAGGTGCTGGGCCATTTATGGAATGAAGAGGCAGATTGTTGACTCAGTTCATAAATTCATAAATTGTAGGATCAGAATTAGACCATTCAGCCCATCAGGTCTATTCCACCATTCAAACATGGCTGATCTATCTTTCCCTCTTAACCCCATTCTCCTGCCTTCTGCCCATAATCTCTGACACCCTTGCTAAACAAGAATCTGTCAATCTCCGCCTTCATGAAATCCCTTGACTTGGTCTCCACAGCATTCTGTGGCAAAGAATTCCACAGATTCACCACCCTCTGACTAAAGAAATTCCTACTTTCCAAAGGTACGTCCTCTTATTCTAAGGCTATGACCTCTAGTCCTAGACTCTCCCACTAGTGGAAACATCCTCTCAACATCCACTCTATCCAGTTGTTTCATCATTCTGTAAGTTTAAATGACCATTCCCCTCATCCTTATACATTCCAGCAAGTGTAGGACTATTGCGATCTAACTGATATAAATGTGCGAGGCCTGCCTATAGCTCGCTGGAATTGGCACAGGAACGTTCCTACACTTCAGCGGAGAAAGGTCACTGCTAGAAACCAAAGTGTTGTGTGAGTGACATTTGTTTTTAAATTAATTGTGTTTTCTTTAATCTCTATGTGTTTTACAGACACTTTACTTTTATATTTTTTATGATATCATTGATATTTTATAGTTTTTCTCTGCAACTATTAAATACATTTGCCATTTTGGTGGTTAATTGTGCAGCAGAACTGGTTGTCAAATGATTTTCAGCTCGGCATGGAGGCTGAGCGGCAGAGTTGGTGCCTTACTGCGCCAGAGACACGGGATCGATCCTGATTACGGAGCCGCCTACGTTCCCACTTTGACCGCGTGGGTTTTCTCCGGGTGCTACGGTTTCCTACCACACTCCAAAGAAGTACAGGTTTGCAGGTTAATTGGCTTCGATAAAATTGCAAATTGTGCCTTGTGTGTGTGTGTGTGTAGGATAACATTAGTGTGCGGGGATCGCTGGTCGGCACAGATTCGGGGGGCCAAAAGGCCTGTTGCCACCCTGTATCTCTTAACTAAACTAAATCTAATCTCTCCCATGGCCCAGATGTCTTCTGGTCACAATATGCACGGCCCTTTCCTAGTGCTGGTCTTAAACATTTAGTGTTAGCGGGATTTTCGCCAAGGGTTGATAATAGCAAATTGAAAACAGAAAATGCAGGAATTACTCCACAAGTCAGGCCTCTTCTGTGGAAAGAGAACCAGAGTCACTGGTTCAGAACAAAAACCCTTTGTCAGAATATTTTCAGTAGATCACAAGATGGTTGGAAAAGGTTTGAATGAAAGATAGACACAAAGTGCTGGAGTAACTCAGCGGGGCAGGCAGCATCTGTGGATAGAAGGAATGGGACGTTTCAGTTCGAGACCCTTCTTCAGCTGAGTTACTCCGGCAGTTTGTGTCTGTTGTCGGTGTAAGGCAGCATCTGCACTTCAAGGGGAGGAGGTTTAAATGGGTACGGGCCAAACACAGGTTAATAGGACGATCTTCGATGAGGCATGTTGGTCAGCATGGACAGGTGGGCCAAAGGGCCTGTTTCCGTGCTGTATGACTCCATGAGTGTTAGGTATGATAGCAAGCTGCCGTGAGTCATTCTGACTCAAAACTCCAGACCTTTCATAAGTAAAATTGCAATGCAGGTGTAAAAGCATGGATGGTGAACATTTGTAACGTTGATGCTAAATCTAAATTGTTTGTTTAAACTCTGAGTCTGATATAACTGTTAACCCAGAATATTGAAGGATAAGGGGAACAGGAATGATCACGGGATTGTACGAACTGCCGGAGGAGATAGTTGAGGCTGGGACTATCGTAACGCTAAACAAACATTTAGACAGGTACATATATAGGACATGTTTTGAGGGATATGGGCAAATGCAGGCAGGCGGGACTAGTGTAGCTGGAGAAGGCAACAGAACGGGGTTAACAAGAAGAGATAGATCAGCCAGATTGAACGGCCGTGTAGACTTGATGGGCCAAATAGCCTAAAGGGGCTGTCTCATTGCGCCGACATAATACGCGATTTCAGAAGAGTGTCTTCGACCTTCAAGCTCGAGGTTATCGCCTGAAAAACCTCGAGCTGGATCGAACGTCAGCGATGGAACCGCGAGCTGGATCGACCGACCACACACACACACACACACGCACAAACACATCGCAAAGGTGGGGGCCAGGGAAAGCGTCAGAGCGCTGTCTGAAATTCACACCCGCGATGAAGAGGAGGGTAAAAGATGGTTGCACCGTGTACGGTAAGTCCTTTAGAGAGCGGGGAGGGGGGGGGGCAGAGAAGGGGAGAGAGGGGGGGGGGGGGAGAAGGGGAGAGAAGGAGAGAGAGGGGGGGGGATAAGGGGGGAGAAGGAGTGGAGACACTTTAAAGAAGTACAATAAAGTTTAGAGGGCATTTTACCTACCGGGCGGTTTACCTCGGTCCCGAAAACTCCAATGAGCCAATTAAAATGCCCGGTCATCGAAGGAGATTGCCTACGGCTGCCCTCGACTGCCTGTAACTAAATAGCGACCCCACTCCACTGCACTACGATTTTAAAAGAACCACGCCGACCAATTTTTACTCACGGAAAATTTTTCAACATGCTGAAATTTTTTCCGCGACCTAGCTGAGGCCGCGAGTATGCGGGAACGTCCCTCAAACTTGAAGGAGAGTTCCAGTGATCTCATAGGACCTCCTAGGACCACGTGTCGACCATGCTGCGAGTTTGAGTCGAGGGCAAACTCTTCTAAACTCGCAGATTAGGTCGCCGAAGTGGGACAGCTCCTGGAATTTATGAGCGAATGGTATGTTAGCATTCATAGCAAAAGGATTTGAGTTTAGGAGCAGGGAGGTTCTACTGCAGTTGTACAGGGTCTTGGTGAGGCCACACCTGGAGTATTGCGTACAGTTTTGGTCTCCAAATCTGAGGAAAGACATTCTTGCCACAGAGGGAGTACAGAGAAGGTTCACCAGACTGATTCCTGGGATGTCAGGACTTTCATATGAAGAAAGACTGGATAGACTCGGCTTGTACTCGCTAGAATTTGGAAGATAGAGGGGGGATCTTATAGAAACGTACAACATTCTTAAGGGGTTGGACAGGCTAGATGCAGGAAGATAGTTCCCGATGTTGGGGAGGTCCAGAACAAGGGGTCACAGTTTAAGGATAAGGGGAAATCCTTTAGGACCGAGATGAGGAAAACATTTTTCACACAGAGAGTGGTGAGTCTGTGGAATTCTCTGCCACAGAAGGTAGTTGAGGCCAGTTCATTGGCTATATTTAAGAGGGAGTAAGATGTGGCCCTTGTGGCTGAAGGGATCAGGGGGTATGGAGAGAAGGCAGGTATGGGATACTGAGTTGAACGATCAGCCATGATCATATTGAATGGCGGTGCAGGCTCGAATGGCCTGCTCCTGTACCTATTTTCTATGTTTCTATGTTTCTATGACCTAGTGAACATGTTAGCTAGTATGGGCAAGTTGGGCCGAAGGGCCAGTTTCCACGCTGTATGATTCTGTGGGTCTATGACTCTAAGTTCAATTGACGACTCTTTACACTGTTCCACCACCGACAATATAGTTTCATGAGCCTATGTACACTTTGAGGTCAAATCACGAAAATGTCACAACAGCCTCTAACCATTCTGGGGAGTCTCCAGTTCACGCGTTAACAGCAGCAGCGAGAAGGGAACGTTCTAGGGGCAGAGATGGAGACATGGAGCGCGACCGTTTATCCCAGTCAGCAGCTGGAGACCCAGTGACATGCTGAGCGCACTTGACCAACGCCACCCGACGGAAGAGTCGTCCTGAGGGCATTTCCTCCTTGACACACGGTGACATTGCACAGCTGTGCCCTCTCTCATCCCCAGCCCCCGCTGCCGATCGGCAGAGATGCAGAATGCCGCTGAATGCCCCGACACTCCTATTCACTCAGAAATAAAGCTAGCGAGTCACCACTTGCAGCTGCAGAAGCAGGATGAGACAGAATGGTAATGAGGCAGGGAATAGCATGAGAAGGATGGAACAGCAGGGATCGTGGATACCATGCAATGCACTTGCTCTGCTGAACTTTAACTCAGCTGCTTCAGTATTCAGAAATAGCAACTGTATTTGCAACATGGTTGGAGTCTACTTTACACAGCCCCATCGAGCTTCACAAATTGCTTTACAACAAGAGAGCTCTTTGCATTTAAGAAACAAGACATGCGGGATACACAGTACGCACTCATTTGCAAAACCCCCAAGGATGAGGCACTGTGCACTAAAACCTAGACACAAGAAACTGCAGGTGCCGGATTGCAAAAAAAGACACAAACTGTTAGGGCAACTCAGCAGATCATGCAGCATCTTTGGTGAACGTGAATTGGTGATATTCGTGTCACAACCCTTTGGATTTTAGTTTACTTTAGACTTTAGAGATACAGTGTAAAAATAGGCCTTTCGTTCTACCGAGTCCATGCCGACCACCCTTTCTCGTACACCAGTACTACCCTACACACTAGGCACAAGTTACAATTTTACAGAAGCCAATTAACCTACAAACCTGTTGGTCTTTGGCATGTGGGAGGCAACCTAGCACCCGGGGAAAACCCATGCGGTCACGGGGAGAATGTACAATCTCCGTACAGACATCACCCGTAGTCAGGATTGTGAGGCAGCGACTCTACCACTGCGCCCCGTGCCAACCTTCTTCAGACGTCTTCACGAAAACTAAGGGTGTCACGGTGGCGCAGCGGTAGAGTTGCTGCCTTACAGCAAATGCATCGCCGGAGACCTGGGTTCGATCCTGACTACGGGTGCTGTCTGTACGGAGTTTGTACGTTCTCCCTATGACCGCATGGATTTTCTCCCAGATCTTCGGTTTCCTCCCACACTTCAAGGACGTACAGGTTTGTAGGTTTATTGGCTTGGTAAATGTAAAAAGTGTCCCTAGTGTGTGTAAGGATAGTGTTAATGTGTGGGGATCATTGGTCGGCAAGGACCCGGTGGGCCGGAGGGCCTGTTTCTGCGCTGTATCTCTAAACTAAACTCAACTAAACTTACCAGATCACTTCTGTGCCTCCCCATTTTAACTGCGAGCGACCAGAGAGAAAATGAAATATCACTAGAATTGAAAGTGATGAAACTTAATCAAAGGGAACATAAGGAATTAACAAGGACTCAGCACAAAAAATGTTCTGTTGAACAAACACTATTGAAGTTGAGGGAGAGAGTGGCAAAGGAGCTTCAATGTTGTGGATAATCCACATGAAATATAAAGTAATCCTCTGATCTATTCTTGCTCAAGATCTTTACAGAGGTTAATCTTTGTGTGAACATTTAACTGACTTTCCCTGGAACCCAATTACATTGGGATCAGACACCTTGTCTTGGACTGTGAGTGCCATTGCCCTCTGGACCTTAAGGTGTAAGAATCCTCTACTTGGATGCATTCTGTGAGCAGCCCAAGAAATGCTTTTATACAGGGAATAGACTGGCCTCGCTGGCAACTGCTGTTTAGTTCTCAGTGAAACGAGTCATAAATGCTCAACTATTATTCAAGAAGTGAGTTAACATCACATCATTACATTTATTTGGTGCTAGAATTATTACTGATGATAAATGTACTGCAGTTTTTCAAGCATTCTTTTCAAAGGGCTGGAATTTAACAACTGTTTCTCTCATCCTTAGATTTACATCCAAAACCGGAGTACAAAACTAGTGTCCTAGTTTTCTCCGGGTGCTCCAGTTTCCTCCCACACCCCAAAGGCATACAGGTTTGGAGGCTAATTGACTTGTCCCCCGTGTGTAGGATAGAACTAGTGTGGAGGGTGATCGCTGGGCCTATTTCCATTCTGTATTCCTAGACTAAACTAAACCAAACCTCTAACTCTGGCTGCTATTTAACATAGAGAAGAGTCTATCATTGACACACCAATACTGAGAGAGGGCAGCATTCTTGGTAGAGCTATCTTTCGCTTGAGATTTTAAATCAATTCCCCTCAAGCGAACGCAAACGATCCCATGACACGATTACAAAGAATGGGGGAGCTAACCCAATGCCCCAACTAATACTCCTCAATCAACAACAGTACCAACGAGATCTGACAATTATATTAACGTTTGTGTGAGTATGCTCTGTAAAATTTGCCCTACAATTTTACTTCATTCTAACGATACGATAACGGCAAAATTGCTTCACTGTTTAGTTTAGTCCAGAGATATAACGGGCAAACAGGCCCCTTGGCCCACCGAGTCCGCACTCAACCTCCAGTTTAAATTCCATTTGGAATATTTTGGAGGACCAAGAAACCAAGAACCAAGATCCCCGCACATTAACACTATCTTACACACTAGAGACAATTTACAAATTTACCTACAAACCCATCTGTCTTTGGAGTGTAGGAGGAAACCGAAGAAAACTGCAGGAAATATGTTCCCGATGTTGGTGGAGTCCAGAACCAGGGGCCACAGTTTAAGAATAAGGGGTAGGCGATTTAGAACGGAGACGAAGAAACACTTTTTCTCACAGAGAGTTGTGAGTCGGTGGAATTCTCTGCCTCAGAGGGTGGCGGAGGCCGGTTTTCTGGATACTTTCAAGAGAGAGCTAGATAGGGCTCTTAAAGATAGCGGAGTCAGAGGATATGGGGAGAAGGCAGGAACGGGGTACTGATTGGGGATGATCAGCCATGATCACATTGACTGGCAGTGCTGGCTCGAGGGGCCGAATGGCCTCCTCCTGCACCTATTGTCTATTGTCTATTGTCTTACCCAACCTTTCCCTATAGCTCAGACCCTCAAGTCCTGGCAACATCCTCGTAAATCTTAGTTTACTTAGTTGCAGAGTTAGAGTGTTTCATCAGTAGGGTTAGTTAGAGAGCTACATCACAGAAACAGGCCATTCAGCCCAGCAATTCCATACTGACCCCATCGATCATCTGTTTACTCAAATCCGACATTAATTGCAGTTTGTTTTTTTGTTATTTCCCCAGCATTTCTCCAGTGAACCAGCACCCTGCAGCATCTGCTCATTTGGGGGTAATATTCTTTCTCAACAGTTTCACTATTTCATTTGTTGAGAACCCAGATGTTTTCGTTTTGGTTTAGTTCAGTTTATTGTCACATGTACCGAGGTACCGTGGGAAGGTTTTGTTGCGTGCTAACCAGTCAACGGAAAGACAATACATGATTACAATCGAACCATTCACACTGTACAGATACATGATAAGGGAATAACGTTTTGTGCTAGATAAAGCCAGTAAAGTAAAATCCGATCAAAGATAGTCCGCGGGTCACCGATGAGTTAGATAGTATTTAAGGACTGCTCGCTAGTTGTGGTAGGATGATTCCGTTGCCTGATAACAGATGGGAAGAAACTGTCCCTGAATCTGGAGATGTGCGATTTCACACTTCTATACTTTTAACCTGATGGGAGAGGGGAGAAGAGGGAGTAGCCAGGGTGCGACTCCTCCTTGATTACGCTGCTGGCCTTGCCGAGGCAGCGTGAGGTGTAAATTGAAGATATACAATGGAAGAGAGGGTGGTTTGTGTGATGGTCTGGGCCGCGTCCATAATTTACTGCAATTTCTTGCGGTCTTGGATGGAGCTGTTCCCAAGTCAAGCTGTGATGTTTCTTGATCAGATGGTTTCTATGGATTTAGTCTGCACATCAGGAGTGATAACGATCAGCGGGACTCAAGGAGCTCCGAGCTTGCAAGCATTTACTGCACTGGCTGAGGTTTACAATAGCATTGATCATACGTTGTCATCTCCTCCACCCACTCCCATTACAGCCCACCTACACTCCATCCTATTCTCTCCTCTTCCTTTCTACATCCTTTCCCCCTCCACCCACCTTGTCATCTTCTGTTTCATTCACGATTAAAATGTAGTTTTTCCTATGAATTTATTCTGCATTTTATTGAGCCACTTCAGAGGCTCTGCGTGGGATGTGGAGTTCACACTCGGGCCAAACTGAGCAGGAACAACAGGTTCCCTGTCTGTGGGCATTGACAGCAAACTGATGTCGATCTGTTTTCCTTGTTGCTGACCCACAATTTCATTCTGAACTCTTTCCGTTTCCACAGCTACATCCCCGCCCTGTTCTCCAACTCTCTGTCTTCAAGAGGGGGTGCAGCGGTAGAGTTGCTGCCTTACAGTGCTTTCAATGTCAGAGAAGTGGGTTCAATCCCGACTACGGGAGCTGTCTGTACGGTGTTCGTACGTTCTCCTCATGACCTGTGTGGGTTTTCTCCTGGTGCTCCGGTTCCTCCCAAGCTCCAAATATGTACAGGTTTGGAAGTTAATTGGCTTGGTATGAATGTAAATTGTTCCTAGTGTGTGTAGGATAGTGTTAATGTGTGGGGATCGCTGGTCAGTGCGGATTTGATGGGCCTGTTTCCACACTGCATCTATAAACTAATCTAAACTAAACCTTTTTCAGCACCTATATTCATAAATTGCCCCCATATTACACCACTTGCCTTTGTAACAGTGACAATCTACAGTGACTGACTAACCTACAAGCCCACATGTTGTTGGAATATGGAACTAAACCCCGGCATCAGGGGAAACCCATCCAGTCAGAGGGAGAACACACGAGTTAATCACATAAGCCGCAACAGGATCTGGAACCAAAATAGGTCACCAAGATGCACAAAAATCCTTGTCTTTCATGGAGTCATGATCATAGAGACACACAACATGTAAACAAGCCCTTCGGCTCAACTTACCCATGAACACCAAAGTGCCCCATCAGCACTAGTCCCACCTGTCCACATTTGGCCCATATCCCTCGAAGCCTTTGCTATCCATGTACCAGCCTAAATGTCTTTAACATGTTCAATGGTTTATCTGATCTTGGGCTCTAAGCCACATCCCGGTCACCTCCCCCATCTAAGCTCACCTCCCCCATCCCGTCCTCACCACTTTCTACAGGGGCACCATAGAGAGCATTTTGACCAGCTGCATCTCTGTCTGGTTTGGGGACTTGTAAAGCCTCCGACCGGAAGTCCGTGCAGAGAGTGGTGAGGACAGCGGAAAAAATCACCGGGACTTCTCTCCCCTCAATCGGGGACATTGCGAGCAAACGTTGCGTGTCTAAGGCCAGCAGTATTATAAAGGACCCCACACATCTTCTCCATCACAGGACTGTTCACTCTGCTGCCGTCGGGCAAAAGATATCGTAGCATAAGGAGCAGAACATCAAGGTTCTGCAACAGCTTCTACCCCCGAGCCATCAGACTATTGAATGCCATGTAATGGGCCGCCACCATTATTCATTTTATCTTTTTATCCATTTTATCCATTTTATCCTTCTGTTTATTATTGTGTTGCACGGGGAGCCAAATGCAAGGGAATTTCATTGGAAATGTATTTCCCAATATACTATCGATGTATTTCTAAATGACAATAAAGTTTGTTTGATGATTGATGATGACATTCCTACCTGTTCATTGTTACGTTTAATTCTCTTATATTTCCATTTCTATCCTATTAGACCACCAAGAACTGTAGTGTTCAATGAAGATCACCTCTCATTCTACTAAACTTCATCGACAATATGCCCAATATCCCCAATCATTCCTTCGAAACACACCCTTCATTCCCAAAATCGACAGTGGACCTTTTCCCTTTAAAGAAAATACACACCTCTTTAAGTAAAAGGATCAAAATTTCCATGGAGTAGTTTGGTTTAGTTTAGTGACACAGCGCAGAACACAGACACAGGCCTCCCAGTCCGCCAGGCCTGCACTAACCAGCAATCCCCGCATTAACGCTATCCTACACACACCAGGGACAATTGTTACATTTTTAATTCTACACCAAGCCAATTGACCTACAAACCTGCGCGTCTTTGGAGTGTGGGAGGAAACCGAAGATCTCGGGGAAAACCCACCCACGCAGGTCACGGGGAGAACGTACAAACTCCGTACAGACAAGCACCTGTTGGTTGGCGCTGACTCGGTGGGCCGAAGGGCCTGTTTCCGCGCTGTATCTCTAAACTAAACTAAAAAACTGGAGATAAATTTGTGTCTGGTTGCTAAGCCTTTACATTTACATTTGCTGCATCCACACAGTTTTGCTCCTTCACGCCCATTGACTCAATGTGTGGAACAAAAGAATAGTTGGCAGCCAAAATCCTCAAGCACAGTTAATGTCTATGACACATGAATATTCCTTGCCATTCCTCTTGCTCTCTGTACAGGCCTTGCATAACTACTTGGTATTGCAATCTTTACAACTTTAATGTGTTTAACAAAAACACAAAGAGCCTTTTGTGTCTCCTAATTTGGCACAAACGCACATTCCATTCCTATTTTAATGTTGAAATGGCAGAATTAATTAGTTTACACTACAATTATTTCAAGTAAATATTAAATATTTGGCTTCTCATTCCTTTACAAGGCTTGAGACTGGCAGAGCTGATTTCCAATCTGCGTCCACTGTCGCCTTCGAAAGGGCAGGCCACGCACTCATCGATATCCAATATAAATAGTGATAAAAACTTCAACCAAAATCTCTGCCAGTCATCACAGGGCACATAAAAAATAAAAATAAATCTTCTATTTTGCTGGCAACTCAACGTAACATCAGCAACTCGGGGCGGCGCAGCGGTAGAGCTGCTGCCTCACAGCGCCAGGGACCCGGGTTCGATCTTGACTACGGGTGCTGTCTGTACGGAGTTTTTACATTCTCCCTGTGACTGTGTGGGTTTTCTACGAGTTATAACAATGGACAATGACAATAGACAATAGGTGCAGGAGTAGACCATTCGGCCCTTCGAGCCAGCACCGCCATTCACTGTGATCATGGCTGACCATCACCAATCAGTACCCCGTTCCTGCCTTCTCCCCATATCCCCTGACTCTGCTATTTTTAAGAGCCCTATCTAGCTCTCTCTTGAAAGCATCCAGAGAATTGGCCTCCACCGCCCTCTGAGGCAGAGGGTTCTTCAGTTTCCTCCCACACTCCAAAGATGTACAGGTATAATTGTACATTGTCCCTAGTGTGTGTAGGATGGTGTTAATGTGCGGGCACCGCTGGTCGGTGCGGACTCGGTGGGCCGAAGGGCCTGTTTCCGCTCTGTATCTCTTAAATAAACAAAATGAAAATGCTCTCACAAGACAGACACAATGGGCGAGTGGAGAACAATAACAGTCTCACACGACTCAGAGAGCATTTACAATGCCCAGAACAACTGCAAATTATCCCATCAATTATTCACATCTCTTGATTCAGTCTACTTCTGTTGCTCTCAGCCCTCGTGGGACCAGAGTCTTGACATGGAGCTAACTTTTATTATTTTCTGTAGCTCGGTTTGGATAGGTCAGCGCTTAATTTCTTTGGAAATTAAACAGAACTATTTCAAGGCCCCGCCAACAAACAATGGGACGGGGGGCGCAGCGGTGGTGTTGCTGCCCCACAGCGCCAGAGACCGGGTTCCATCCTTCCCCTCATCCTTCTAAACTCAACGAGTACAGGCCAGTGCCATCAAACGATCATCATACGTTAACCCAATCATCCCCAGAATCATTTGGGATACTGATTGGGGATGATCAGCCATGATCGCATTGAATGGCGGTGCTGGCTCGAAAGGTCAGCACCACCACAGCACTCCTGCACCTATTGTCTATTGTCTATTGTCTATTGTCTATTGTCTATTCTTGTAAACCTCCTCCGGACCCTATCAAATGTCAGCTCCGATATGGGGCACAAAACTGCTTACACAACTCCGAATGCGATCTGATCAGTGTCTTATAAAGCCTTAACATTACATCCCTGTTTTTATAATCAAGTCCTCGCCCAATAAGTGCTAAAGTTGCATTTGTCTGAAGAAGGGTCCTGACCTGAAACATCACCTATCCATGTTCTCCAGAGATGCTGCCTGACCCATTGAGTTACTTCAGCAGTTTGTAGCTCTGGGTTGATCCCATTATAAGGCTTTTAACATTTTGATTTAATTGCTGTAATTTATGACAGTTTCAATACCTTATTTGTAACCACAATTCTCATCTTGAATTTCATTTAGTTTTTATCCTTATTTGATCCATTGAAATTACTTGCTTCACTGGTAATGATTGTCACTGTGCGCACACACTTGAGGTTATGACCAGCTTACCACATTACAAAGAACTTACCGTTTAAGAAGGAACTGCAGATGCTGGAAAATCGAAGGTAGACAAAAATGTTGGATAAATTCAGCGGGTGAGGCAGTATTTATGGAGCGAAGGAAATAGGCAACGTTTCGGGTCGAAACCCTTCTTCAGACTGATGTGAGGGTGCGGGAGGGGGGGCGGGAGGAAGAAAGGAAGAGGTGGAGCCAGAGGGCTGAGGGGGAGTTGAGAAGGGGAGGAGAAAGTAAGGACTATCTGAAATGAGAGAAGTCAATGTTCATACCGCTGGGGTGCAAACTACACAAGCAAAATATGAGGTGCGGCTCCTCCAATTTATGGTGGTCCTCACTCTGGCCATGAAGGAGGCCCAGGATGAAAGGTCGGTCACTCACTATGCGAACCCTCGGTAGTCGGGGGTAGGGTCACGTGACTGAGTACTGGCGGGAAGGAGTTGTCATGTGGTTTAGGAGTGTGGCCTACTATAAGTATTGAGCCCTGGATCAGCCTTCACCCATTCACGTGTGTGTTGTTCTCTTTACTTCAACAATACAGATCTCTTTGATCCACCAAGCATGGCTTGCTTATTTGCCCGCCATATTGGTGACCCCGACGATCCAAAACAGTCATTTTGGATTTCAATAATGTTTGCAGACAACAATCAACCTCTACAGCCTGAGGTCACTGACAATCCAGCCCAGCATAATGCTGTCTCCCTGAAGCTGCCCTTGTTCTGAACATCACAACATTTAGTGCAAGGTAAAGTCCAGTAAAGTCTGATCAAAAATAGTCCAAGGGTCTCCAATGAGGTAGACAGACAGTGGCTCAGGACCGCTCTCTAGTTTATTTTAGTTTACTTCAGAGATACAGTGCAGACCCTTCACACTCTAGGGACACTTTTTTTACATTACACACATATATACCGAGCCAATTAGCCTACAAACCTCCCACACTCCATCTTTGGAGTGTGGGAGGAAACCGAAGATTTTGGAGAAAAACAACGCAGGTCACGGTGAGAACGTCAAACTCCGTGCAGACAAGCACCCGTGGTTAGGATCAAACCCGGATCTCTGGCAGTAGCTCTACCGTCAGAAATATGATGGGCCCAAAGGTGTGTTACTGTGCTGTACAACTCCGTGTCTTTATGACTAAAGATAGAACACAGAGTGGATGTCAAGAGAATTATGGCTGGAGACACATATGGTAATGTTGTACTAAAGGACAGCAAAACTAGGTGGACCACAAATTCTTCAATTAAAATGGAAGACAGCCCAGGTCAGGTCCGCACCTGTACAATAACACTGAGACCAACTCGGGCTCTGATCTGAGCACCTTCACCTCCTGCGGCCATCGCCCCTTATCTCCACGTCCTTCCAGCAAATCCCTTGAGACAACGCACAAAGCGGATCCTTGCCCAACTCCAGATTAATCAGGAACCTTTCGTTTACCCATCCGTTGAAGAGTTCTGTGCCAATGATGTCCACATGAGTATACGGGACTGTTTCTGTGCTGCCTGACGCAGTCATACCCAACTGCAAACTGTCTCCACAAACTCCATTTGTACATGTGTGTGATATTCTGCCATAGACCTTCACCTGTCCCAAGCTGACCGAGCACATGTCCACCATCGTGTCTGTATGGAGGTCATTGTATTCATGTGTAGGAAGGAACTGTAGATGCTGGTTTACACAGTATAAAGTTGTGGGAAACCTTCCTGAGCCTGCCACAATGCGCAGTGATATTGTACAGAGTCTGGCAATCCGCGTGCTGTAGTGAGATGGGTCCCCTATTTTTAATCTATTCCCTTACCCATTCTCCTTGTAGACCACCCCATATCACCAAAGATAGATACAAAGAGCAGGAGTAACTCAACGGGTCAGGCAGCATCTCTGGAGAGAAGGAATGAGTGACATTTGGGGTCGAGACCCTTCGTCAGACTCAGACTTCAGATTTCTTGATATCAACCAGAAACATAATCCATTCCTTCTCTCCAGAGATGCTGCCTGGCCCGCTGAGCTACAGCCTTTTGGGTCTATCTTCTGCATCTGCAGTTCCTTCCTACACACCATATCACCAGCTCCACAGAGCATTTATAAGAATGATCGCAAGCTAATCAGGCAATGGGCTGCAGGCTGAGTCCTGAGCAAGCAGGAGATTGTGTGCCTTGTCAGATGTCTCCCAGACCAGCCTGTTAAAGTATCACTAAAACCATCCAGCAAGAACAAGTACTTTGGCTGGTGGTGAGAACGGTCTTGTCCCATAGCCTTCATACCCACTTGGAGTTTCAACAACAATGCCCTCAAGGCTGTAGGGAGGATCAGATAATCATCCATCTCCTTCTGGGATGTCCATCTGTCCACAAAGTCTACGGCAGAATGCAGTGATCTTGGCCAAGCTTCAACTTGAGCAGTTGGATAACACAGGACATTGATGAATGGGCAGAAAGCTACAGCAAGGAAACAGGCTCGCCTATGCTAGCCCACATTTGCATCCACTCTCTGCACACGACAGGCAACTTTACTGAGGCCTTTGGGATGTGGGAGGAAAGTGGAGCAACCAGAGGAAACCTACACAGTCAGACAGGGAGAAGGTGCAAACTCCACACATCGATCACCCAATGTCAGGATCGAACCCGGGTATCTAGTGGTGTGAGGCAGCGGCTTTACCAGCTGTGCCACCCTGCCACCTTCGTTCCATGGCCTGCTCCCAGCTACATACACTGACGGTTGCTGGAACATGTGTATGAAGGAACTGCAGATGCTGGTTTATACCAAAAATAGACACAAAAAGCTGGAGTAACTCAGCGGGACAGGCAGCGTATCTGGAGAGAAGGAATGAGTGATGTTTCGGGTTGAGATCCTTCTTCAGGTTGAGATCCTTGTCCTGACCCAAAACGTCACCCATTCCTTCTCTCCAGTGACGCTGCCTGTCCCGTTGAGTTACTCCAGCTTTTTGTGCCTATCTTTGGCTGTTGAGTTAGCATCTTGGTGCTAAGTCACACTTTGATCTGGCTGAAAGTAGTTTGTCTCTGAGCTGCCCTTGACTGAATTCAAAAGTTAAGGACAATGTGCGGCGGGATGCCTTGAAAGTTGCTGTAGTGGCCACACTGGTCTATGATGAAGAGACACAGTAGAACATCTCCCACCATGACATACAAGGCATTTGGAACTGGCGTATAAACCCTGGGATGCAGCTCTCGTAAAATGAATAATTTATATCATGATAAAAATCACAAATCGTGCAAGCAAATGAAACATGCCCAGTCCACCCTCGGCTCTGACCTCCCCACCATCGCAGGGATCTATCGCAGTTGCTGCCTCAAAAACGCTGCCAACATCATCAAAGACCCACACCATCCCTGCCACACACTCATCTCTCCGTTGCCATCGGGAAGAAGGTACAGGAGCTTGAAATCTGGAACATCCAGGTTCAGGAACAGCTTATTCCCCACAGCCATCGGGCTACTAAACTTGCCATCAAACAAACTCTGAACAATAACAGCCTATTGCACTTTATCTGTTTATTTATTGTGTATATATATATGGTCTATGGTATATAGACACACTGAACTTTTTATCTCCTGTTCCGTATAATGTTTACATATTCTGTTGTGCTGCAGCAAGCAAGAATTTCATTGTCCTATCTGGGACACATGACAATAAACTCTCTTGACTCTTGACTTAAACATGTCTAATTATGTGAATGGTAGCATCGAATTATGATGAGTGATAATCTTTACAAATTTTATGAATTAAGTATATTTTTGAAAAGAACAGTGCTAGCCATACCAGGGTCAACCCCATTCTGCAAAGAAATAATGAACAGGTTTACATGCTATCAGAAGCACTGTGCTTCCTAATGGGCCTGTCCCACTTGGGTGATTTTTTGGGCCACTGCCCAAACATGACAGTGGTGCCAACTTTTGCTGTCGTAGGTTGTCCCCAGGTGTCGTACTGACAGTTGCCTAAAGAGTTGCCTAAGTGGGACAGCCCCTAGATGTGTGTGTTCAGCGCGTGAGGATTGAGCTTGCAGTTCGGGGATAAGAATGAGATAATGGCTGGCCGATTACAAACAACATTAACATGGATGTTCCATATTCCACTGAGCCTGTCAGACTTCACACCTCTAACGTCGCAATGCCTTGAGAAACCAGAGACTGCTTCAATTTAGCAGAAGCTGAACTGGCAGTGGAAAACCATTAGCCGGAATAATATTCCACGATATCTTGTAATTGCGGCTTGCCTTAGGCTGCCTCCATTATTAACAAAACCTGCCCACTTCGGGCTCCGACTAAATTATTCAAATGCAGCATTTCTTTGGTGAAATAATTAGAGCCGCTGTCTTCCCCAGTCTCAGCTTCCTGGTGAATTAGAATGATAAAATGAGGCAAAGTGCTGTCCAGTCAGCAGAGGTGATGTGACAGGCCTGTAAACTCGTCTCCCCCAGGATTTCCCTTGCCTGATCTTCCCATTGTGCTGCTCAACATTACAACAATAATATGCGTCATGAACACTCGGCATGAAGCTTCCTGCAACTAATCTCTACAGAGGTGGGAGCACAAACTGAGGCTGGGTTGGCAGTGGGATTGAAAGGGGGAGAGTTGGTGAGGACCAGTGATCACACCAGGAGGAACAGCATCTCATGTTTCGCCAGGGCAGTTTACCACCCAGCAGTAAAGAATATTGACACCCTTGTTTTTCCCTCTCTCTCCATCCCTCCCCATCCTAGACCTATGACCAATTTGACTGTCCTCCTGATTAGATTTTAACTTTGTCTGCCTCATTGTCCCCTTCACCCAGCTAACATTGATATGTTCTACATTTTCCTTGAACTTTGTCCCCTTTGATCTCTCATTTTCACACCTTATCGCGGTGTCTCCCTCTTCCCTGACACTCAGTCTGAAGAAGGGTCTCGACCCGAAACTTCACCCATTCCTTCTCTCCAGAGATGCTGAGTTACTCCAGCATTTTGTGTCTATCTATGGTGATCACACCCATCTATCTTGCAATGACAATACATAAACTGATGGAATTAGAGGAAAAGGAACAAGCATTCAGCTTCTCAAATCTAATCCAGAACACTTAGATCAAAGCTGGTCAGTGTAATATCACAATTCACTTGCCAGCTTTCATAACCTCCAATACTCTTGATTATAAAATAAAGCTATCAGTTACAGTTTTAAAATTTTCAATTGAAGTAGAAGGAGCATTTGTCGTAACGTCCATTTGATTTTCACTTCCTATACTGGAAACCTTTGGATGAAAGGGAATCCACAGGAAGCAAGGGTTGAGCCAAATGCCTGGGGCTTGGAAAATTTGAGCCTTTCTGTCAATTCACAGGATTGAATGAGATTCAATGAGGAGTACAGGGCATTCAGAGGTAGCACACAGCACACCTAAACATGTGACTAGCTGGTGAGGGTGTAACTCAGGAGCATGTAACAATCCCGTCTGATCAAAGCTCTGCAGTCCCATCGCATCCTTATAGTTCAGTTTAGTTTGGAGATACAGCATGGAAACAGGCCCTTCAGCCCAAAGAGTCCGCACCGACCCGCGATCCCTGTACACTAGCACTTTCCTACAAACACTAGGGACAGTTTACAAACCTACGCAGGTTACAGGGAGAACATGCAAACTCCACACAGACAGCAGCCGTAGTCTGGATCGAACTCGGGTCTCTGGTGCTGTGAGGCAGCAACTCTACCGCTGCACCACCGTGCCCGTATATATGTATATGTATACGTATACGTATATGTATATGATGTATATACATATGTAAAGTATATGTAAATATATGTAAGTATATGTATATATAGTTCTCAGGATGCTTTCAAGAGAGCTAGATAGGGCTCTTAAAAATAGTGGAGTCAGGGGATATGGGGAGAAGGCAGGAACGGGATAATGATTGGGGATGATCAGCCATGATCACATTGAATGGTGGTGCTGGCTCGAAGGGCCGAATGGTCTACTCCTGTACCTATTGTCTATTGTCTATTGTGCATAGCAAAGGAACTGCAGATGCTGGTTTACACCGAAGAGACTCAAAATGCCAGAGTAACTCAGCGGCAAAGGCAGCATCTTTGGAGAGAAGGAATAGGTGACGGTTCGGGTTGAGACCCTTCTTCAGACTGAGAGTCTGACGAAGCATCTCAGTCTGAAGAAAGGTCTTGACCCGAAACGTCACCCATTCCTTCTCTCCAGAGATTCAGTTCTGTCCCGCTGAGTTTCTTCAGCATTTTGTGCTAACATGGAAGGGTTTATCAGTATGACCAACTCGGAAGATGAAGGAGTAATGGGAGCACCAAAAGTGAATGCCCCCTTGGTGAAACAGCAGCATAGGTCCACACACTTGCAACAACAACGTGCAATGGGCAGGACTGAGTAACGTTACGACTAATGTTTCAGATCAAAGCTCTGCATCCAAATAGCCCTTCAGGTCCCCTTTAACCCTTTTACTCTCGTTTATGGGGGAGAGGTTCCTACCACCTCTCCTGGGTCAATCACCTAAACATGAAGACAAACTGCAGGATTTCCCCAGGACTGTGCATTCCTGACTTCAGAGAGACACAATAGCCTGCAGAAGCTGGAATCTTGAGCAAAACAAGTGGTGGAACTCAACAGGTCAGGCAGCATCTGCAGTGGGAATGAACGGAAGACGTTTTGGGTCGGGAGCCTTCTAAAACTCTTCACTTGCTAACTTCATGTTGATTTAAAGGATAATTACAGAACAGGACAAGCTTGATTAATATTTCATTGGTAAGCAATTAGTTTAAACTTCAGTAATGCAAGTTCATTGCAGGAAGTTGAATTAATGACATTCCATGCTGTCTCACTATTTTTCTAAAACTGTGTGCACAGCAGCACTCAAACCACACGGCAGAACATAGAGAATAATCGTTTCAAGCTCGGAGAAAGGAATCATCTTAAAGTCATACCAACAGCGTTAGATGGCGGCTTTTAATGACCCTGAACAAACATTGTCTAAAAATACTAATCATGACTCTAAGGTGGATGGCATTGTAGACAGTGAAGATGGATATCAAAAATGAAGGGTTTTGGCCCGAAACATCGCCTATTTCCTTTGCTCCGTAGATGCTGCCTCACCCGCTGAGTTTCTCCAGCATTTCTGGCTCCCTTCGATTTTCCAGCATCTGCAGTTCCTTATTAAATATCAAAAATTACAGCAGGATCTTGTTCTGCTGGGCAAATGGGCTGAGGAATGGTTAATGAAGTTTAATGCCTCAGATGAGAGCGAGGTTTGGCATTTTGGGAAGTTAAACAAGGCAGGACCTTCACAGTGAATGGCAGGGCCCTGGGGGAGTGTTGCAGAGTAGCGGGATATTATAGGAGTACACGTGCAGAGTTTTCTCGGGTGGTGTCAGAGGTAAATAGGATGATATAGAAAGCATTTGGTTCATTGCCCCATCAGTCAGGGTATTGAGAAGTTGGGATGCTTTATCCCCGTGTACAAGTTGTTGATGAGGCCACATTTGGAGTATTGTGTTCAGTTTCAGTCCCTCTGCTACTGTTCAGCTGCAAAAAGCACAGAGAAGATTTACGAGGATGCTGCCAGGACTGACCAACAGGGGAGGCCTGAGCTACAGGGAGAGGTTGGACATGATAGGACTTTATTCCTTGGAGTGCAGGAGGATGAAGGGTGATCTTATAGAGGTGTAAAATCATGAGGATAATAGGTAGGGTGAATACACAACGTCTTTGACCCAGGGTAGGGAAATCAAGTACCAGAGGGCATAGGTTTAAGGGGAGAGGGCAGGATTTAATAGGCACCTGAGTGGCAACCCTTTCAATAGACAATAGACAATAGGTCAGGAGTAGGCCATTTGGCCCTTGGAGCCAGCACTGTCATTCAATGTGATCATGGCTGGTTTCATTCACATGCCTGTGAGTGTGTGGAATGAGCTTCCTTCTTCAGGCTGATTGTGATCAAGGGAGGAAAGCTGGAAGAGAGGAGGAACAGGACAAAGCCCCACCATAATCAGGTTAGTTTAGTTTAGACATAAAGCGCATAAACAGCCACCGAGTCTGCACTGACCAGCGATCCCCACACACTAACACTATCCTACACACACTAGGGACAATTTACAATTATACCAAGCCACTTAGCCAATAAACCTGTACATTTTTGGAGTGTGGGAGGAGACCAGAGCCCCCGCAGAAAACCCACACAGGTCACGGGGGGAACGTGCAAACTATATACAGACAGCATCCACAGTCAGGATCGAACCTGGGTCTCTGGCGCTGTGAGGCAGCAACTCTACCGCTGCGCCACCGTGCCGCCCGCTCGAAGAAGGGTCCCAAGCCAAAACGCTACCTATCCATGCTCACCGGAGATGCTAAGTTACTCCGGTACGTTGTCGTAAACCAGAATCTGCAGTTTCTTGTGTCTGTGATTCAGAGCAGGAGATGGCTGGGGGCTCCTGAGAAGACCCCTGTACCCCGGGGGTGGGGGGCGGACAGCCTGGGTGGAGTACACTCCTCCCCCCTCCCCTCACAGCGACCAGAGGCTGCGGCAGTGGGGCAGAGAAATGGGGCGAGGAGCGTGTGAGCTGAGAGCTGTCTGTGATGAATGAAGAGGCAACGTCGGACAAAAAGTAATCACCGCTGTCAGCAGTCATTAAATTTTCAGCATGGCGCCAAAAATTATGGCTTCTGATAATAGCAGCCGGGTGGTTAAAGTACGGTATTTACAACGTTACTCTGTCTTTTTATTGAAGCTATTTAGGCTGGTAGATATCTCCATTTAAAACATGTCACATTAAGCCTTTACCCGCCACCCTTGCTGTTGGACGTCAACCAGTTTCAGCCCTCATAGAGTGTAGTGTCATACAGCACGGAAACAGGCCCTTCAGCCCAACTTGCCCATGACAACCAGGCTGACCCAGCTACATTAGTCCCAGCTGCCTGCGTTTGGCAAATAACCCTCTAAACATTTCCAATCCATTAAACATTGCGATAGTCCCTGCCTCAACTACCTCCTCTGGCAGCTCCTTCCATAGACCCACCACCCTCTGTGTGGAAATACTTTCCCCTCAGGATCCTATTAAATCTTCCACCTTCAACAAATGCCCCCTCGTTCTTGATTCCTCTTCTCTGGGAAACAAAAACGTACATCCACCCTATCTTTTCCCCTCATGATTTTATACAGCTAAAAAAGATCATCCCGCATCCTCCTGCGTTCCTAATCATCGAGTCATCAAGTGATATAGTGTGGAAACAGGCCCTTCAGCCCAACTTGCCCACACCAGCCAACAATGTCCCAGCTACACTAGTGCCACCTGCCTGCGCTTGGTCCATATCCTTCCAAACCTGTCCCATCCATGTACCTGTCTAACTGTTTATTAAACAATGGTATAGTCCCAGCCTCATCTATCTCCTCTGGCAGCTTGTTCCATATACCTTATTATTTTATTCATTTTCATATTTTTAATTTCATATTTTTAATTTTCATTCTTAAACTGTATTATTATTTATTATTGTCTTTTTCATTTCTCCTACCCCCTGATTTGCCATTAACACTCATTTTCAGATGGGAGCGGACTTTGTATAAGCACTCTGTGCTTCCCTTCCCTCCCAGCACCGTATAGTATTATAAATTGATCGTTTGTCTTCTTTTAAAACATGGTGCAAATAAATAAATAAATAAAATATACTCACCACCCTTTATATGAAAAAGTTACCCCTCGGATTCCTATGAAACCTTTTTCCCTTTCACCTTGAATCCATGTTCTCCGGTCCTTTATTCCCCTACTCTGGACAGAAAATTCTGTGCATCTTCCCGATCTATTCCTCTCATAATTTTCTACACCTCTATAAGATCACCCCTCATCCTCCTGCGCTCCATGGAATAGAGACTCAGCCTACTCAACCTTTCCCTATAGCTCACACCCTCTAGTCCTGGCAACATCCTCGTGAATTGTTTTCTGAACCCTTTCAAGCTTGACAATATCTTTCCTATAACATGGTGCCCGGAACTGAAAACAATACTCCAAATACGGTCTCACCAATGTTTTATGCAACTGCAACATGACCTCCCAACTTCTATATTCAATACTCTGACTGATGAAGGCCAATGTGCCAAAAGCCTTTTTGACCCTGTGACTCGACCTTCAAGGAACCATGCACCTGTACTCCTAGATCCCTCTGCTCTACCACACTACCCGGAGGCCGACCATTTACTGTGTAGATCCTGCCCTTGTTCGACGTCCCAAAATGCAACACCTCACACTTCTCTGTATTAAATTAAATCAACCATTCCTCCGCCCACCTGGCCAATCGATCCAGATCCTGCTGTGATTTTTCACAACCATCTTCACTAGCTGTAAAACCACTCACCTTTGTATCACCAATAAAGACCTAGCCTCCTCAACCTCTCACTATAGCTCAGGTCCCTCAAGTTCTCGCAACATCCTCGTGAATCTTCTCTGGCCCTCTCCAGCTCCAGGAGCGCTGTTTATCATCAGGAGCGATGGGCGTTACAACAGCTGGTGACAGTGGGAGGGTGGGTGCCAGCCCAGTGACAGGTGGCCAGGAGGTGCAGACAACTCCTCGCGACAGGGGCTGGGGAAGGGGCTGGAAACTGAGCACACCAGAGACTACAGGTACCAGAATCCCATAGGTACATGTAGGCCAAGTTGAACTACCACCAGTCTGAAGAAGGGTCTGTCCCGCTGAGTTACACCAGCATTTTGTGTCTCTCCACCTCCATAACGTTTTGGTTCACTCATCCCTTCCCACCCGAACTACCCCCTCCCCAGGTACTTTCCCCAGCAACCGCAGGAGATACAACACCTGCCCTATGCCTCCTTGCACGACTCCATCCAGGGACTCCAACAGCCCTTTCACATCAGGCAGAGGTTCATTTGCACCATCTACTGCATACGTTCTCAGTGTGGACACATATATATCGGCGAGACCAAGCACAGACTGGGCAGTCGTTTCGCAGAATACCTACGCTCAGTCTGCCTTGGCCTACATGATATCCTGGTTGCCAAACATTTTAACTCCCCTTTCCATTCCCACACTGACCTTCCTGTCCTGGGCCTCCTCCACTGTCAGAGTGAGGCCAAACGCAAATTGGAGGAACAGCACTCACATTCTGCTCGGGCAGCTTACAACCCAACGGTAAGAATATTGATTTCTCTCATTTCAAGTAACCCTTGCCTTCCCTCTCTCTCGCACCATTTCTTGCCCACCCTAGTCATCCAGCCAGTTCCACTTTGTTATCGATCCCTTTGTTATCTGCTCTTCCACAGCCAACAATGGACCATTGTGGACTCCATCTTTCCAGGGTCATCAGTGCCGGCTCTGATTTGTTCTGAACTTTTTCATACCTCTAGTCTCCCTATCCGCTGACTCTCAGTCTAAAGATTGGCCTCGCCCCGAAACGTCGCCTATTCTTTTTCCTCAGAGACGCTGGCTGACCCGCTGAGTTACTCTATCATTTTGTGTCTATCTTTGGTGTAAACCAGCATCTGCACGGTTCCTTCCTACACATCATGTTTCTGTTTCAGGTTTCCGGCATCTGCAATGTTTTGCTTTCGTAGTTCAGTCTGGAGAAACGCATTTATTGGCTTTCTGCTGCACAATTCTTCCTTCCAAAACTCTGACACCTCGAAACTTGTTTGTGAGAAAGCCAGCAGCGGGTACTGTGACAATGAGTCAAAGTGGGGTCACAGGTCTCCCGCAGTGAAAAGACTTTTGTGTTGCAAAATATAAATAACTGATAGGCAGGAAAATTAACCTTCTGGCATCTATTTTTAAAGATTCTCTCGATTTCTGTAATTCAGTTCAACAATCATTAGTAGTGCAGGGCAAAAGGTTAATTGAGGTTAATTGAGCAACACTGCACAAGTGAGACTAGGGGCAAACACTAACAATACCAGGAGAGTGTTTGTGGAAGCAAAATAATGCTGTCATAATTAAATGAAGCAATTCCTTAGAAAATGATTGGAATGAAATGAAAAGCCTGAAATTACTGAAGCTCAAGGGACACTTTCCCAATGTTTCATTTTTGCTCTTAATTATGTATTAGCCAATCGTATGAAAGTTCTGGAAAGTTCTGAAGGGGCGTCACGGTGGCGCAGCGGTAGAGTTGCTGCCTAAAGGACCTGTCCCACTTTCACGGCCTAATCCAAACCTTTTTTACTCGTGGACATTTTTCATCATGTTGAAAAAAATGCCCCGACCTACTTGATGCCACGAGTGCCTACGACTAGCATCACGACCTCCTACGACCTCGTGACCACCATGCTGCGAGTACGAGTCAAGGGCAGAGGTCGTGAAAGTGGGACAGGCCCGTTACAGCGACAGAGACCCAGGTTCAATCCTGATTACGGGTGCTGTCTGTACGGAGTTGGCACGTCCTCCCCGTGACCTGCGTAGGTGTTCCCCGGGTGCTCCCACATTCCAAAGACGTACAGGTTTGTAGGTTAATTTGGCTTCGACAAAAATTGTAAATTGTGCGTAGTGTGTGTAAGATAGTGTTAGTGTCAGCTGGTCAGCACGCACTTGGTAGGCCGAAGGCCCATTTCCGCGCTGTATCTCTAAACTAAACACAGTCACAAAACATTATTTCAATGCATTGATCTGCACCAAATGTATTTTAACAACATGTTTTCACCAGTGTAGCTATGTTTTTCAAGCCCCCTTCACTATTGACTTTATCTAACGATTGTGCCACGATTGTTAATGCCTTTGAACCGAGACGGCATCAATGCTGATATCCAGCGTGGCAACTTCTCACTGTTTCTCCACCCCTCCATGTTGAACATTGCCCGTGCATCTTCCCACTCTGCTTTCATCTGCTTCCCTAATAAACAATCTTTTTGTTCTCAGAAAACGGCCTGAACACGGCGGAGAACAGATCAAGAATGAACGCGGGTCTGAAAGAAATGAGTTTCAGTGAAGAAAAACTGTATTGAGTAACAATTACCGAACAGAACGTGGATAAGGCCCCCTGACCAGACGAAGGTAAAGCTTTGTTAGAGCTGGTTATGAAGATAATAACTGTGCAAACCATAAGATCAGCTGTGGTGCAGACAAAAGGGTCTCGTATCAAGGAAGTGGTAGCAAGGCAGATGGAAAATAACTAGAGGTCTGAACAGAATGAACGTGAAAGGAATTTGATGTTGGACATATGTGTAAAAGCTTTTAAAAACAGCTAGGATGGAAACCAGTGGAGGTGATGCATTGTGACCATCAGAAGGACACACAAGGGACTAAATAAAATTGGAACTCATGTGATTGGGGATAATGTTGACCCTCTGTGGGCCTTCCAGAGGGAGGATGGTCTTTGAACTGTCCCTCTCACTGGAGAAGGGTCTCGACCCAAAACGTCATCTATTCTTTTTCTCCAGAAACGCTGGCTGACCCGCTGAGTTACTCCAGCCTTTTGTGTCTATCTTCGGTTTAAACCAGCATCTGCAGTTCCTTCCGACACTACTCAGTACTCACTGCTCTGGCTCTGCCCTGTGTGCTTAGCGATACAGCATGGAAACAGGCCCTCTGTCCCACTGAGTCCACGTTGCCCATCGATCCCCCATTCACACTCGTTTTATGATATCCCACTTGCTCTTCCATTCCCTACACACTGAGGGGAATTTACGGAGGTCAATTTACCTATAAACCTGCATGTTGTTGGGATATGGGTGGAAACCAGAGCACCCGGGGAAAATCCACATAGTCACAGAAAGATCATGTATACTCCACACAGACAGCACCCGAGGTCAGGATCAAACCCTTGTCTCCAGTAATATGAGGCAGCAGCTCAACCAGTTGTGCCACTGTGATCAGTGGTCACCCCGTACACTAGCACCATCCTACACACTAGGGACAATTTACAATTAACAGAAGAGAAATGAACCCACAAACCTGCATGACTTTGGAGTGTGGGAGGAAACCGGAGCACCGGGAGTAAACCTAGGCAGGTCACGGGGAGAAGGCACAAATTCCGTACAGACAACACCAGTAGTCAGATCGAACCTGGGTCTGCTGCGCCACCGTGCTGCCCAATTACATTAATTATCTAATTAACAGTCATCATTAATTATGCAGCTCCAGATTGGTCTGGGAATGTTTCCATTTCCCTCACATGTAAATACGTTATCAATACTACAGTCAACAGTGGAGTCCAGAGAGATAGACTGTGGAACAGCAACCCCTCCCCATTAGAACTGCCCCCTCCATCGACTCCTTTAAGTCTAGTCTAAAAACGTATCTGTTCTCCCAAGCCTTTCCTGACGTCCTCTGAGCGAGGGCTATTTGTATATATGTATGTAGCCTGCTTGTGTATACTGCTCTTATAACTAATGTAAAGCACTTGGGTCAACGAGAGTTGTTTTTTAAATGTGCGATATAAATAAATGTGACTTGACTTGACTTGACTCTTGCATTGATTAGTTTATTGCCATTTACAACAGGGTGTTACAATACTCTGGAAGACCGATTTCATAACATTGGATCTAAGGCTTGAGGACCAGTTGCCCAGCTCTTTAATTTGTCATCTCCTTCATGTTCTCACCTCCCTGCTGTCGGCCTTCAAGGTTTCAGCACCAGTATGAGATCCCATCTTCTGGATGGATACATTACAGCCCTCCGGACTCATCATTGACTAAAACACAAACTGCTGGAGTAACTCAGCATGTGGACGGAGTGGACAGGCGATGATTCTGGTCAGGATCCTCCTTCAGGCTGATTGTAATGTAGATTGGTGGGGGGGGGGGGGGCGGGGGGGGGGGGGGGGGGGGGGGTAGTTGGAAAAGAGGTGTGAGTGGGACAAGGCCTGCCAAGTGTGTAGGGAGGAACTGCAAATGTTGGTTTACATCGAAGACTTAAAAGAAGGGTCTCGACCCAAAACATCATCCATTCCTTCTCTCCTTCTCTCCAGAGATCATAAGAACATAAGTGATAGCAGCAGAATTAGGCCATTCGGCCCATCAAGTCTGCTCTGCCATTCAATCATGGTTGATATAACTCTCCCTCCCAGACCCATACTCCTGCCTTCTCCCCATACCCTCTGACACCCGTACTTATCAAGCAATGCTGCCTGACCCACTGAGACACTCCAGCATTTTGTGTCTTATCTTCCTGCCAATTGATAGGAGGGTACAGGTGAGCGAGGGGTTTAACTGTCAGATGGGTGGAGTAAGTGACAAAGGCTAGCGATGAAATTTAAATAACAGCGTGTCAAATAAAGGGCTTGTCCCACTTGGGAGAGCTAATTGGCGAGTTCTGGCGAGTTTACCCTCGACTCATACTTGCAGCATGGTTGACACGAGGTCGTAGGAGGTTTTCGTAACTGTCCTTCATGCGCGAGAGTGGTCTCCGTGTACCCGTGGCCTCAACTAGGTCGCGGCGTTTTTTTCAACATGTTGAAAAATGCCCGCGAGTAAAAAAAAGGTCGCCATGGAAAAAATCGATACTCTTTTTACTCGTATGTTTAGTCGTAGTAGGTCGTAATAGATCGGCATGTTAGTCGTAGGTAATCGAGGGTAGTCATAGATAGTCTTCATCATAGTCGAAGGGAGGCCAAAGGGAGGTCGAAGGGAGGTCGAAGGGAGGTTGAAGGGAGGTCGAAGGAGATCGTCTTCACTCTCTACTATCTGGTGTCCAATTTTCCCGAAGTTAGTCGCAGCTAGTCTTCTACATATTCGAAGGAGGTCTTCAACATGCCATGTTTTTAAACTCTTCTATACTCGCCAATTAGGTCGCCCAAGTGGGACAGCCCCTTAAGGAAATAAGAGGAATGGTGGGAGGGATAAATGTGTAAGGGGACAGGGAGGGGGAGAGAAGGAGGGGCGGGATGGTGGGAGAAATTAGCTTAGTGATTACAGAACATTCAAATTCCTGGCATATTCAGTTACGATTTGCAAAACACTTTCCACATTCTTTTGATAATTTCAGCTAATTATTTTGCATTCTCACCTCCCCCAGACATTTGTTGTCTCACGTCCCTTTTGTCTTTTAATCTCTCGCGCTGTCACCTACACTTCTCCCCTTCCCTCTCTCTGCATTTCTAACCGGCTTCATCTTCAATAATCCCCAGGCACAATGGAAGGTCACAAACCCGAAACATTCCAGCATTATCTGTTTATATTTCAGATTTTCTACACCTACTGAGTTTCACATTTGCATTTGCTTTATGACATATTACATATAACTAATCTCTTTAGTTAGAGGCTGGTGAATCGGTGGAATTCATTGCCACAGAAGGCAGTGGCGGCCATGTCAATGGGTATTTTTAAGGCAGAGATAGATAGATTCTTGATTAGTACAGGTGTCAGAGGTTATGGGGAGTAGGCAGGAGAATGGCGTTAGGAGGGAGAGAAAGATCAGCCATGTTTGAAAGGAGGACTTGATGGGCCGAACGGCCTAATTTTGTTCCTATCACATGAACTTATGAACACATATTCACTGAATCCAAGTCTCGCAGGTTAATGGAGACACAATATAACTTTAAATTCTGCGGATATCGAATTTGTTGTCAAATGCTAACTTTTCACTAGCTCAATATATATAGCAAAGAGAGATGTTTCAACAAACACTTGAAGGTCAAATAACATAATCTGTGTGTTGGTCTGGGTGAACAAAATCACCCATAAAGCACAAAAGAAACATTTACAGGTATAATTTATTACACCCCTTGGGCTTCACACTAAAACTTGCTTCACTGGAGATGCCAGTTCCGTCCAAGTTAACTTTTTTGAAAAAACTATGTGAGATACCAATTGACCTTACAGCTCAAATAAAATAAGAGATGAATCAATGGAAATAAAACTAAAATGTTCAGCCTTCTAGATTTAATGCATATCCTTTTATAGACCCTTGTAAAAGGAGAAGCAGTTTAATGAAACTTGTATTTTTAAATGATTGCCAATATATTCCTTAGAAAAAAATCTTCTGCCCAATCAAATTATTCATCTCCCTGTGTATTCCTGTAGTGTTTGGCATCCCTTCAATACAATTACACACACACACAATATCTCAAGCTAAAACCAACTCCATATTTTATTTCGGAGTCACGTGAGTGACTTCGTGAAGACCCCGCCAGCACGCATGCGCGACATATCGTCGCGCGCATTTGCCTCGAAAAGCTGGGAGGGAGAGTGCGCTCTCTCCACCAGCTCCTTCAAAGGCCGTCAGTTAAGTCCACTAACCTTTACTTCATATAGGATGGACGCCAAAGGCAAACGGAAGGCGACACTCTCCAGGAGCCGCGGGGCATCGACCAGCCAGCGGCCTCTTTCACCGGAGCTGCGAGCACCAGCGGCAGCATCCGGACGGTCGGGGGGAAGGGTGCGGAAGTCGGGCATTTCCGTTACACCAGCACCCGACTTATCACCTGAATGGCTGACCGCACAGGAGCTGGATACTGCCGACCCAGACTTCGTTCCCCAGGAAGCGGGGGAGCAGACAGGTACGTGGACAGGAGCCTCGCTCGTCGCCAGCGACCTCAACCCGAGTTGCAGTGGATCTACGGGGACCGGGCCGGGGAACGGCTGCGCTACAGGGGAGCCCCGCAGCTGCAGCACGCCACGTACAGCCGCCGGGGATATCTGCCGCAGGAGCAGGTGCTGCCGGCATAACACCTCGTCAGGCTGCGGTCAAGGGCGCTGTTAGGCAGCAGTAGACGGTCGGTTAGCTTAGCTCTGGCAGCTGCCGACCATGCACCTCCACGCAGAACATTGGGCGACAGTGGAGGTAAGCCTGCATGGACTCCGGGGGCCGGCGCTGATTCATCTCCACTGCCTTCCTACCAGGCAGGTGGGCCGCCACAGTCTGCTCGAAGGCCGACTAGCGGAGAGTCCGTGCGGGAGTCGTATGAGCCTACAGGGGCGGTAGGCCACGACAACCTGCCTTCGGACCCTAGTCTGCATCTTACGGAGGTGTGGTCCGTTGGTGGAAGCCCCAGAGAATTTGCAGGGCCTGGGGAAGTCGGCTTGTCCGCCACGAGTAGCGGGGACTGTCGCATTGAGCGGTTGGAGCTCTTGGTAGAGAAACTCCTCCAGCGGGACAGGGACCAGGATGAACGGGATTCTCGGGCCTCTACTAGCCACGCCAGGAGCCTGCTCAGCCTCTCGTCTTCCCCAGCCAGGAGTGCCAGCAGTTGTCCGGCCGCTGCCTTCGAAGACGACCTGGGACTGCCGGAGACCGCAGAGCCAGAGCACGATGAGGACATGCTGGACGTGGTGGGCAAATTTGCCACGGCCACACACACTGGGGAACCCCTGCACCACAAACTGGCGGGCACCATTAATTACCTGACCACTCACCAGCTTCAGGTTCAGGTACTTAATGAGACCATGGATAAATTCAAACCACCTGAGAACTGCATCAATCTCAGTGTTCCTACGGTTAATGCCCAGATCTGGGGACACTTGAGCACGACCTCCAAGATGCAGGACGTCCGTCTCCAGCGCATCCTGAAGCTCCTCTCGACGGGCATTACGGCGTATGCCAGGACCCTCGATGGCGACAATGTGTCCAGCGAGCAGCAGGATGCCCTGGTACTTCTATGCAACGCCCAGTTTGAAATCAACTGCCTGCGCAAGAGCTCCATCCGGCCCACTCTCAACCCGAAATTTGCGGGGTTGTGCCGTCCCTCCACCGCTCGACCACCTCATCAACTGTTTGGGAAAGATCTCTCCAAGCAAGTCAAAGAACTCGACGAGGAGGCCAAAACTGTGGGCCTTATGAAACCTCCTCCGGCTAAAGCCCACCCATATCACCGTCAACAACCACACACTACTTGGAAGCAGCGCCAGCCGGATAGGATGCCAAGGACCTATCCCCCTCCACTTCCCCAACCGCAGCGGCTTTTTTTAGGGCATGGAAGATGCGGCCTCCGTCCCGACAACCACCGCAACGTCCCTCCAAAACGCCATACGCCAGGACCCGCCGCTAACTATGGAGGTAAGGGAGTCTGGTTCCTCTCAGGCAGTAGCACTTCTTCCTGCACAAGTCGGGGGACGGTTGCGGGCATTTATGGGAGCTTGGGATACTATCACCACTGACACGTTTATTCTACAAAGTGTTCAAGGTTATGTCATAGAATTCATTGATGGTCAACTTCCCCCACCCAGCATGCACCTCAGCGAAAATGTACACTCTCTCAAAATGAGATTGAGGCAGGACATGCTGAAATCTTACGGCTCGCAGCCAAAGGGGTGATTGGCAAAACGACGCACGAACCCCTTGAGTTTGTGTACAACATCTTCACAAAAACCAAAAAATATGGGGGGTGTCGGATTATCATAGACTTAACCGAGTTGAACACTTTTGTACAATATACCCACTTTAAAAAGGATACCTTCGAAACAGCCAAGCAGATGCTTTACCTGGGGTACTTTATGGCCTGTATCGATTTAAAAGATGCATACTATACAGTGCCCATCACTGAATCACACAGAAAGTTCCGGACATTTGTCTGAAAGGGACAGTTGTGGCAATACAAAGCATTACCAAATGGGCTCACCACAGCCCCCAGACGATTTACCAAATTAGTGAAACCTATATTGGCCCTCCTCCGACAACAAAATTGGCGTATTTAGATGATATCCTTATCGTGGGTCAGACCCTCCAATTGGCTACGCAGGCAGTTACAGCGACCAAATCTTTATTCGAGAAGCTACGGTTTGTAACCCATCCAGACAAATCCAAACTGCACCCCTCTCAAATTATGGATTACCTGGGTTTCACCCTTGACACAACCTTAATGATGATCACTATCCCAACCAACAAAGCTTTTGCCATAAAAGAAGCGTGCCACAGCCTTGCTTGCGCCAGGGTTCCAACTATCCGGCAAGCGGCAAAGGTGATTGGGAAGCTGGCAGCTACATTCTCAGCTGCGCAATTTGGACCGTTACATTACCAAAATTTACAAAGAGCAAAGATCGCAGCATTAAAAGCAAATGCTGGGCACTTTGATCGACCAATCTGGTTGCCACAACAGGCTAGAACTGAGCTACAATGGTGGATTGACAATATTAGTGAGTGTCACAGACTCATCATTGTTAGCAACCCATCTGTCGTGCTACAGACTGACGCAAGCCCACAAGGCTGGGGTGCAACTGACACCATGTCCAGTTGTGGTGGCAGATGGCACTCTCACGAGTCTATCCTCCTCCAGACACAAGGGATAAATTATCTGGAGATGTTAGGGGCTTTCCATGGACTGCGTGCTTACTGTACTAACTCACGGGACTTACATGTCCGCCTCCAAATAGATAACACAATGGTGGTGGCTTATATCAATCATATGGGTGGTACCAGGTCGTTATCTTGTGATGAATTGGCAAACACAATTTGGCACTGGTGCATCGAGAGAAATATTTGGATCACAGCGACATATTTGCCAGGGAAGCTCAATACAGTGGCGGACACCAGGTCACGAGTGTTCAATGACAACATCGAGTGGATGTTGAACCCCCAAATTTTTGCTGATATTATAGCTCACTAGGGGCCACCAGATATTGACCTCTTTGCGTCCAGGTTGAACCATCAGATACCAATGTATGTGTCTTCGGAACCAGACCCCGGGGCAGTAGCTATGGATGCTTTTTCTATCTATTGGGGGAAATGGTTTTGCTACACATTTCCCCCATTATGCCTCATCGGTCGGGTATTGCAGAAAATTCAACTGGATTCTGCAACTGGCATATTGATCATTCCCGACTGGCCTACACAGCCATGGTACCCGATGGTCCTCAAAATCTTGAAACATCCATGGCATCCGATTGGTAAACACCCCAAATTAATTACTAACCCCATTACGGGGGACAGTCACCCGTGTCATGGTCACCTAAACATGTTGGCCTGCAGGTTCTAAAGAGGCCTCTTATCAAGGCTGGCATATCACCAAGAGCCATGGAACTCATCTCAGCGTCATGCCGAGCATCAACCAGGAGGCAGTACCTCACACAGGTCAGGAAGTGGGAGGCATTCTGCTCCCGTACCAACACGACCTCCAACTCGGCAACAATCCCTGATGTCCTGGATTTCCTAGCAGGCCTTCATTTCGATGCTGGCCTTAGCTACAGTGCCATCAACAGCGCCAGGAGTGCACTGTCCTCATACCTGGACATAGGTCGAGGCTCCAACCACCTGGTGTCTAAATTCATGAGGGGAGTGTTTAACACCAACCCTCCACGGCCCAGATACAACTTCACCTGGGACGTAGGGATCGTTCTGACCCTACTGAGGAGCTGGTCCCCTATGACAGAGTTCCCACTCAAACAGCTCACCCTCAAAGTGATGCTGATGGCACTGACTACAGCTCAACGAGTCCAGGCATTACAAAAGCTGCGGCTGGATAGCATGGTCTCCACCCCTACTTTCTTTGTCCAGAACCTATTGAAGCAGCACAGACCTGGGGCTCATGGGCTGCAGTTGGAGTTTCGGGCGTACCCCATTGATGCCACCCTCTGCATAGTCACCCATCTCCACCTCTACATCCGCACTACACGAACCATCAGGAAGATGGAGCAGGGGCTCCTCATCAGCCACAAACCTCCGCATCACCGGGTGACTGTACAGACTCTCGCCAGGTGGCCCAGGGCGGTGTTGGGTGCAGCAGGAGTCGCTACTAACATTTTAAAATCTCACTCTACTAGGGCTGCATCCACATCAGTGGATAGGGCCATGGAGGTGCCCATGGACCACATCC
Source organism: Okamejei kenojei (assembly GCA_035221665.1). Lineage (NCBI taxonomy): Eukaryota > Metazoa > Chordata > Chondrichthyes > Rajiformes > Rajidae > Okamejei > Okamejei kenojei. The sequence continues at coordinate 3,894,540 of CM069164.1, forward strand.
TTGCCACCGCGGGCTGGGCTAGTGAAGCAACCTTCCAAAGGTTCTACAACAAACCACTGGTCGCCCCCGCAACGTTCGCAGAAGCCGTGCTGGGAGCCGCTCAGTGAATGTTTGTCCCTGGGCTCGGGGTTATTTGTTTGTTATTATTTGTGCAATAAATATGCCTTATTTTTCAGCCAGTTCCGACTGAACTGCATTAACAGCCTTCCTCCATCAGACTTGCGGCAGTGTGATAGCATGGACGTTATCCAGGGCGTGAAATCACAGAGCTTTGAAATCTTCACAAAGTCACTCACGTGACTCCGAAATAAAATAGTAAGATTAAACGAGATCTTACCAAGTTCAAAGGTTGATCTTCATTTTATGAGAAGTTGCGGTGAGGGATTTTGTGCCCTCCGCTCCCACCCTCTATCATAAGGTCAACTGGTATGTTCTCCGTTCTTCATCTTACTATTTCCAGTCATGGTGCGTTCTGTGATTCCACACCGCTGCTTTGAAGGATGTCGCGCATGCGTGCTGGCGGGGTCTTCACGAAATCCCTCACCGCAACTCCTCATAAAATAAAGATCAACCTTCGAACTTGGTAAGTTCTCGTTTAATCTTACTATTAAAGATATTGAAGATGTCTGAATGACCTAGTTCTGTTCCTGAAGAAGGCACGGTGGTAGAGTGGTGACACAGCAGAAGAGTTGCTGCCTTGCAGCACCAGAGACCCGGGTTCGATCCTGACTACCGTTGCTGTCTGCACAGAGTTTGTACGTTCTCTCAGTGACCTGCGTGGATTTTCTCCCACACTCTAAAGACGTACAGGTTTCCCAGGTTAATTGGCTTCGGTAAGATTGTAAATTGTCCCTAGTGTGTGTAGGGTAGTGTTAATGTGTGGGGATCGCTGGACGGCGCTGACCCAGTGGGCCGAAGGGCCTGTTTCCGCGCTGCATCTCTAAACTAAACTGAAATAAAGGTATGAATTTCTGACCGTTAATTTGTGTTAACTAAATCCCTGTATTCCTGGGATCCCAGCATTTCCCTCCACAGATGGAGCCTGACCTGCTGAGTTACGCCACCACTTTGTTTTTGCTCATGATTCTAGGATCTGCTATTTCTTGTGCTTTCAAACCCCTGTATTAGAGCTGAAGACTCCACCACTCCTGGCACAGACTACTCCTTGATATGCTACGTTCTCATCACTTTTCATGTAGTGTTTGACAGCTAGCCGTAGAGGATGGAAAATCAGTTGCTGCTTTACACCGAAGATAGACACAAAAAGCTGCAGTAACTCAATGGGCCAGACAGCATCTCTGGAGAAAAGGAATAGGTGATGTTTCGGGTCGGAACCCTTCTTCAGACTGAGCATCAGGGGAGAGGGAAACTGGAGGTTTCAGAGCCGGCACCGATGACCCTGGAAAGATGGAGCCCACAATGGTCCATTGTTGGCTGTGGAAAAGGTGTAACAAAGGTATACATGGATGTGAACAGTAGAACTGGCAGGACCATGAGGGTGGGGGAGGGGCAGCGAGAGGGAATGCAGAAGTTACTTGAAATTAGGGAAGTCACATTTATACCACTGGGGTGTCAGCTGCCCAAGCAAAATATAAGGTGCTGTTGCTCCAATTTGTGTTGGGCCTCACTCTGAGAGTGGAGGAGACCCTGGACAGAAAGGTCAGTGTGGGAATGGGAGGGGGAGTTAAAATGCTTGACTCTCTGAGTAAAGAAGTTCCCCCTCATGTTACCCCAAAACATTTGTCCCTTAATTCTCAAATCATGTCCTCTTGTTTGAATCTTCCCTACTCTCAATGGGAAATGCTTATCCACGTCAACTCTGTCTATCCCTTTCATCATTTTAAAGACCTCTATCAAGTCCCCCCTTAATCTTCTGCGCTCCAAAGAATAAAGACCTAACTTCTTCAAGTTCAGAGATGGCTCTGTAACTTAGGTGCTGAAACCCATGGAGCAACATTCTAGTAAATCTCTTCTGTACTCTCTCTATTTTATTGACATCTTTCCTATAATTTGGCGACCAGAATTGTACACCGTACTCCAGAACTATAACAACCTATTGCACTTTACCTGTTTACTGATGTGTGTGTGTGTGTATATATATATATATTCTAGGGTATATGGGCACTGATCATACCTGTATTTACGACTACAATATTCTGTCATGCTGCAGCAAGCAAGAATGTCGTTGTCCTATCTGGGACACGTGACAATAAACTCTCTTGACTTGACTTGCCGTCACTGGCTGTCTGACAAGGCTGCATTATGGTGCGCCTGATTCCTCCTCTTATTTCAGTTTAGATTACTACCACTTGTGCCGAGTTACAGTGCCAACCAGTGCCACAGTGCCGAGGTGCAGTAGCGTGCCAACCAGCCAGCGAAAAGAGAATACGTGATTACAATCGAGCCATCCACAACGCACAGATACATTGATTGATTGATATTGTAGAGTGACGTGTACTTGGTCAGTGAAATGCTTTGTTTCGTAAACAAAACACAAGTTTGCAAAGAGTCTCCACATATAGGGTGCCAACGAAGTTACAAAAGTATTCAATAAAGTCCCTTTCCCTTCTCCCCCCCACCACGCCGCGTACCCCTTTGTCCTCTAGCTGGCCCACCCACGTTGGGTGCTTATTCCTGCAGCGTTTGGCATCCCATCAATACAATTCTACAAACAAACACACGCACCCAATGGCTTAAGGTATAACCAACTTCATATGAAAGATATTGAAGATGACTGAATGACCTAATTCTGCTCCTTGGACTTATGAACTGATGACTGTTCATTTGTTGTTGTCAGTGTTCCGGGGATCCCAGCATTTCCCTCCACACATGCTGCCTGACCTGCTGAGTTCATCGAGCACTTTGTTTTTGCTTAAGATGTCAGCATCTGTGGTGTCTTGTGTCTGATAATGGGAATAACGTTTAGTGCAATGTAAAGCCCGTAAATTCCAATCAAAGATAGACCGAGGGTCTCCACTGAGATAGACAGTAGTTCAGGCTGCTCTCTGGTTGGGGTAGGATGGTGCATTGAGTGAGTCTGCTGTACGGACCTGTACCAGGTCCACGTCTGAGGTACGAATGTAAAACATCCTTAGTTTTGTTTCTACCTGCCTGATCAATCCTAAATGGATCAAAAAAACTGTTTTGTTCAATTCTCCTTGCAATATTCATAAAATCAATTTGAATAACATTAACAGATTTTGTTATGCTTTCACAGGGACAATAATCACATTCATAAACTAATCAAAATATTAATACATCCGCGCCCACATCCACCATGACACACCACCTACCCACCCACACACACACACACACACACACACACACACACACACACACACACACACACACACACACACACACACACACACACACACACACACACACACACACACACACACACACACACACACACACACACACACACACACACACACACACACACACACACACACACACACACACACACACACACACACACACACACACACACACACACACACACACACACACACACACACACACACACACACACACACACACCCACACACACACACACACACACACACACACACACACACACACACACACACACACACACACACACACACACACACACCCACACACACACACACACACACACACACACACACACACACACACACACACACACACACACACACACACACACCACACACACACACACACACACACACACACACCACACACACACACACACACACACACACACACACACACCACACACACACACACACACACACACACACACACACACACACACACACACACACACACACACACACACACACACACACACACACACACACACACACACACACACACACACACACACACACACACACACACACACACACACACACACACACACACACACACACACACACACACACACACACACACACACACACACACACACACACATACACACACACACACACACACACACACACACACCCACACACACACATACACACACATACACACACATACACACACATACACACACCTGCACACATTGGCCTTGAATCGAGTACTGGCAAAATGATCCTCATTTCTGCTCTCACTTTTAAATTAAGAAACTACTTTGTGCCCAGAAATGAAGATGAAGACCAGTTCAGTTCAGTTTATTGTCACGTGTACTACGGTACAGTGAAAAGCTTTAGTTGCCTTCTACCCAGTCAGTGGAAAGACAATACCATCTATCCGAACTAAGACAAAGTGCTGGAGTAATCGGGCAGCATCTCTCGCGCCCCCAACCCCTAGTCTAAGGAAAGGACCCAACACAAAACGTCACCTATCCACATTCTCCAGAGGACGGCACGGTTGCACAGCAGTAGAGTTGCTGCGGTACGACATCAGAGACCAGGGATCAATCCTGATTACGGGTGCTGACTGTGCAGAGTTCATACGTTCTCCCCATGAACTGCGTGGGTTCTCTCCAGGTGCTCCGGTTTTCTCCCACACGCCAAAGACGTACAGGTTTTTCATTGACTGATCAACAAGGATTCCTAGATCCCGTTGTACCTCTCTTTTTCCCAACTTGACACCATTTAGATAGTAATCTGCCTTCCTGTTTTTGCTACCAAAGTGGATAACCTCACATTTATCCGCATTAAACTGCATCTGCCATGCATCTGCCCACTCACCAAACCTGTCCAAGTCACCCTGCATTCTCATAGCATCTTTGTTTCCTGTCTGCTAAACAATTTTCTATCCATTTCAGTACTCTACCCCCAATAGAATGTGCCCTAATTTTGCCCACGAATCTCACATGTGGGACCTTATCAAATGCTTTCTGAAAGTCCAAGTTCACTACATCCACTGGCTCTCCCTTGTCCATTTTCCTAGTTACATCCTCAAAAAATTCCAGAAGATTAGTCAAGCTGTAGTCAAGATACCAATTGTTCAGCAATTCCTCCCATTATTTTTACATTTCCAAAATTGGTACTTTTTTTGTTGGTGCTGTGATGATGGTGAGGTCAGATGTTGAGATCTACTTGGCTCCAGTGCCTGCATGGACAAGTTGTGTGTGTGTGTGTGTGTGTGTGCGCGTTTAGGATCTAGTCCCCTTGCCAGTGAAGTGATGATTCTAATGCAAATACTGTTGGCTTTGCTCCCTTTCAGTTGTTGCAATCGATGTGTTGTAAAAATGGTATCTTTAATCCCATTAACCCCGAGGTGCTGTATTCATAAATGATTTGACCCAAGTGCGCCTATTGTATACTTTTATCTTCTTCATCGCAAAAGAGCAGAACAGAATTGGCACGGCCATTTACTGTGTTTCAATGTTGCAAGAATCAATTAATATTTCACAGACCCCCTCTCCTACTGGAAGGGATTTTGCTGAATTTTGCAGGAGACATGTTCCGTTGTCACATAGGGACTTCAACTGTGCTTTGAAACACTTTTCATACATGCGCATAGCTTAACTGGAGACTAATGCAATTCCATGTAACAGCACAACCTCCATGTCTCCTGGAAGTCCACATGCATAACATCTGTGGATTTTCCCTCATCAACTTTATTGTTGCTTCTTCAAAAAACGGAATCAGATTCATAAGACCCAATCTCCCACATACAAAGCCATGTTGACTATCTCTAATCAGTCCCTATCTATCTAAATGCATTAGTAACTTATCACTCAGAATCCTCTCCATGACTTTGCCTACCATAGGTGCTAGGCTCACTGATCCATAGTTCCCAGGCTTTTCCTTGCAGTCCTTCTTAAATAGAGGCACAATATTAGCCACCCTCCAGTCTTCCAGCATCTCACCTCAACACGTTTACTCCAACCAGTGATCAACATAGAAACATAGAAACATAGAAATTAGGTGCAGGAGTAGGCCATTCAGCCCTTCGAGCCTGCACCGCCATTCAATATGATCATGGCTGATCATCCAACTCAGTATCCCGTACCTGCCTTCTCTCCATACCCTCTGATCCCCTTAGCCACAAGGGCCACATCCAACTCACTCTTAAATATAGCCAATGAACTGGCCTCAACTACCCTCTGTGGCAGAGAGTTCCAGAGACTCACCACTCTCTGTGTGAAAAAAGTCTTTCTCATCTCGGTCTTAAAGGATTTCCCCCTTATCCTTAAGCTGTGACCCCTTGTCCTGGACTTCCCCAACATCGGGAACAATCTTCCTGCATCTAGCCTGTCCAACCATACACTAGTTCTATCCTACACTAGGAACAATTTACAAGAGGCAATTCACCCACAAACCTGCACTTCTATGGAATGTGGGAGGAAACCGGAGAACCCAGAGGAAACCCATGTGGTCACAGGGAGAACGTACACATCTCAACCAGGGCTTCTGCAATTTCTTCTCTCGCTTCCCAGTGTCCTCAGATATATCCGGAGATATTGGAAATATTAGCAGATTAGTCTACCTACATATGCCTTACATTGTTCAGCACCGCCTCGACACCCCTCCAGACATCTCCATTAACTGTCCCAAGTATACCTAGTCTTCATGTCCTTCTCTATGGTAAAACAGCAGAGAAATACTCATTGAATACCTTGCCCATTTCCTGTTGCTCCACACGGAGATGGCTACTTTGGTTTCTAAAGGGTCCTAATCTCTCTCTAGTCACCCTGTTTCCCTTGTGCAGGAAGGAACTGAAGATGCTGCTTTAAACCGAAGATAGACACAAAAAGCTGGAGTAACTCAGCGGGTCAGGCACCATCTGTGCAAAGAAGGAATGGGTGATGTTTCGGGTCGAGACTCTTCTCCAGTCTGAAGATTGGTCCTCGATTCACCTACTCTGGGCAAGAGTCTCTGGGCAAGAGTCTTGATCCCAGATGCTTATACTTATCCCATGCCGCCATCTTTTTCCTGACTGGAGCCTTAATTTCTCTTGTCATCTAATCTTCCTTATGCCCACCTGCCTTTAACAGGAACATGAATGCCCTGAACTCATATTTAGTTTAGTTTAGTTTAGTTTAGAGATACAGCACGGAAACAGGCCCTTCGGCCCACTGCGTCCGTACCGACCAGTGATCCCCGCACATTAACACTAGGGACAATTTTACATTTATACTAAGCCAATCAACCTACAAACCTGTACGTCTTTGCAGTGTGGGAGGAAACCGGAGCACCCGGAGAAAACCCATGCAGGTCACGGGGAGAACGTACAGACACACACCCATAGTCAGGATTGAACCCGGGTCTCAGCACATGTACCACTGCGCCACCGTGCCGTGCAAGCCAGAGGCATCGACAGTGGTGAGTTTCACACACTGCGAACACAAATGTTTATTCAACATACCCAGGCATTGACACAACTTGAATGTCAGTGCTACAAGTTGGTTTCAGAGACAAATGAGCTCCCCTCCCCTCCAGCCCAGTGCCTGGTGCTCAAATGAACTGCCCTGGTCATTTTCCTTTGGTGCTTTAGTGCCTTGGTTGGGTCTTTTAATTAAAATAAAGCTAAATCAAGTTGAACTGGTGTCAATAGATCAGGAAGCTCCATTTACTCAAGTGTCCAATAAAGTAGAATCCTTTTAATATCGATAGATTATTTTCCTCCTATCTTGAATGGATGAACGATACTTTATTATCACATGGACATGTCACTGAGAAAATCTTTGTTTTACACACCATACACAAAGTAGCAAAGAATCGCTGCGTATAGAGCGCCGACTCAGCTACAGTGTCCAATGTACGCCCAATAGTCCCTCTTTGTTAAATTTAGTTTAGAGATACAGCGCAGAAACAGGCCCTTCGGCCCACCGAGTCCGCGCCGACCAGCGATCCCCGCACATTAACACTATCCTACACACAATAGCAACAATTTACACATACACCAAGCCAATTAACCTACAAACCTGTACATCTTTGGTGTGTGGGAGGAAACCGAAGATCTCGGAGAAAACCCCACGCAGGTCACGGGGAGAACGTACAGACAGCGCCCGTAGTCAGGATCGAACCCGGGTCTCTGGCGCTGCAAGCACTGTAAGGCAGCAACTCTACCACTGCACCACTGTACCGTCCTTGTTCTAGACACCTCCCCCCACCCCCCCCCCCCCGTCCCCCCCACCCACCACACCCCCTCCTCATGCCAGATCTCTCTGTGTTCCGTTATCCATTACCCATTGTCCATTCGGTCCCTTTAAGGATGGCACAGCACCACTCCACAATAATCCCAATACAACCGTTACATTCTCACCAGGGCAACAACTGCCAAACTGATTTGATTTTAATATTTTATTTTTGGGTCATGGAAATATTAATTGAGAAGCCATCTTAAAGCATGGAAAGCGTTTCCCTCAAATTCCTCACAACAGCAGAGCGGCACGGTGGCTCAGCGGTAGAGTTGCTGCCCTACATCGGCAGAGACACGGGTTCGATCCTGGCTACGGGCGCTGTCTGTTTGCATGTTCACCCTCTGACCGCGTGGGCTTTCTCTGGGTGCTCTGCTTTCCTCCCATATTCCAAAGACATGCAGGTTTGTAGGTTAATTGGTTTCTCTAAAACAATTGCCCTTAGTGTGTAGGATGCGAAACTGGGATAAGGTAGAACTAGTGTGTGCGTGATCGTTGGTCGGCGCAGGCTCGGTGGGCCGAAAGGCCTGGAAAGACTGAATGTGGAGAGGATGTTTCCACGAATGGGTGTGTCTAGGAACAGAGGCCATAGTTTCAGAATTAAAGGACGTACTTAAGAAAGGTGATGAGAAGGAATTTCTTTAGTCAGAGGGTTGTGAACTCATTGCCACAGAAGGCCGTGGAGGCCTCGCCGATGAATATTTTTAAGGCGAAGATGATTAGTACGGGTGTCAGGGGTTACGGGGAGAAGGCAGTAGACTGGGGTTGAGAGGGAAAGATGGATCAGTCACGTTTGAATGGCGGAGTAGCCTTGGTGGGCTGAATGGCCTAATTTTACTCCATGAATTTATGAATAAGGGCAAAACCGATGCTAGGGTCGGGCGAGCGGGCGCATGGAAGGGTAGTGGGATATATTTCCGCTTGTTTCACACCTTCGTTAGTTCTGGGGGGGTTTTCTTTTTTCTTTTTTTTCTTTTTCTTGAAATTATTTCTTATCTTTCTCTTTTCTTCTCTCTTTCCCTTTTTTCCTTTTTCTTTTTTTCCGATCTAGTTATTAGTTCATAAAATGTTAAAACTGAAGCAGCACGAATAATATTGTATAACTGTTATGTCGACCATTTTCGTTTTGTACAATTGCTTCTAACAAAAATAAAATTAAAAAAAAAACAACTTATAAATTCCTTGTTGTATCACTAAACCATATAACCATATAACCATATAACAATTACAGCACGGAAACAGGCCCTCTCGGCCCTTCCAGTCCGTGCCGACCATTTGTTTTCCCCTAGTCCCATCTACCTGCTCCATTCCCTCCATACCCCTCCATTCCCTTCACGTCCATATACCTATCCACTTTACTTTTAAATGTTAAAATCGATCCTGCCTCCACCACTTCTGCTGGAAGCTCATTGTCTATTGTCTACCCTCCGAGTAAAGAAGTTCCCCCTCATGTTACCCCTAAACTTCTGTCCCTTAATTCTCATGTCATGCCCTCTTGTTTGAATCTTCCCTACCCTCAATGGGAAAAACGTATCCACGTCAACTCTGTCTATCCCTTTCATCATTTTAAAGACCTCAATCAAGTCCCCCCTTAACCTTCTGCGCTCCAAAGAATAAAGACCTAACTTGTTCAACCTTTCTCTGTAACAGAGTTGCTGGAACCCTGGCAACATTCTAGTAAATCTCCTCTGTACTCTCTCTATTTTGTTGTCGAACTAAACTAAATTAAAGTAAACTAAACATGGTGCATTTAGGTAACACCTGGGACATGGCCCAATGTCAAATGGCACTTACCCACACACAATAAGGCAAGATTAACTATCTACTACACACACAAACCCTAATTACCAATCTCAATGGTTAATAATAACCCTAATAGCCCAGCTCCTGAGAGGAATATAATCACTCCGATCATTAAATAATATTGCTGACTACCAGTGGCCTCATTGTTAAGCCGTCATTCTCTCAGTGCTGATCACGGCAAACAACACGGAAGCTTTGCAGCCACATTTGTGGTAATTTGTGGAGGCGGTTTTACAATCAGATAAAGCTGTACTCCGAGGCATGAAAGCATCTCCAGGATCTGAACAATACCTGTCTATTAGTACAAAGAACATATGAGATTGTGCAGATTAAAAAGTAGAATTAATGATGGCAGTGATGTACAGTAGGAGTTGGAGTCAACCTTCTTTTTCAAGAAGTACGGTCAATGCGAAATAAAATATAATAAAAAGGAACTGCGGATGCTGCTTTATACCAAAGATAGGCACAAAATGCTGGTGTAACTCAGCGGGTCAGGCAGCATCTCTGGAGAAAATGGATGGGTGATGGTTTGGGTCGGCACTCTGCTTCAGATGGGACCGTCTGACAAAGGATCCCAAGCCGAAATGTCACCTGTCCATTTTCTTCAGTGATGCTGCCTGACCCGCTGAGTTACTCCAGCTTTTTGTGTCTTATCTGCTGTCCCTGCGAAGTTTGTATCAAGACTTGGACCACTTGTGGAGTGTCAAAAAGCAATTTCAGCCGACCATACTGATTAATTGAAAGATACAGCAGGGAAACAGACCCTTCAGCCCGCAGAGTCCATTCTGACCATCGATCACCCGTTTGCGCAAGTTCTATGCTATTTCCACTTTTTATGCACGATCGTTGTATTAGTCCCTGCCTCAACTACCTCCTCCAGCAGCCCATTCCACACACCCACCCGCAGTATTAGTGGCTGTGCCAGAATGAATGGCTCGGTTACTTTTGTTCTGAACATAGTACATACAGTGCAGCATGGAAACAGACCCGCTCACCAAAATGGCCACGGCAAACGTGAGCCAAATTAAACTAATATCCTCTCCCTGCACATGATCCTCGCCCTCCACTCCCTGCGCATTCATGTGCCCATGTAAAAGCCTCTTTGACACCGTTATTGAATGTATAAAACAAGTGAAACAGCTCATCTTTCTCAGCCTGGCCTGCAGACACTCCAATCACAATGACAGTTAACTCATTCAGTAGCAGCAGTCACAAGCAGTAGGGTAGCACCTTCCACAAGTATCTAGAGAAGCAATGAAGGTGACCTTGGCAGCATCATTCTCAGCCAGTCAGCAACTGCAAAAAAAACTTTTCTGAACATGAACCAAGTATTCCACCAGCTGAGAACATTATGTTACGAGTTAACAAGGATTGCCTTTGCAAACCTTTGCCAATAATGGTCTCATACCCTGATGTACTAATTCAAGCCCATGCTCCCAAAATGTTCAATTCAGTTGCCTATTGAGCTAATTGTTGGCCAGTTCCACTGCGAGCACGTTTACCCCTGACGCATTGTGATTATGGTTTCAAATCCCACCAGTGAAATGAGCAGAGAAATCCAGTCTCATGTTCCAACACAGCACTGCTGGAGGTTATCACCACTCTACACCTTCTCTCAGTGGGAAATAAGAGAGGGGAGGTAAAAATGTTCCAGCCTGAATAGAGTCATAGAGTGGTGCAGTCACACAGCACGGAAACAGGCTCTTTGGCCCAACTTGCCCTTGCCGGACAAGCTGCCCCATCTACGCAAGTCCCACCTGCCCACATTTGCCCGCTATGCCTCTAAACCTTTCTTATCCATGTACCTGTCCAAATGCCTTTTAAATGTTATTATAAAACATGCCTTGCAGCTTGTTCCATGCACCCACCACCCTCTGTGTGAAAACGTTGCCCCTCAAGTTGTTATTAACTCGTTCCCTCTCACCTTAAACATATGACCTGTTGTTCTTACTTCCCCTTGCTCTGAATAAAAGACTGTGCATTCGCCCTGTCTATTTCTCTCATGGTCTTATACATCTCTATCAGATCATCCCTCAGCCCCCTGTGCTCCAAGGAATAGAGTCCGTGACTTCCCAACCTATCCCTATAGCTCAGGCTCTTGTCCTGGCAACATTCTTATAAATCCTCTCTGCATTCTGTCAAGCTTAATGACACCCTTCCTAGAGCAGGGTAACAAAAACAACACAAATGCAGCCTCGCCAATGCAGGGCGGCACAGTTGCACAGCGGTAGAGTTGCTGCCTTACAGCGCTCGCAGTGCCAGAGACCCGGGTTCGATCCTGACTACGGGTGCTGTCTGTACGGAGTTTGTACCGCGTGGGTTTTTTATCCAGATCTTCGGTTTCCTCTCGCACTCCAAAGACGTACAGGTTTGTAAATAAAATTGGCTTGGTAAATGCAAAAAATGTCCCTAGTGTGTGCAGGACAGTGTTAAAGCCCTGTCCCATGGTACAAGTTCATTCCAAGAGCTCTCCCGAGTTTAAAAAAAATCAAACTCGTGGTAAGCACATAGAATGAACGTAACTGGTACGTCGGAGCTCGGGGATGTCTCTTAGCGCTAACGGCAACTACTCGGGAAGACTCGCTAACGACAGGTAAGCACGGGAAGACTCGTGTAGATTTTTCAACATGATGAAAAATGTCCATGAGAGCCCCGAGTACCGACGATTGGTCATTACCGTAAATCTCCGAGTTCGAATCGGGACAAACTCGGGAGAGCTCTTGGAATGAACTCTACCGTGGGACAGGGCTTTTAATATGTGGGGATCGCTGGTCAGTGCGGACCCGGTGGGCTGAAGGGCCTGTTTCCGCGCTGCATTTGTAAACTAGAAAAATGTCTTGTACAACCGTAACATAATATCCCAATTTCTATTGTCGCTGCCTTGACTGATGAAGGCCAATGTACCAAAAGGCTTCTTCACCACACTATCTGCCTGTGACACCACTTTCAGGGAATGATGTACCTGCTCTCCTAGATCCCTCTGCTCTACAACATTCCCCAGGGCTCTGCCATTCAATGTGAAGGCTCCAAAATAGGACACCTCACACTGATCTGCGTTAAACTCCATTAACCTTCAAACCTGTACGTCTTTGGAGTGTGGAAGAAAGAAAGAGAGCGAGAGAGAGACAGAGGGAGACAGAATAAGGGAGAGACTCAGATGGAGAGAGGGAGGGAGGGAGGGAGAGAAACTGGAGCACCCAGAGAAAACCCACAGGGTCAATAGACAATAGACAATAGGTGCAGGAGTAGGCCATTCGGCCCTTCAGGACAGCACCGCCATTCAATGTGATCATGACTGATCATCTACAATCAGTACCCCGTTCCTGCCTTCTCTCCATATCCCTTAACTCCGCTATCCCTAACGGAGACATAGTCACACGGAGAACGGACAAACTCCGTACAGATAAGCTCACATAGTCAGGATCGAACCCGGGCCTCTGGCGCTGGAAGGCAGCAACTCGACCTGAAACGTAGCCTGTCCATTCCCTCCACAGATGCTGCCCGACCGGCTGAGTTACTCCAGTGCTTTGCGGTTTGCATTAGTGAGAGATTGCCGAGTCTGGGTCCTCGCTGTACTGTGTGCTTGCGTTTCCTTTGTTACTGCAGTCACTTATCCAATGCTTCCCCGGCGGAGCTGGAGTAGGGAAGGTGCGATGTAAATGGTAATCTTCTCTCTTTGAAAATAAGTCATCAGGATAATGAAGGTGTTGGAGCAGGGACATCACAAGAGTACGCGAGGCTGGCAATATTATCCGTCCAAGGCCTGTGCTACGGTTTGTTCCGTGGTTGAGGCAAACACTTATTTTTAGAGAAGTTCAACATTTATAGAAATGAAAGTGGGTCAGCTCCTCGTGGAGCGCGGCGTGCTGTGAGAGCCACGACCACAATCCTGAGCTCTCCAGTGAAATACAAAGGAAGGCCGGAAGCCTGGGGAAGATGTGATTCACACACTTCAAATATCCCAATCCGACAAATTGCCCCAGTGTCACTTTCATCACTGGTGTGTTCATAGACATGCTCTTCCCCCACCCCACCCCTGCCCCCCTCTCTCGCTCTCTCTCTCTCTCCCTCTCTCTCTCTCTCTCTCCCTCTCTCCCCTATATATATCCTTTATCTCTCTTTGCCTCCCTCTCTCACTCTCTTTCTCTTTGTATGTGTCTCTCTTTCTGTCTCTGTCTGTCACACTCTATCTCTCTCTCACACACTCAATGGCTGAAGTTTAGACCAAGTCTTAATTTCTCATTACTGTCCCCAATCACCTCATTTGTTTCACACAATCACTTAGAACTAACTAGTTTAAGTAATTAAATGGGAATGAAATGCAATAATAATTTGTACTGTACATCTTTGGAGTGTGGGAGGAAACTGAAGATCTCGGAGAAAACCCACGCGGTCACGGGAAGACGATACAAACTTCATACAGACAGCACCCGTGGTCGGGATCGAACCTGGGTCTCTGGTGCTGTAGGTGCTGTAAGGCAGCAGTTCTACCGCTGCACCACCGTGTCACCCCGTTGTAATTGAGTGGCACCTTATCCACCGGCCGCAACATTCAGTCCCTCCACTAACGCACTGGGTCCACAGTAACGTCAGCAGATCGCATCAAAGATCCTATAGCGGAGCAAGATAGACCACTCCTGCTAAATGCAACGGGCTGACGTGTGGTACGCAACGGAGCGGAATGTGGGCCTTTTTTTCATCCATTTCAGTAACCCGACCCGACCTGACCCGACCCGACCCGACTCGCAATGTAATCAATGTTGCGGGGGAACAGTTTGTGCTGATAAATTATAATTCTGAAAATGAGGAGAAGATTTTTACCAAATAACTTTTATGTTTACGAGGATGTTTCCGTAACCGGCTTCTGTCTCCGCACTAGTATCTTTGCTCCGCTGTGACGGGATCTTTGGTGCGGAGACGGAAGCCGGTTACGGAAATGGGGCCGAAAACTACCCGTGAATCTGCCCATGGCCGTGTTACTTCTTTTTCGTCGAGTGATCTATCGTGCTCGCTGTAGGATCTTTGGATCACACTGCAGCTACTCACCCAGGCTCTTCCCAAACACCTCACACGTTGACCATGAAGATTCAGGAAGGAGGCAGATGGGAAAGCAGGCTCCCCGCTGGACCACACATCTACTGTTCATCCATCTTCACAAGGCCAGTCCACTGCTACTTGACCACAGCACTGGGGAAGTGCATTCACCGCATGAACCTCAGCAGTCAAGGGCGAGGCTCACCCCACCCTCAGTGGCAATTAGAGATGAGTAGAAAATCCCAGCCTTGCCAACAATGCTGGCCTTGTAAACACAGTAAAATAAAGTCAGAGTCAAAAACATCTCTGTAGAAGGGTCTTAACCCGAAACGTCACCTATACGTATTCTCCAGAGATGCTGCCTGACCCGTTGAGTTACTCCAGCACTTTCTGTCGCAATATCTGAAACTGATTACAGACCCACGGCAATTTCATTTCTTTGTTATCTAATTGGATTTTTTATATATGATTAAATAGACATCCCCGCATGTGTAGCTGAGTCAGTTAATTCGTTTAGAGATGCAGCATGGATACAGGTTCTTTGGCCCATCATCCACACCGACCTTTGATTGATGTTCTATGCGATCCCACTTTCTCTTCCACGCCCTACACACTAGCGACAATAACCTACAAACCCACATGCCTTCGGTATGTGGGAGGAAACCGGAGCACCCGGAGGAAGCCCACGCAGTCACAGGGAGAATGTACAAACTACACACAGACAGCACTTGAGGTCAGGATCAAACCCGGGTCTCTGGCATTGTGAGGCAGCAGCACTACCCGCTGCACCACTGTGCCGCCCGTCCAACAGCATCAACCATTTCCTTCTCACCACTTGGTTGCTCATTGCATTTTTCTTTGTTTCTTTGCTTTCACTGAATGGAACTAGACCTTGCTATTCCACAGACACGAGACCTGAGTTGCTCGAGCAACTTCTGCCTATTCCTGGAATGATTGCAAATCTTTAAGATAGCGATTATTGAATCAATCATCATTGGGTCTGTGACAGATCAGGGAAGATGTTTATGAATGTGTTGGTGATTTAGTGCATTAAATATCAAGGGAGACCTGATAGTCAATGAATCTCCATTCATTTGAAAGGGGCAAAATTTAAAGAAGATGTGGGGCAAGTGTTTTTACACTGAGGGTGGCAAGTGCCTAGAATGTGCTGCCGGGGTTGGTGGTGGAGGCAGCCCAGACCATCATACAAACCAACCTCCCTTCTATTGTTTAAGAAAGAACTGCAGATGCTGGAAAAATCGACGGTAGACAAAAATGCTGGAGAAACTGCCTCAGTGGGTGAAGCAGTATCTATGGAGAGAAGGAACAGGCGACGTTTCTGGTTGAGAGCCTGGGGAGTATTTAGAGATACAGTATGGAAACAGGCCCTTCGGCCCACTGAGTCCCCACCGACCACTATCCTACACACTGGGGACGATTTCCAATTTTTCCAAAGCCAATTAACCTACAAACCTGTGCGTCTTTGGAGTGTTGGTGGAAACCAGAGCACCCGGAGAAAACCTACAATGTCACGGGGAGAATGTACAAACTCCATGCAAACAGCACCCTTAGTCAGGATCGAACCCGGGTCTCTGGCGCTGTAAGGAAGCAGCTCTACCACTGTTCTGTGTTCTGCTCACTGAGGGCTATGCAGCTGAGCTCAGGTTTTGGAGGGATTGAGGGGTGAGTGGAGGAGGGAGTGCCACCCCCACTGTATTTTCTGGCCTAATCCATAAAGGTTGCACTGATCCGGGCTGCAAACGTGGTCTGGCCCAGGGGAATGGCACCATAAATATCAATGGACCAAGATGTCCCTGGCACAGGCATGAAATGCCGCTGCATCTAATTGGGTCAGAACATTACTGAGGCCCAAAGGAGCGTGCAAACCACACGACTTGTGCAACATTTAGTCAAACATTATACCTTCTCAGTATTGGTTTTAGTTTAGTTTAGTTTGTAGATAGAGCAGAAACAGGCCCTTCGGCCCACCGAGTCCATGCCGACCAGCGATCCCCGCACGCTAACACTATCCTAAACACAATAGGGACGGTTTCTCTGGATACTTTCAAGAGAGTTAGATAGGGCTCTTAAAGATAGCGGAGTCAGGGGATATGGGGAGAAGGCAGGAACGGGGTACTGATTGGGGATGATCAGCCATGATCACATTGAATGGCGGTGCTGGCTTGAAGGGCCGAATGGCCTACTCCTGCACCTATTGTCTATTGTCTATTGACTGATTTACGACAATACCAATTTGTCTATAATTCCTTATGTCTTTGGAATGTAGCCTCCCAATGGACAATAGACAAAAGAGACCGGATCTCCTGGAGAAAACCCACACAGGTCACAGGGAGAAGGTACAAACTCTGCAAACACAAGCACCTGTGGTCAGGATGGAACCCGGGTCTGTGGCGCTGGAAGGCAGCAACTCTACCGCTCCCCACCGTGCCTTCAACGGTTCAATGATACTCTGTTGTCACACGCACCGAGGTACATGAATTTCTTTTGCTTACAGTTCAGTGACAACCCTACATGGCACAATCTTAAGTATGAGGATAGGATAGTAGACTACACTGTCTGTACACATGAGTCAATCTTAGCTGGGTGTTTATGTCCTCAGATTAATAACTGCCCAGTTCTAAAATAAAATCAGAAAGGACAGTAAATATTCAGCAGGTCAGGCAGCATCCATGAAGGTAAAGAACTTGCATTTTTCACCACTGACTGTGTGGGCTTCCCCTAGGGTGCTCCTTCATCTTGATGCCCATTATAGATTCTCCCATCCTAATTACATTATTGTGCTTAATACTCATTCACTGACTTTCCACTGCATAATTATATAGCTCGTTTAACCCTCATCAATTCATTATCCATATTCTCATTACATTTATATTCTTAGTGCCCATATTCCTCAAGTCAATGGATTTAATTCATATTCTGATGAAGGGTGATTGACTGGAACCATTAACTCTGTTTCTTCCTCCACAGAGGCTCCCTGACCTGCTGACTGAAGCCAGCGCTTTCTGTTTTATTTCAGGTTTCCAGCACGTCTAACTTTGTTTGCCCTTCATCCAGAGAGGCTGCCTTAAGGGCCTGTCCCACTTTCATGACTTAATCCAAAACCTCTGCCGAGTTTAAAGGAACTAAAAAAAAAATCAAGATTTTGATCAGCTACGAACTCCTGCGGACTAGTTATGAACATTCTGTGAGTTTGAATCAGGGGAAAACTCGGGAGAATTTGTGAATTACCTCGTGAAAGTGGGACAGGTCCTTTACAGCGCCAGAGATCCGGATCGGACCCCGACTACGGGTGCTGCCTGTACGGAGTTTGTACGTTCTCCCCGTGACCTGTGTGGGTTTTCTCCGAGATCTTTGGTTTCCTCCCACACTCCAAAGATGCACTGGTATAAATGCAAATTGTCCCTAGTCTGTGTGGGACAGTGTTAATGTGCGGGAATCGCAGGTTGGTACGGACTCGGGGGGCTGAAGGGCCTGTATCCATGCTATATTCTAAACATTTTAAACTAAACTAAAATAAACAGTTCAGAGGCATGCTCATAGATATCGAAGGACCATGGTTATTGATACATCAATTTAATCTCATATTTCCCAATTTGGAGACTTGTTGGCCCATCAGGTCTATACTAGCTCTTGGAGCTGTCCCGACAGCCTTGATCAGTAACCTGGTAACCCTGTTCTCTCTCTCTTGTCTCTTTCAACTCCAGCCCAATTATCTTACCACACTCCCACATGAAGGAGTGTTTACAGCAGCCAATTAACCCACCAAAGATGGACACAAAATGCTGGAGTAACTCTGTGGGTCAGGCAGCATCTCGGGAGAAAAAGGAATAGGTGAAGTTTCGGGTCGAGACCCTCACCCCCTCTGTGTTCCTTCTTACACAATTAACCCACCAGTCAGCTTGGCCTTTGGGATGTGAGAGAAACTGGAGCACCTGATGGTACCCATGTGTGGACAGGAAGAACTTGAAAACTCCACATAGAAAGCGCCCAAGGTCAGGATCGAACCAGGGTCTCTAGCTGGCTCTACCAGCTACATCACTGTACTGTCTTCTATATGTTCGCTCATTACCCCAGGATTCAGTGCATGTGCAAACAGGGGCGGGAAGAGAGGGGGGTCTAATGGGGTCCACTGTGGGTTAAGTGGATCTGTGGAGATCTTGCTCATAGTAACTCATGGTAACATGGGTGACACGGTGGCACAGTTGTAGAGTTGCTGCCTTCCAGCGCCAGAGACCCAGCTTCGGTCCAGACCACGGGTGCTGTCTATATGGAGTTTGTACGTTCTCCCCGTGATGTCGTGGGGTTTCTCCAAGATCTTCGGTTTCCTCCCACACTCCAAAGATGTACAGGTTTGTAGGTCAATTGCGTTGGTATAAATGTAAATTGTCCCTAGTCTGTGTGGGTTGGTGCTAATGCGCGGGTATCGCTGGTTGGCACAGACTCAGTGGGCCGAAGGGCCTGTTTACTCGCTACATCTCTAAACTAAAACTAAACTAACCTAACCTGAAGTATAGGACGTGAATATGACCAACTCCTCCGCACCCCTGTCTCCCTCCCCCTAGTCACAAACCCAGATGGCTTTGATTGGAAGTGGTTTGAATGATTTATGGGGCGGTTTCACCCTGTGTAAATATAACTTGCCACTCGTTTCAATTCTCAGAGTATATAATATTCATCGTGGGGGTGCTCACCCCAGCCGTCTCCACTCTCCTCACCAACTTTAATTTGTTCTCTGACAAGTTTGTTGCCTCACAGCCAGGAGCTGCTAACATTGATGTTAAGCAAATTACTCCTTCACTGTAAGAAGGATAAACTAGCTTCACCACCAGTCGGCAACACACAATGTTAATCGCACTTGTCCCCGCATCCCAGTACCAACATTGTTGTCTACAGATGTTGGGGTTGCAAGATGGCGCAGCGGTAGAGTTGCTGCCTTAAAGCGCCAACTACCCGGGTTCCATCCCGGCTCCGGGCGCTATCTTTACGGAGTTTGCACGTTTTCCCCGTGACCGTGTGGGTTTTCTCCGGGTGTTCCGGTTTCCTCCCACACTCCAAAGACGTACAGGTTAATTGGCCTGGTATAAGAGGTAAATGTCAGAGGCAAATGTAAAAATTGTCAGGTGTCAGAGGTTTTGGGGAGAAGGCAGGGAAATGGGGTTAGGAGGGAGAGATATGGCGGAGTAGACTTGATGGGCCAAATGGAATAATTCTACTCCTATCACAATAGACAATAGACAATAGGTGCAGGAGGAGGCCATTTGGCCCTTCGAGCCAGCACCGCCATTCAATGTGATCATGGCTGATCATCCCCAATCAGTACCCCATTCCTGCCTTCTCCCCATATCCCCTATTTTTAAGAGCCCTATCTAGCTCTCTATTGAAAGCATCCAGAGAACCTGCCTCCACTGCTCTCTGAGGCAGAGAATTTCACAGACTCACCATTCTCTGTGAGAAATAGTGTTTCCTCATCTCCGTTCTTATGACCTTATGACCTTGTCCCCAGTGCAGGCTAGTGTTAATGTGAGCGAGGATCGCTGGTCGGTGCAGACTCGGTGACCCGTTGTATCTCTGAACTAAACTAAACTAAATTCTAATGGAAATGATTTCAAACAAGCACAGTTGTCACTAATCAGGTAATATTTCACCTTGGAGCTGACCATAATTTGATTCTCACGTGCCAGTTAACTTCCCTTTAAACCGCCCAGAGAGGCATATAATTGCAACAACTCGCTGAAGCTAATGGCTTATGTGCTGCTCAGAAGTGACAAGGCTTCACTATAGTCTACTGGAGGAGGTTTGTGATGCATAGGATCGATTATAATAAACTCATTGGGCACCGAGGGTTTGGGCACTAGAGATATAAAGGCATTACAGATCTGATCCAGGCAACTGCAGGTCCAATGGCTCGACTGTGGTAGTAGTTACAAGATTAGGAATCATCATAAGGAGTAGTTACTGAACATTAATTGAAATACAGTTGGAATAACTGGTTAAGCAGAGGGCCCTGCTGTTTCAGACCACCAACAAGCTTACCACAAGGGGACATGGGTAATGGAGTTGAGTAGGCAGGAACTGCAGATGCTGGTTTAAACCGAAGATAGCCACAGATTGCTGGACTAACTCAGCGGGACAGGCAGCAGCATCTCTGGAGAGAAGGAACGGGTGATGTTTCAGGTTGAGACCCTTCTTCAGATTGGACCCGAAACGTCAACCAATCCTTCTCTCCAGAGATGTTGCCTGTCCCGCTGTTACTCCAGCATTTTGTATCTATAATGGAGTTGTTACGGGCAGGTCAAAATCAGACGTACGCTGGGAAAATGACAAGGACATCAGCGTCGACAGTCCACAGTCCTCCGTCCCAGCTCAATGTCCTGTTCAACTGAACCATCCGTCCAACAACTAGAGAGCAGTCCGCAACTACTGCCTACCTCTTTGGAGACCCTTGGACTATCTTTGATCGTGCTTTACTGGACTTTAAGTTGCGTTAGACATTATTGCACAGAGTTTATACGTTCTCCCTGTGATCACGTGCGTTTTCTCCAGGTGCTCCGGTTTCCTCCCACGTGCGAAAGACATGCGGGTTTGCAGGTTAATTGGTTTCTGTAAATTGTCCCTAGAGTGCAGGATAGAACTATGTTTACCGGTTGTACACAAAAAGCTGGAGAAACTCAGCGGGTGCAGCAGCATCTAAGGAGCGAAGGAGATGTTTACCGGTTGATTGTTGGATGGTGTGAACTTGTTGGGCCATGCTGTATGTCTAAACTAAACTAAACTAAACTAAACTAAACTAAACTAAAGTAATCTAAAGTTAATGAGCTACCAGAGGACCTAGTTGAGGCAAGTACTATAACTGCATTTAAAAGACATTTGGACATGTACATGGATAGAGAAGGTTTAGAGGGATATGGGCCAAATGCTGACAGGTGCGACTGGTGTAGATTGTGCATGTTCGTTGATAAGGGCAGGATGGGCTGAAGGGCCTTTTTCCATGCTGTATGTTATTGGTTACAAATACAAGGTGTGGTGTCCTATCCTTTACTGGGAGCACCAGATGAGGACAACACTTAAATGGAACAATCTGTGGTAATCCAAGTTAGAAACTGAGCCTGGATCGAAAACACCAAAAATCACAGGGGACAGAAAAATCACAAAATCTTACAGCACAGCAGGACAGTGAGTAGCCAGCATGCCCGAACCTGGCTCTGTAGAAGGCTCGACCCGAAACGTCACCCATTCCTTCTCTCTGTCCTGCTGAGTTCGCCAGCATTTAGTGTCTATCTTGCCTGAACCTGGTGTCAGGCAGACTGGAGGTATTTTGGGGGGCAGCTATGGACTGCTGGTGGTTTTGCACTCTGCATTCACATTCAACTCGCAGCCTGATACTTTTACAGACATTTGGTGATGACAAACAAAGCAGGTCAGGCAGCATCTCTGGAGAAAAAGTATAGGTGACGTTTTGGGTCGGGACCCTTTTTCAGACTGAAAGTAGGGGGTTGGGGGGGGGGGGGGGGTGGGGAAGGTGAAGAGCTGGAGGCAAGAAGAGACCAGGAACAGTCAGGGCCAGCCACCAATGAGCACAGGTAGGGAAGTGTCTGGTTGGGCCATTGTTGGCTTGGGAAGGTGTGACCTCCAGAGATACAATGTCGAGAACCGTGGAACTGGTAGAAGGGCGAGGGTGGAGGAAGGGAGCAAGGAGGGAGGAGGGAGGAGGGAGGGTAGGGCAGGGGATTGTGAGATGAAGTTACTTAAAATTAGAGAATTTGATGTTCGTACCTCTGGATTGCAAGCTGATTTTGCTTTTCTTTGGCAATGGAGGAGGCTCAGGACAGAAAGGTCAGTTCGGGAATGGGAAGGGAAATATTTCCCCAGTAGTATTAACAACCATTTGGAATTACCCAACCATCTCCAGAATTTAAATATTAAACTTCCAAGTATTAATTGCCTGGAGATGTTTTAATGAGATATGAAATTGTGTTGAACTAAATAGCGTTTATCCCTTGTTGAGGTGAGGGTGGTCACAAAAGTATGTTTGAGAAACATTGTCTAATTCCTAGACAGGCACAAAATGCTGGAATAGCTCAGCGCGACAGGCAGCATCTCTGGAGAGAAGGAATGGGTGACGTTTCGGGCCGAGACCCTTGTCTAGAATTACTCCGTACTCCTATTCCAAATGGCCGGGCAAGTTTGCAACAGGTGGGTTTATGAGTGTGAGAATACTTCAAAGAATATCTCCATCGGGAGACGGAAAGACCAAGGAGTACCACGGGGATCCATGTTCGTGTCTCTGCCTCTCATTTACACATCAGCAAAGACCATCTGCGAGCTGCATACACCTGCAGACATGGTGACAACAGGGGTGTGAGGCTTGGAAGACGAGGCAGGTGATTCACTGAGTGTTCGACACAATGTTCATTGACAAAGTGGCACTGGCACACACAACGCACCACACAATGGGGGCAATGAGACACAATGGGGGCACAAGAAAACTACAAGATGAAGCGCGGGCAGTCAGTCCAGCTCCTGGTGCATTACGTTTAATGGTGTGCCGGGCGACACGGTGGCACAGCGGTAGAGTTGCTGCCTTACAGCATTTGCAGCGCCAGAGACCCGGGTTCAATCCTGACTATAGATGCACTTTGTACGGAGTTTGTACGTTCTCTCCGTGAGCTGCCTGGGTTTTCTCCCGGATCTCCGGTTTCCTCCCACACTCCAAAGAGGTACAGATTTGTAGGTTAATTGGCCTGGTATAAATGTAAACTGTCCCTAGAGTGTGTGCGATAGTGTGAATGTGCGGACTAGGTGGGCGCGCTGTACCTCTAAACAAAATGACACTAAACTAAACTGCTCAGCCTTGTAAAACCTCTGCCCGCTCTTACCTGTCCCCTGGGGGGGGGGGGGGGGGGGAGATTGCAACCTTCACGTGGTCCGCCCTGTTTCGACGAATGCAATCAACCTGACGTGCACAATTAAATAAGATCAAATAGAACAAGTTGTCCTACAACTTTAGGCTGTGCACGCCGCACGCAAGAAGAAGTGTGCGGGGATCGCCGGTCGGTGCGGATTTGCTGGGTTGAAGGGCCTGTTTCCGTGCTGTATCTCTAAACTAAACTAAACCTCGGAACCTCTCTTTGCCTGTAAGACATTTGTGAACACCCACCTCCAACTGACATGGATTTACAGAGAATTCCCTTTGTTCACTATATATTAAAGGCACTGCATCAACACGGGACATCGAGCAGCAGCACAGGAACAGACCCTTTGGCCCACAATGTCTGCGCCAAACACGATGCAAGACAAACTTATCCGTACAATATCCGTATCACTCCATTCCCTGCAGATCCATACGCCTATCGTAAAGTCTCTTAAACACCACTCTCGTATTTGCCACCACCACCGCCCCCAGCAACATGTTCCGGGCATTCGCCACGCTCTGTGTAAGTACCTGTCCCCTATAAATCTCCATTAATCGTTGCCCCTTTTCCCCTGGCACGTTGTGTTGCTGAGTGGTACACGCATATTTGGTTTTGCGCTAGCAGAGCGAGGGCTTGCAGGGTGGAGAGTTTGCTGAAACAATCATGATACGATCAGCACTCAAAGTAAGAGTGCAAGAAGAACATGCAAAGTAAAAATAAATTCAGTAAAAGTACATTTCAAACTCGTAATTGTAAGTTATGTTTCCAAGTGTTTCTTGACCTTGGCTTTTTGTGTGAGAAAGAAGCATTGGAGCAGTAGAGTTGCTGCCTTACAGCACCTGAGACCCGGGTATGGTCCTGACTATGGGTGCTGTCTGTATGGCGTTCTCCCTGTGACTGCGGGGGTTTTCTCCGGGTGCTCCGGTTTCCTCCCACATCCCAAAGACATGCAGGTTGTTAGATTAATTAGCTTTGGTAATGTGTAATTAATTAATTTATTAGCCAAGTATGTAAGCATACAAGGAATTAGATTTGCCGACAGTCATACAAAAAGGCAACAAGATACCTAACCACATAAAAATTAAACAAAGACTTAAACAGCCCCCACAGCGGCGTGTGAGAATCCCCAGGGCACACAGCATAAGCGGAGACCCACATCATCAGTTCAATTTCCGGGCCACACACACACGCTCTGTCACCGTGATGTGGCCAGAGTTGTACTGATCGCCGCCACGCTCTCCACAGTCCCTGTCCGCCCGAGCAGTCAGAAAGCCGTCCACACTCGCACTAGACTCCGGGATGTCCACATGGAGCCATGTCCCCGCAAACACCGAGATCACTGCACTCACGGCACTCCCTCCGAGTCCCCACCAGCGCAGGCAGCACATCCAGCTTGTGTTGTCGGCTACTTCACATCCCTCACTGTGATGAAAGGCAAATAACCTATACCTCCTTTCCTGCTTTTGTCAGGGCAATCGGACC
The DNA here is from genome assembly GCA_035221665.1 of Okamejei kenojei. Lineage (NCBI taxonomy): Eukaryota > Metazoa > Chordata > Chondrichthyes > Rajiformes > Rajidae > Okamejei > Okamejei kenojei. The sequence continues at coordinate 3,919,881 of CM069164.1, forward strand.
TCATGCAGCGGCAATCGAAGGTCCCACGATCAGGGCGATCAAAATTCCTGCGGTTGGAGCTCCCGCAGTCGATCCCTAACAAAGGGACCGCCAGCTCCACGATATTAAAGCTGCAGTGCAGACAGAGATACGAGGAACAAGTTGCATCTCCATCGAGGAAAGAGATAAAAACACAATCCCCACCCTCACATAATACAAAAACTCAAGGCACATTAAAAACATACGAGAAACATACAGTAAACACAGACCAAAACAGCAAAAGAAGAAAAAGACGAGACAAGCTGTTGGCACGGCTGCCATGTACGGCACTAGCGCTGGAAGAGACTGTATGACATTGTAACTGGTGACTGTTGGTCGGCGCAGACTCGCTGGTCTGAAGGGCCGGTTTCCCCGCCGTATCTCTCAACTATAACTAAACTTGATTTGCATATCAAGTCATGCATCCAGTCTTTAATTTTATGACAATTTATTAATTGATTCATTCACATCAAAACCAAACCTTCCTTCACTATGAGGATGGAGCAAAAGGAAAAGCCTCCTGCCCATGCTGCCTCTCCCTCTCTCCGCTCCCGACTTCACACAAATCCTCAGGAAGGAAGTCCTTGATTGTTCTGTAGGCTTTGGATATGTATTATTTAATCTCATCAAAGCTTTCGGGGCCAGGTTATTACCAGATCTATTTCTAGTTAGGCATAGTTCAATTACTCGAGACCTCATTTATTGGAATTTAAAAGGAAAATTAAATCTGCAATCGGTCGTATTTGAGGGTGTCTGAGGTTTGATATTTATTCAACTCTTGCTTTGATCAGCCTTGCTGCACATTAATGGTTTTCCAATTGCAACCAGAGGCTGTCCATGGCGGTTTCAATGGATAGTTCAATGTCTCCACTCCCCTCATCTGATTCATCTTGATGAGGGGTTTGGTTAGAACTAGGGTGGCCTAATTTGAGGAAGGACATTCTTGCTAGTGAGGGAGCCCAGCGTAGGTTTACAAGGTTAATTCCCGGGATGGCGGGACTGTCATATGCTGGGAGAATAGAGCAGCTGGGTTTGTAAACTCTGGAGTTTAGAAGGATGAAAGGGTATCTCATTGAAACGTATACGATTGTGAAGGGCTTGGACATGCTAGAGGCAGGAAACATGTTCCCGATGTTGGGGGAGACCAGAACCAGGGGCCACAGTTTAAGAATAAGGAGTAAGCCATTTAGAATGGAGATGAGCGGTTGAGTTGCAGCCATGCAGCATGAGAGACCCGGGTTCGATCCTGACTACAGGTGCTGACAATATGGAGTTTGTATGTTCTCCCTGTGACCTGCGTGGGTTTTCCCCGGATGCTCCAGTTTCCTCCCACACTACAAAGATGCACAGGTTTTGATGTTGTGTGTAGGAAGGAACTGCAGATGCTGGTTTAAACCGATAGACACAAAAAGCTGGAGTAACTCAGTGGGTCAGGCAGCATCTCTGAACAAAATGAATAGGTGATGTTTTGGGTCGAAACCCTTCTTCAGAAGTAGGGTCTTGACCCGAGACATCGCCTATTTCTTTTCTCCAGAGAGGCTGTCTGACCCACTGAGTTACTCCAACTTTTTGTGTCTATCTTAGGTTTGTAGGCTAATTGGCTTGGTAAAATTGTAAATTGTCCCTGATGTGTGTAGGATAGTGTTATTACGCGGGGATTGCTGGTCGACGCAGACTCGGTGGGCTGAAGGGCCTGTTTCCGCGCTGTATCTCTAAACTAAACCAGACAGATGCCATAGGTTGAGTACTTTATTAAATTTAATGAGCTAACTAGAGAGTAAAGAGCCAGCAATGTGAAGGCAAGCACGATGTCCGCTGTAGAATCTCCACATGTTATCAGACACTTTGTGGAATGTTGGATCCAGACCTTCCTCTTGCCCCCCTCTTTAACTCACACCCACTCTCAGATCGACCTTTCTATCTGCAACCTCTTGCTGGTTGGCTATGGTTTGGGACTTCATTTGTCACATGTGAAATTCATCTTTGTATACAGTTTAATACAAGTGTCACTATACATAAGCACTTGGATACATATTAGATAAGCATCACAGATACAGTACAAGTGTATAGCAGTAGTAGGTAGACAAAAATGCGGAAGAAACTCAGCGGGTGTGGCAGCATCTATGAAGCGAAGGACATAGGCAACGTGTCGGGCCGATACCCTTCTTCAGACTTCTATAGCAGTAGTACACTGAACCTGTATACAGCATCACCAGCTAGGCACCGTCTTCAAGTCCCAGTTGTTGTAAGTGCAGGGTGCTTGATCTGACCATGAAGGCCCGTTGTCATGGCGACGTTGCAGGGTCAGCCTGGCCAAGCGTAGCCGTGGTGTCCTCCACTGCTGCTCCACCACTGTAGGCCGCATGCGGTCCAAGTGCTCGGCCACTCGAAGCGGTGCCCGGTCCAGCCGATCCCCAGGCTGCAGCAGGGCCGCCAGCGGCCCACTCCCCCGTCGAGGCCATTCGCACCCTCCCGCAGCCGATTTGCTCACCGGCCCTCCAGGTGGGCTCCCGTGCGCTCTCAATCCACACGTTCTGGTTTAAGGCACTGTTGTCTTTGCCCTCACTAGTGGCCACACTGATCAGCAACATCACAACAAATGTCAAGGAATTTATTCTATAAGCTGTTGAGCCACCTGTTTGAACAGTAGCGCAGCAGTAGAGCAAATGTCTAACGGCGCCGGAGACCCGGGTTCGATCCTGACTGCAGGTGCTGTCTATAAGGAGTTTGTGCGCTCTCCCCGTGACCTGTATGGGTCTTCTCTGAGATCTTCGGTTTCCTCCCACACTCAAAAGACGTACAGGTTTGTAGGTTAATTGGCTTGGTATAAATGTAAAATTGTCCCTAGTGTGAGTAGGATAGTGCTAGTGTACGGGGATCGCTGGTCGGTTCGGACTCGGTGGGCCGAAGGGCCTGTTGCCATGCTCTAAACTAAATGGAACTTATCTAAGACTTGAATCATCTTGCACTTCCAATAAATCACAGCACAATATGTTTCAAAGGTTAAAATTCCAGCAAGTGACGCATGTGCGTGCCATGCCTTAGTCCAGCAAGGCTTGGTTTCATTTTCTCTTTGTTTAACACAAACTATTCCTTTCCTCTCTACAAAGTGACAACTGTATCCATCCTCTTGCAGCTTTTGTTATTTGTTTCGTCTCTCATGATTTCATTAATTTTGTTTGACAGTCAACTCCCAAGTCTGAGTCACGTACAGTGGTGATCTGTTACCTTCCAAACAGGAGGAAGATCATGTTGGTAATGTTGCCACGAGCAGCTAAAATCACCCGAAGAACGGTCTTGGCTCAATACCAAGACACAATAGAATAACAAGCCAGCTGAGGAGCGGAGAAACCTTAGAAGATGGGACTTAGACTCGTTTGAAATATGGAAATCAGCAAAATAAAATATGGTGTGTGAAAAAAGCAATGCATTTTATGTCAATTTTTTATCAACACAGTACTCGCTTTTATTCACGATATATCTCCCAGGGGAAGGAAGACTAGATGTTGGAAATGTCAAGATAATTAATTGCTAAGCAACAAAAATCAGTGGATTCATAGAGATTCAGGAAATGTTCTTTAGCCGTCCTGTCAAGGAGAGACTGTATAAACAGTTTGGCCAGTCAATAAAAATATGAATGCACTAAGTAATGTCAAAGAACCAACATCTGGGTTCACTAAGTTTTAGTTTAAGATGTACAACGAGGAAACAGACCTGTCAATCAATCGATCAATCAATCAATCAATCATTTTATTCATCACATACACAATAAAGTGCAGTGAAATTAATTTGCCAGCAGCGGCACAACACACAATACACCATAAAAATTTAACACAAAATATTCACCACAGCATTCATCACTGTGGTGGAAGGCACAACGTACAGTCACTCCTCCTCCATCGTTCCCCCGTGGTCGGGTCCATAAACCTCCGCAGTCGCCGCTGCCAGACGTAATAGCCCTTTCGTTGGGACGGTAAGTCCCGAATCAGCGCTTCCCTACCAGAGACCACAGCTTCAGGATGTTGTAGGCCACAGGCCGGCGGTCGGAGCCTCTCCGGGGATCCCTGATGAGGGATCCCGCTCCGGATGGTAAGTCCATGCCGCGCCCACGGCTAGAAGCTCCGCAAACCCGCGGCTTCAGGATGTTATCGGCCACGTCCGGCGGTCGGAGCTCTTCTCCAGCGATCCCTAGCGAGGGGTCCCTGGCTCCGGAAGCCGTGCCCGCAGCTAGAAGCTCTGCAGACCGCGACTTCAGGCTGTAACAATCTGTAACAGGCCCGCGATTGTAGCACTCCCTTCTGGCGACCCCGGCAAGGGCTCGCCCGCTCCGCGATGAAAAGTCCACGCTGCGTCCGCTGCTGAATCTCCGGGCCCGACTCCGGAAAGGCCGCACCAATCCATAGTGTTAGTCTGCGAGGGAGGCTACATGGAAAAAGTCGCCTCTCCATGGAGGAGGCGACCAAAAGCGGTTCCCCCCTTATCCCCCTCACCGCACAAGACACATCAAGAGACATTCACACACACATTTCGACACATTAAAAAAAACAAAAAAAGTCGAAATTACGAACAAGCCGCTGGCAGGGCAGCCATCTCGCAGTGCCCCCACCGACCCTCTTCGGCCCATCAAGCCCACACTAACCAGCAATTCCTGCACATTAACACTAAGGACAATTTTTACATGTATACCAAGCCAATTAACCTACAAACCTGTACGTCTTTGGAGTATGGGAGGAAACCAAAGTTCTCGGAGAAAACCCACGCAGGTCATGGGGTGAACATACAAACTCTGTACAGACAGCAACCATAGTCGGGATTGAACCCGGGTCTCCGGCGCTGTGAGGCAGCAACTCTACCGCTGTGCCACCGTGTCAGGATCCAGAAATGATATCCAGCTGCATAATCACAGGAGGATTGAGAAGGCCATAATCACACAATAGGTCTGATCACCTGTACAATTATTTTTAGTTAATACAAGGTTTCCTACTTGGTCACATGACAAATAAAATTAAAATGTGACAAATGTCCAGTCTTCCTTATTTTGAGTTCAGTTTATTGTCACATGTACTGAGGTACAGTGAAAAGCTTTTGGTGCAAGCTAACCAGTCAGCAGAAAGACAATACATGACTACATTCGAGCCATTTACAGTGTATAGATACATGATGAAGGGAATAATGTTTAGTGCAAGATAAAGCCAGTAGAGACCAATCAAAAATCAGTCTGAGGGTCTCCAATGAGGTAGATATTAGTTCAGGACCTCTCTCTAGTTGTTGGTAGGATGGTTCAGTTACCTGATAACAGATGGGAAGAAACTGTCCCTGAATCTGAAGGCGTGCGTTTCCACACTTCTATACCTTTTGGGTGAGGGGAGAAGAGGGAGTGACCAGGGTGTGACTTGTCCCTAGATTATGCTGGTTGTAGATCCCTTATTTCAGTGGCCTTAAACTAAGTCTTAAAGCAAGACACTTATCAACTTTGACTGATGCACCATAGAAAGCATTCTGCCGGTTGCATCACAGCTTGGTTTGGGAACAGCTCTACCCAAGACTGTAAAAAATTGCAGAGTTTTGGAAGTAGTCGATCCACGAACCATTCTCCCCAACAGTGACTCCATCTACACTTCACGCTGCCTCGGGAAAGCAGCCAACATAATCAAGGAAGATAGACACAAAAAGCTGGAGTAACTCAGCGGGACAGGCAGCATCTCTGGAGAGAAGGAATTGGTGACGTTTTGGATCGAGGCCCTTCTTCAGACTCTTCCGTTGGCATAATCAAGGACTTCTCCCACTCAGGTCATTCCTTCTACTCCCTGTTCCAATCGGTCAGAAGATACAGAACGTTGGTAGTATGCACCAACAGATTTAGGATCAGTTTTGCCCCCGTTGTTATTAGACATCTGAACGGTTTTACCAGAAGCAGAGTCCGTCCTGATTTTCCAACCTACCTAACTGCGGACATTGGACTTTTTCTCTGGAACAGTTATACTGTAATGGTGGGAATTATATTGTATGCTCTGATATTTTCCTCTTTACTCTACCTGTTGTACATGCATTTGGCTTGATTATATTCATGCATAATATTACCACATTTGACAGGATAGCAGGCAAACAAAAGCTTTTCACAGTATCTCAGTACAGGTGTTAATCCTACACCTAAACGCAGCGTGAGCTGTGTGGACACCGGCAAGTTGAGAACTTCTCATTGCCACCACTCCACACCTGTTTATGTACAGATGGCTCACATTCCCAGGAAGTAATGCAGTCAATATAAGGACCATCCTTGAATCAATCTCAGCATTGTAGCGCACACCTTCCAGATAAAACTCCAACGTCTGCAGTGGGATCGAGGTGAATCACCCCAGCTTGTGGAAGGACTCTTCTGAAGCCTGATAACAGAGAGGAATAAGTTGTTCCTGTGTGTTTTCGAGCTTCTGTACCTTCTGCTGGAAAGGAACAAGGAGAAGAAGGAATAACCCTGGTCTTTCCCTTTACATTTTCTACTGTATTTGAGCTGACGATTGTGTTTATGTACAGTATACATGACAATAATAAACCTTCAAAATGACATAGAACGAGTGTGAACGGGTGATCGATGATCGGTGTGGATTCACTGGGCTGAAGTGTTTGATTCCAAACTGTATCTTTCAATCCATCAATCAAATTCAATCACTCAATAATGTGAAGCATAATAACTTAAAGATGGAGTGGCTGATGATACATTTCTGAAGGAAAAGGAAAGGTGTCATTGAGACCAGAACAGAACACGGTAACATTGCCATCCCACTTCCAACAGGACGGACTAGTGTAGAGGCTCCACTGCAAGTTCTACATTGCCCAAAAGGTTTCCACTACCACCGATGGGTTCCTGTCTACAGGCAGCATCTCTGGAGAGAAGGAATAGGTGATGTTTCGGGTCGAGTCACTTATTCAGAGTGAGAGTCAGGGGAGAGGGAAACGAGAGATATGAAAAGGGTATGTAGAACAAAGGAACGAAAGGTTTGCAGACGGACAAATCAAAGCCAGCAGTTGATCAAGGAAAGGTGGAACCCACAATTCTCTCCCCTGTCTGAAGAAGGGTCTCGACCCGAAACGTCACCAATTCATTTTCTCGCAGAGTCCCGCAGAGTGACTCCAGCTTTTTGTGTCCAGCTTCGATTCCATGCGTAGTTCCTACCTGCACCTACAGTCTGTCTGGGCTGTTTCAGATGCTGCGCTTGAACTGTCTGTGGGGTCACTGCATGCCATAGCTGGCAGCAGAATGCAGCAGTCTTCATAATCTTCACTATATGTGCTGGGGACACATCCAGGTTCAAGGGCAGTGTTTCAACATGTCATCATGCACAGCAATTTCTGTGCAGACACTAAACCGTTATTAATCCTGTGCTCAGTCACTGTGGAGGGATTTCACACCAGTACCATTTCTCAAGATCGCAGGCTTGACTGTTGTTTATCCACTTGACATCTGTAGTTGTAAGTCATAAACTAGTGAAACGGTAGATTGCCTCAAGATAAAAGATTATGACAGGCTGGAAATCAATAATGTCGTGCTGATATTCATAAATGAATGACATATTAAAACAGTGAAACCCTTTCCTAGTCACACAAGTGGAGAGATTCCACAGGGAGCAGGTGAAACAACTGGTGGACTGGTGCAAAAACAAAGGAGGTCATCGTCGACTTCAGGAAAAAACCGGCACAGTCCCACACCACTTCACATCAATGACAGCGATGTGGAGTTGGTCAGTAGCACTAAGTTCCTGGGGGTGCAGATCACCAACAGTCTGACCTGGTCAAATAACATCTCCTCAACAGTTAAGAGAGCGCAGCAGCGGTTGCCCATCCCGTCCTCACCACTTTCTACAGGGGCACCATAGAGTGCATTTTGACCAGCTGCATCTCTGTCTGGTTTGGGGACTGTAAAGCCTCCGACTGGAAGTCGGTGCAGAGAGTGGTGAGGACAGCGGAAAAAATCATCGGGACTTCGCTCCCCTCAATCGGGGATATTGCGACCAAACGTTGCGTTCTAAGGCCAGCAGTATTATAAAGGATCCCACACATCTTCATCACGGACTGTTCACTCTGCTGCCCTCGGGCAAAAGATATCGTAGCATAAGGAGCAGAACATCGAGGTTCTGCAACAGCTTCTTCCCACGAGACATCAGACTCCTAGATGCCATGTAATGGGCTGCCACCATTGTCTATTTATCCTTTTATCCATTTTTATCCATTTTATCCTTCTGTTAATTATCGTGTGGCACGGGGAGCCAAATGCAACGTAATTTCATTTGGAATTACATATATCGATGTATTTCTAAATGACAATAAAGTTTGTTTGACCTGACTTTGAGTTTGATTCCATTGGGAACCAAGATAAACACAAAGTGCCGGAGTACCTCAGCAGGTCAGGCAGCATCTCTGGAGAAAAAAGATGGGTGAACGTTTTAGGTCGGAACCCTTCTTCAAACTTCCATTAGGGGTGGCACAGTGGTGCAGCGGTAGAGTTGATGCCTTACAGCGCCAGAGACCCGAGTTTGATCCTGACTGCAAGTGCTGTCTGTACGGAGTTTGTACGTTCTCCCTGTGACCTGCGTGAGTTTTCTCTGGGAGCTCCGGTTTCCTCCCACACTCCAAAGACGTACAGGTTTGTAGGTTAATTGGCTTGGTGTGTAGGATAGTGTTGCTGTGTAGACAGTACATGGTTCTGTTGAGAATCCTACCCAGGTTTAAGGTTGCATATCTCTTTCATGTGAATTGTTGATATTGCACAGAGGGCAAAGCAGGAAAAAGTTATAATTCAAGCATTTCTCACGAGCCTGGACTACTGTTAACCGAGTTAAAACCAATGAACCATTTTGGAAGTGCAATCTTTGTCAAGGAGGCAGCAACCAATTCACATCCAATAACGGCCTACACACCGCAGGGATATAAATACCCAGGCGAGCTGTGCTAGTAAGTCGGTTAAGAGATCAATATTGTCCAGGGCATCAGGGAAAAGTAACCAGCCTTTATTTGAAACAGTGCATCAAGGCCAGCATGGTGGCACCATGGTAGAGTTGCTGCCTTACAGCGCCGGAGATCCGGGTTTGATCCTGACTACGAGTGCTGTCTGTACGGAGTTTGCACGTTCTTCCAAAGACGTACAGGTTTGTAGGTTAATTGGCTTGGTGTTAATGTAAAATTGTTCCTAGTGTGTGTGTAGGGTAGTTTTAGTGTGTGGGGATCGCTGGTTGGTGCGGACTCAGTGGGCCTGTTTCAGCGGTATATCTCGAATCTAAATCAAATGAAGTACCTTTCACATCCACTAGGTTGGCGAGAAGGACACATTGACATCTCATCATCACCAACAAGGCCCGGGTTGAGATTTTCCGGACACATCTGTTGGTTGACTGATAATGTTCAATGTCCCCCAGTAGCAGTTTGCAAGTGCTCCAGCAACTACAGGTTAAGTGACTTGTTGGCAACAGCATGCCAGTGCTGAAAGTTGGCAGCGGATGTGCCAGTAGCCTGCTGCGCCAACTCCGCTGTGGCCCCCCTGTTCAGCACAGGCTTGGCGGCTTCCAAGCCAGGTAGTGCTGCCTGTACAGGTCAGTTCACTAGTTGGCGTTAACCGGAAGCTCTGGTCATGGAAGCAGATCACCGCATCTGTGGCCTGACCTCCCGCTGCTCATCCACCTCGCAGAAAGATGCATGGAAACTCCACATGGAGAAATCTTAATACAATACAGGAATTGAACAAAGAACTGTACCGTGCGTGAGAAGGAACTGCAAATGCTGCTTTACACCGAAGATAGACCCAATGTGCTGGAGTAACTCAACAGGTCAGGCAGCATCTCTGCAGATAAAGGACGGGTGACATTTCAGGTCGAGACCCTTCATCAGACTGATTTAGACCGATGAGGCAACTGAACCAGTCCTACCACAACCAGAGAGCGGTGCTGAACTACTATCCACCTCATTGGTGACCCTCGGACTATCCTTGATCGGACTTTGCTGGCTTTACCTTGCACTAAACGTTATTCCCTTATCATGTATCTGTACACTGCGCATGGCTCGATTGTATCACGTATTGTCTTTCCACTGGCTGGATAGCACGCAACAAAAGCTTTTCACTGTACCTCGATACACGTGACAATAAACCAAGTAGAAACGGAAACTGATAAAGGGTCTCAACCTGAAATGTCACCTATTCATTTTCTCTGAAGATGCTACCTGACTCGTTGAGTTACTCCAGCATTTTGTTTCTATCTTCAGTATAGAGCAGACCAGAACAGAAGCAAGCCCTTCATCCCACAAAGCCTGCGCCAAACATGATGCCTAGAGGTTCATCTCCTCTGCCTGCACGTGATCCATATCGATCCATTCCCTACATATCCGTGAATTTACCTCATAAATCCCTCCATTGTGCCTCCACCGCCACCCCTGGCAGCGTGTTCCATGCACCCAGCACCCACTGTGTCACACACTTGCCCCACACATCTCCTTTAAAAGTTCTCCCTCTCACCATAAATCTATACCCTGTAGTCTTTCAAATCTCCACCCAATAAAGTTCAGAGTTCCTGGGTCTACCCTATCTGTGCCTCTCCTAATTTTATATGCTCTATCAGGTTTCCCCGCTACCATTTAAGCCATGTATATCATTCAATGTTATAGGAACCCAAATTCTGTCATCCAAATTCACGTAACCACCTTTTCCTCATATCCATTCGTGAAACAAAAGTATAAAAAAAGACAACAATATCATAATTGTAGGTTCTTAGTTTTAAAGATACAATGTGGAAACAGGCCACTGAGCCCGTGCCAACCTACAATCACCTTGTTTACTAACACCATCCTGCACTCTAGGGGCAATATTTTTCCCACAACTTTTTGAAGCCAATTAACCGACAAACCTGTACGTCTTTGGTGTGTGGTAGGAGACCGGAGCACCTGGAGAAGACCCACGTGGTCACAGGGAGAACGTACAAACTCAGTACAGACAGCACCTGTAGTCAGGATTGAACCTGGGCCTCCGGTGTTGTAAGGCAGCAACTCTGCCGCTGCCTAACCATGCTGCCCGTTCAACCCCTTTGTTTTGTTCTGCAGCTCAGCTAAATCATGGTTGGTCTGTACCTAAGTTCCACTTGGCAGAAAGAACTATAAAGCAAGAGGGGCAAAACACAGAGGAGCTTTAGAACCTGCCCACTGACAACCTATCTGGGTGCAGTCGGTACGGAGTTTGTACCATCTCCCCGTTACCTGCCTCGGTTTTCTCCAAGATCTTCGATATCCTTCTACACTCCAAAGACGTACAGGTTTGTAGGTTAATTGGTTTGATATGAATGTAAAATTGTCCCTAGTGTGTAAGATAGTGTAAGTGTGTGGGGACCACTGGTCGGTGCAGACTCTGTGGGCTGAAGGGCCTGTTTCCGTGATGTATCTCTAAATTACACTAGGCTAAACTAAACGGCCCAGCTGAGAGACAGTCTCATCACTGGCTCTCCGTGGTTTAGCAATCAAGGTCTCTAAATATCAGGTCTACAGGAGCTGTTACAGGAAGCAGTGCTAAGCAGGCAGAAATGATTGCATGAATTATTCTCATTATGTGTTTCTAAGTAGATCACCAATGAACCAGGACATGTTTCCATCACCACTTAAAATCCAAACGGGAAAAATGCAATGAACAAAAAAACAGGTGGAAAGCAACAGTAGCAGATTCTCGTGTAGGAAACAACTGCAGATGCTGGTTTAGGTGGAATGGGTGATGGTTCGGGTCGAGACCCTTCCTTCAGATGCCCACGCCTTTTCTTCAAGATTAGGAATGTTCAACTTTACACAAAGGTTGGAATTTCCTGATTGAAAAAAAAAGTCTTAACGAATTAATGAAAAATGATGATGACAAGGTTACAGATGAGCTACTGTTTCACAATTTCTGAAGGAATTGTTGATTTTTGTCCAAATATCCACATTTTAAATAAAATCCAAAGAGAACCTTGACCTTGGCCACAAATTGCGCAGTTCCGGATAGTTCAGGAGATTAGTTCCAGATGAGGATTTATAAAAACAATCTTTAAATGTGCAATGTGGACTGGTGTGAATATTGGCAGTTTGCAAAAGTCTGCGTCAATTCAGCAAATTTGCAACTGCAATGAAGCTGATTGTGAATGTGTTACATGAATTTCCAGTCTGCAATGCCACTTCATTCAACAGATCGGCTGCAAGGAAATTTATCCACTTTGTTCTGGTTATTTTGTTTATTTTTCTACAAATCCCACTAATGGCCAAACTGATTCAGGCCATCCATGTCGAAATCAGTTAAATTGGTTTTAACGAAAGGTTGCCCCTTATTTCCACAGCAGTAGACATTTTGCAGAAAAATATCACAGCAGTAAGTTCTAGAAGTGTAGAAGCAAGGAACTGCAGATGCTAGTTTCTATCACCGATAGAAGACACAAGGCACTGAGTAACTCAGCGGGTCAGGCAGCATCTTTGGAGAAAAAGACTGGGTGACGTTTCAGGTCAGGACCCTTCTTTGGCCCCATTGAGTTACTCCTGATCCTCGTAGATCGAGAAGTGTATTGTCTATTGTCTAGTGTAATTTGCCAAATGTTCATAAGGTTCTAGGATCAGAATGAGGCCATTCGACACATCAAGTCCTACTCTGACATTCAATCATGGCTGATCTATCTTTCCCTCCTAACCCCATTCTTCTGTCTTCACTGCATAACCCCTGACACCCATACTAATCAGGAATCTGTCAATCTCCACCTTAAAAATAACCATCGATTTGGCCTCCACAGTCTGTGGTAATGAATTGCACACATTCACCACGCTCTTACTAAATAAACTCCTCCCCTTCCCCTTTTTAAAGGTGCGTCCTTTTATTCTGAGGCTGTGCCTTCTGGTCCTAGACTCTCCCACTAGTGGAAACACCCTCTCCACATTCACTCTATCCATGCTGTTATGGAAATGGAAATGGTTTGGACATCTGCTAGACCCATCATTGTTCACTTAACAAGGCAGAAGAAGATATTAATAATATAATGCCCAAACTAACATGCATAACTGATAAAGAGGAGATATAGAATCATAGGAATAGAAAAATACGTGCAGGAGTAGGCCATTCGGCCCTTCAAGCCAGCACCACCATTCAATATGATCATGGCTGATCATCTAAAATCAGTACCCCGTTCCTGCCTTCTCCCCATATCCCTTGATTCCTTTAGCCCTAAGAGCTAAATCTAACACTCTCTTCAAAACATCCAGTGAATTAAAGTGGGGCACATAGTCACCAGTTGCACCAAACACCGGCCACCAAATGGTGAACGAGGTCTGATTGACCTGGACGATGACACGTTGGCCTGGCTCGCCTCAACGGAGCTGCAGGTCTAAAAGACATACGATAGAAGAAGAGGAATTGGCCTCCACTGCCTTCTGTGGCAGAGAGTTCCACATGGAGATTGGTCTGAAACAAATTACTCGAACAGGGCTTTGGTTCCTTCTGAAAGATGGCAACATGTTTTTTTCCCAAAGGGGAGTGGAGGGAATCAGGTTTAAAACTCTTTAGAGCCTCTGCAAAGTGTTGGATCGACTTCAGCAAGCTCTACTCTCAGCACAGCTGTTCAATTGAAAATTAACAATGTTTTAAGTCCCTGGTTTCTCAGCCAAGACCATGAGCAATCTATCCTGAAAGCCAAGGGACTGAAAGGCATCAAACCCAATAACCAACAACACGAGACAGAACTTTACTCAGCAGTGAATCGCATCAAGTTCAGCACGGCAGCGCAGCCTTAGAGTTGCTGCCTTACAGCGAGCGCCAGAGACACGGGTTCGATCCTGACTACAGACATTGTCTGTATGGAGTTTGTACATTTTCCCAGTGACCTGCGTGGGTTTTCTCCAGGATTTCCGGTTTCCTCCCACACTACAGGTGTGTGCGCTAATTGGCTTGGTAAACTGATAAATTGTTCCTAGTGTGCGTGGGATAATTTTAGTGTATGGGGATCGCTGGTTGACGCGGACTCAGAGGGCCAAAGAGATTGTTTCCATACCATAAACTAAACTAAATAGATAGACACCAAATGCTGGAGTAACTCAGTAGGACAGGCAGCATCTATGGAGAGAAGGAATGGGTGACGTTTCGGGTCGAGACCCCTCTTCAGACTGATGTCAGGGGGGTTTTTAATCCCCCCTCTCATTCCCACACTGACCTTCCTGTCCTGAGCCTCCTCTGTTGTCAGAGTGAGGTCCAACACAAATTGGAGAGACAACACCTCATATTTTGCTTGGGCAACTTACACCCCAGCCGTTTGAATATTGACTTCTCTAACTTCAGATAGCCCTCGCTTTCCCTCTCTCTCCACCCTTCCCCCTTCCCAGTTGTCTGACAAGTCTTACTGTCTTTGACTACATTTTATCTCGGTTTGCTTTGTTGTTACCTTGTCCCAGCTAACAATTATCTATTCTACATTTCCTTGAACTTCATTCTCTTGGTACTGTTTTCACACCTTTATCTGTCCACCTCCTTATCTATGTACCACCCACCCTCCTGACATCAGTCTGAATAAGAGTCTCGACTCATTCCTTTTCTCCAGAGATGCTGCCTGAGTTACTCCAGCTTTTTGTGTCTATCTTGGGTTTAAACCAACATCTGCAGTTCTTTCCTAACCTAAATAGATTATCGACTAGCAAATGAATATGAGTCTTGTTCACTACAGTCCACACACTGTTCAGTGCATATCTACACAGAGAGAACAGCCTATTCCACAGCATTACTGACTTGGGCTGAATGGGTGCAGCTTATCTGATAGTACTTTGTTCATAGATCCAGTGGTAACTGCCCATCTCATGACAGAGTAGACATGGACCTGCTGGAAGCAATCCATCCCACAATGGATCTGAGCCCCATAGGAACAGCCCCATCCCTAACATGATGGACCTAATGGGAACAGACAGCCTCCCATATACTGGACCCGGGCCCTGAATCAGGGCCATGAACTATCAATGCATTCTGAGTTGGGCCCTAGCAACCAGACTGTTTCCGGGTCCCGACCAGAAACATCACCTTTTTCTCCAGAGATGCTGCCTGACCGGATGACTCCAGCTTTTTGTGTCTATTTTTGATTTCTCGTCAAGTCAGTTTAGTTTAGTTTAGTTTAAAGATACAGCGCGGAAACAGGTTCTTCGTCCCACCGAGCCCGCGCTGACCAGCGATCCCAATACACTAACACTATCCTACACACACTATGGAGAATTTTATAATTTTACCAAGCCAATTAGTCTACAAACCTGTACGTCTTTGGAGTGTGGGAGGAAACCAAAGCACCTGGAGAAAACCCACGCAGGTCACGGGGAGAACATACAAACTTCGTACAGACAGCACCCATGGTCACGGTCGAACCCGTGAGTCAGCAACTCTACCGCTGCACCACCGTGCTGCCTAGTTGCAATCTGTTTTTGTATTTTGGGGAGTGCATGCCTGTTGGGCTTAATATGATCCGTTGCCTGCTTTGTTTTCTAGATGGGGGATGTGGTGAGGTGAGGGGAATTTAAATCTTCGCAAATTTCCTGGGCACATCTGCAGCTGCCTGAATGCCAGAGTACAGAAACCAAAGAGAAATGCTGGCAATATTCAGCACCTCAGGTTGCAGTGACGGGGGGAAAAGCAGAATAACATTTCAGAACTTGCATCGGAACTAGAAATATGTCAAGAGTCAAGAGTGTTTTATTGTCATATGTCCCAGATAGAACAATGATATTCTTACTTGCAGCAGTGCTACAGAATATGTAAGCATAGTACACTGTAAACAATATACTAATAAAAAAGAGTTCAGCGTGTTTATATGTACACATACTCACATATACATATATTATATACATATTGTATTCTTCTTAGGCCCCCTTCGGTCATGGCTGACTTTGGGTGTCTCCAGGGTGCTATTCCCTACATGGAGGACGCCTGTGCGTGGCTTTGTTTAACGTGGGGAGACAGCCACCTCACGGTCCTTGACAGATCTGGGTCAGGATCCAGTGGCATGGAGTCCAAGACGACCGGAGATCTTTTCCTGCTGCAGCCTTCATCCGCCTTCCCAGCCGTTGTGATGCTCCACTAAGGTCAGCCACCATTGAGGTCTTGGAGGGAGAACAATGGGGAATGGGGAGGAAGGATGGAACTAAAGGAGGAGCCGGCATACTTTGTAACGTTGTCAGGGCCGTAGGGTATGGAAGCAAATAATCTCACTGTGCCTTGTCACATGTGACAATAAATTATCCTATCCCATATATTAGACATGGACCCAATGGGAACAAACAACCTTTCCCCATAACAAAATGGCAGAAAACTCAGTTTGAATGGACTGCTTTTCCATGAGGTCAATATTTTATCTCTGTGTTCCATGCTGCGTATTTTCACAGAATGATAGTCAGCACACATAAAAAACAGTGCCCTGGTGTTTCACCAAGAAACATCAATACCCCATTTAGGTCTCCAAGATTGGAGGGCTCGCTCCCAAGCAGAAGCAGTTTACTCCGGATGACTGATGTCACTACAGCCTGTTCCATGTGGCTGTGGATGGTCCTTTGAATGTCAAGACATTTCTGCAGTTGACAGTTATTCAATAGGCTCTTGACTGAAACAGTTTGATTCCATGGCTCCCGATAAGTGCAAATGATGGAGTTCAATGCTTGTTACTGAGCTCCAACCATAGTCCACAAGTTCCGACATTAGCAGATCTGATGGATGCAAGGATCACAACATCTGTGTAGACCACGGGGAATTGCTTGATGGTTAATGTACGTCGTTATTAAAATGTGTAGAAGATCACACATTCACGGGACTTTAAACTCCTTCTAACTCACAGCCCTCTACTTTGTTTACAACATTGTTTTTATAAATAGTCATAGTCATAGAGAGATATAGATTGGAAACAGATCCTTTGCCCCAACTTGTCCATACAGGCCAATGTCCAAAACATGCCCCAGCTACACTAGTTCCACCTGCCTACATTTGGTCCATATTCCTCAATACCTGTCCTATCCATGTACCTGTCCAACTGTTTCTTAAACGTTGGGATAGTCCCTGCCTCAACTACCTCCTCTGGCAGCTTGTTCCATACACCCACCACGCTTTGTGTGAAAAAGTATTCTACAGAACCAGTACAGTTCCTCTTATTTGCATTTCCTCCATCCATCTTCAATCATTCTGTTCTGTTTTAACAATATGCATGTCACGGCAGGTGTCCATTTACTATTTTCCTTCTCAGACCCAATTGCCCCATTCTGCACATCCACCCAGCCACAATGTGACCCTCTTGCTCTGAGGTCAAGGCCCATTGCTCTCTTCTCTGCACTTACATCGTTCAATCATGGCTTGCATGTTTGAGGACTCATTAGCACTCTGTACCCAGAACCCACAGAACCAGCACAGAATCCAAACCTCAAACGTGATGTTGGCATCAGAGTCACTGCATGATGAGGAATCATTACCTCTACATATACGAACATACAACAAAGAACGGCACAGCACAGGAGCAGGCCCTTCAGCCCACAATGTCCATGGTAAACATAATGCCAGACTAAACTAATCACCTCTGCCTGCATATGATCCATACCCCTCCATTCCCTGCATTTCCATGTGCCTATCTAAGAGCCTCTTAAATGTCTGCCTCCAACACCAGCCCAGGCAATGGGTTCTAGGTGCTCACCATACACCTTTCAAAGGTGCCCCTCTTATCTTAAAGCTATGTCCAATTTAGAACGCGTGTTTACAAAGAAGGCATCATACTGGTAAAACGCCTCTGCACCCTCTCTTACGTCTCCACATCCTTCCTGTAAAGGAGCGACCAGAACGGCACGCAATTGCACACCACCACACAGCGGGTGTACTCCGCCAGGACGCACGGTGGCACTGCGTTAGAGTTGCTGCCTCACAGCGCCAGAGACCAGGGTTTGATCATCACTACGGGTGCTGTCTGTGCGGAGTTTGTATGTTCTCCCCGTGACCTGTTTGATTTTTCTCCAAGATCTTCGGTTTCCTCCCACACTCCAAAAACGTACAGGTTTGTAGGTTGATTGGCTTGGTGTAAATGTAAATTGTTTCTAGCGTGTGTAGGATGGTGTTAGTGTGCGGGGATCGCTGGTCGGTGAGGACTCGAAGGGCCTCTTTCCGCGCTGTATCTCTAAACTAAACCAGATCTGAACCAGAATATCCGCAAGTCTATAAAATGTACAATCCTGCCCCACTGGTTGAAGCTAGTGTGCCATGCACAGTTGAAGATATTGGCCCGTTGAAAATTGCTCTTGAATTCATTGCTGACTTGATGTCTTCCAGTTAGAGGTCATAAAAGCAGTCAGGTAATGCACTCAACATTATACAGCACACTGCTCAATATCGGCCCAAGTAGAATAAATTACTGCGTACCCCCTGCACTATGAATTATTTAAGTAACTCCTGGATTTGGTAACACAATGGGATAAGAGGGCACATATATCACACACCCTGTAATTAATCTGTAGAAGCAACACCTGCATAGTACATGCACTTAAGGCTCTGTTTTTAGCACATTGGGAGACAAAATAATTGTGAAAAATCTACTTTCCTGTAATTGCTGGAGCATAAACTAAATAAAGTTGACTCTATTTTCGATCAATAGCTTAAAATAAATAGCTTAACCAGCATGAAGATTTATGTGAGCTGAGGAGTGTGAGAGAACAGGAGAACAGCAGTGGCTCAGCGGGGTGGTGTTAGGAGCCATGCCATGTAGTCACGTACCCGCTTACAGCCCAGTGGTATGAATATTGATTTCTCTCACTTCAGGTAACCCCACCATTCCCTCTCTCTCTATCCCTCCCCCACCCAAGTTGCACCAGCTTCTTATCTTCATCCAACAAACAGCTAACAATGGCCCGTTTCCTTTATCACCGTTACTTTTTCGCATATCTTTCATTCATCGTTCTTTATCTCTCCACATGACCATCTATATCTCTCATTTCCCTTGTCACTAACCAGTCTCGACCTGAAACGTCACCCATTCCTTCCCTCCAGAGATGCTGCCTGAATTACTCCAGCGTTTCGTGTCTATCATCAGAACCTAAAACCCTGGCTCAATGTTCCCCTCTCACTCACGGCCACCTCGACAAATATCTGAGGCCAAACTTCACTTCCAAACACAGATTTGAGGAACAGCATCTCATATTTGCTTTGGGCACCGTTCTACCCAATACTGAGTTTTCTAACTTCAAGTAACTCTTGCATCCCCCCCTCACCTCTCTCTCTCTTTCTCTCTCTGTCCCTCCCCCATCCTAGTTGTTGTACTAGTTTCACTATCATCCTGTTAAGTATCACTGTCTGCACAATTCATTAACACCCAGCCCTCAGCCAACAATGGACCATTGTGGGCTCCACCTTTACTTGATCATCATTACTTAGCGAGTATCTTTCATTCATTCATTCTATATCTCTCTATATCACTGTCTATATCTCTCGTTTCCCTTTCCCCTGACTCTCAGTCTGAAGAAGGGTCTCGACCCGAAACGTCACCTATTCCTTTTCTCCAGAGATGCTGCCTGAGCCACTGAGTTCCTCCAGCTTTTTGTGTCTGGCTTCACTTCACTGAGCCCAGATAACACAGAATAGTAAATCAATCGGGGGGACGGGGAGGGGGGGGGGGGGGGGGGGGTACGGTATTTACTCTCATGGTTCACAGTCTGGATTCTTTGGGCGATCACATTCATGCCACTATTACATTATAAATGAGGCTGGGGAAAGTGTTTTGGAAAATAAAGTCATTTAGGAGGGAGGAATGGAGACCTCCCTCGAATGTTTTGGCAGTGAAGCAAACAAACTCGCTCTAGGTTCACAAACCCATCCATCCACACGGCTTGATCTGTTTGTATTGGCACTTGTTGATGTGTATAATGACTAGTGCTAGATCCATCCACTTAGACACCGCTTGCAGGAGACAATGGAGTGAAAGGGGAGAATAGAGGATTGACTTTGATACGTACGCACAAATGAGTGTGTAAACACACACATGCACACCGGCACCCACATACGTAGGTGTACATACGTAGACACACAAGCACACACACACACAGGCACATACATACACACATACACATACACACACGCACACACAGGCACATACATACACACATACACATACACACACGCACACATGCACATGCACACGTGCGCACGCATGCACATGCACACAGACACACATATGCACACACACATGCACACCAACACCCACATGCGTAGGTGTACATACGCAGACACACAAACACGCACACACAGACACATACATACACACATACACATACACACACGCACACACACATGCACATGCACACGTGCCCACACACACACGCAGATACATGGACACGGATGCACACGCACATATGCACACACACACATGTACACACATGCATGTACACACACACATACATGTGCACACACACATGCACACACATGCACACACACACACACATGCACACACACACATGTACACACACACATACATGCACACATGTGCACACACACATGCAAACGCACATGTACACACACACACACATGTACACACACACACCCACACACATGCACGTACACACACACTACCCTCTCCACACTCCATCCCATCCCCTTCCAGAAGAGCATTGTAATTTTGCACATGCGCCTGTACTAAACCGGGTGTCAGGCCAACCCTACTCATCAGTGGGAGATTCACGGCCCCACTGCATCAATTATGTATTAATTATTTATTACATAGGGCCAAAAATGGCAGGTACCTACAGAGAAAATCATTTAAAAAAATCAGGGCCATAGAACTCAAAATGACTGTGAATGTTAATTAGATTTGAAAAAGCGTACATATAATCGTTAGATGAGAATATGTGTAAGCTCTTTACACATCAAGATGGATCAATATAATCACAACCAATTCTATCTATATGCTAATCGGACGAAATGGGTGGTACAATCTATTCAAAATGTCTAGCAGCATCAATTGGATATTGTTTGCCAGATCTACAAGCCCATTGTTGGGTTGATTTATTAAACGTGTCCCACAAAACAAAATAAAACCATTTGGAAGTAACGCATGACGTTTGTTAGACACCATCGCCTCACCCAATGGCGACTGACACTTGTGTAGCAAGGATCTGCAGATGCTGGTTTAAACCGAAGATAGAGCATCTCCAGAGATGCCGCCTGTCCCGCTGAGTTACTCCAGCTTTTTGTGTCTATCTTCGGCGTCTAAAGGGCCTGTCCCACTTACGCGATTTTTTTCGGCCACTTGCCGGCACCTATCATAGTCGCAAGCAGGTCTCCAAAAATTTTCAACATGTTGAAAATCCAGCGGCGATCAGAACAGGATACGACTCTTTGGGCGACTACTCCAGGGGGTCGCCTGTATGGCCGTGAGTCGTCTTCATTGTCACCCAAAGAGTCGGACGATCTTTCTGGTCGCAGCTGGATTTTCAACATGTTGAAAATATTCGGCGACCTATGACCAGTGCCGGCAGTCGCCGAAAAAGTTGCGTAAGTGGGACCGGCCCGTAACACTTGCCAGGTTGTGGTGGATTCAAGAGTTGCATCTACAAATATAGCTCCAGTGACTATGGACAGATATGCTGAGCTATGGGCCCATACCTTCGTATTGTCCATGGATTTTCTGGTTAACCTCTGAGGGGTTGCTCTCAATAAACACTACCCATTCTCAGTATTCTCCTCCTGCTGTAGGATGCACCCATTGTTACAGGAACGTTAGGTTCCTGCTGTCTTTCCCGCTATTCTCCTCTTTCCCATCAGGCAAAAGGTATAGAAGTGTGAAGACGCCCATTACTCAAACCTCACGTCAAAAACCTTGGTGTGATATTTGACTCAGCACTGAAGTTTGACAAACAAGGCATTGCCGTGGTAAAAGCTAGCTTCTTCCAGCTTCGGACGATAGCTAAAATAAAACAATTCCTCCAGTTTGATGACCTCGAAAAGATCACCCATACATTTATCTCCTCCCGCCTAGATTACTGCAACTCCCTTTACACTGGCATCAGCCAATCTTCCCTGTCCCGCCTGCAACTGGTCCAAAACGCCGCAGTGAGACTCCTGACGGGCACCCGAAAAAGGGACCACATCACCCCGATCCTGGCCTCTCTCCACTGGCTCCCTGTGCGGTTCCGAATAAATTTCAAGACCCTCCTCTTTGTCTACAAAGCCCTCAATGGGCTTGCACCCACCTACATTAAAAGTCTTCTCACCCACTACACCACCTCCAGGTCCCTCAGATCGGCCGACTTGGGGTTACTGAACATCCCGCGGTAGGCATAAGCCTTTGTGGTCGCAGCTCCTAGACTGTGGAACAGCATCCCTCTCCCCATTAGAACTGCCCCCTGCCCCCTCCATCGACTCCTTTAAGTCTAATCTAAAAACGTATCTGTTCTCCCAAGCCTTTGCTGATGTCCTCTGAGCGAGGGCTATTTGTATATATGTATGTAGCCTGCTTGTGTATACTACTCTTATAACAAATGTAAAGCACTTTGGTCAATGAGAGTTGTTTTTTAAATTTGCTATATAAATAAATGTGACTTGACTTGACTTGTGACTTGTCTTGACCTCCAGATTCAAGAACAGTTTCTTCCTGACTGTTGTCGTGCAAATGAACCATCCCACCACAACCAGAGAGCAGTCATGCTGAATTACTATCTGCCTCTTTGGTGAACCTTGGACTATCCTTGAGTGGACTTTGCAGGCTTTACCTTGCATTAAGGTCTTATTTCTTTGGAGCGCAGAAGGTTAAGGGGAGACTTGATAGAGGTCTTTAAAATTATGGGAGGGATAGACAGAGTTGACGTGGATAAGCTTTTTTCCATTGAGAGTAGGGAAGATTCAAACAAGAGGACATGATTTGAGAATTAAGGGACAAATGTTTTGGGGTAACATGAGGGGGAACTTCTTTACTCAGAGAGTGGGAGCTGTGTGGAACGAGCTTCCAGTGGAAGTGGTGGAGGCAGGTTCGATTTTATCATTTAAAAATAAATTGGATAGGTATATGGACAGGAAAGGAATGGAGGGTTATGGTCTGAGTGCAGGTAGATGGGACTAGGTGAGAGTAATGCCCCTGTCCCCTTAGGAAACCTGAACGGAAACCTCTGGAGACTTTGCGCCCCACCCAAGGTTTCCGTGCGGTTCCCGGAGGTTCCCGGAGGTTTTTGTCACTCTCCCTAATGGTCGAAAGTGGTTTCCGTTTTAAAAATCGGTAATTTTTTAGTCGAAGCCGGTTGCGATGCTAGTTGAAGGTGGTTGCCAGAGGACAAAAACCTACGGGAACCTCCGGGAACCGCATGGAAACCTTGGGTGGGGCGCAAATTCTCCAGAGATTTCCTTTCAGGTTTCCTAAGTGGGACAGGGGTATAAGTGTTCGGCACGGACTAGAAGGGCCGAGAGGTCATGTTTCCGTGCTGTAATTGTTATATGGTTATATGGTTATATTAAACGTTATTCCCTATCATGTATCTATACACTGTAGACTCCTCAATTATAATCATGTATTGTCTTTCCACTGACTGGTTAGCACGCAACAAAAGCTTTTCACTGTACCTCGGTACATGTGACAATAAAGTAAACTGAACTTCCTGTCAGATTTGCTGTGGGGGAATCAATGGATGTGAGGTCTATGTACTGGAGAAACTTTAACGGAGCAGGAGCAAGAGTGAAATAGTCCCAAAACAGGACGTGTTTGGAGTCTGCGGAATATCAACCATAGTTTTATTTATTGATTGAAAGATATTGAATGGAAACAGGTCCTTCGGCCCATCGAGTCCATGCTGAACTTCAATGACCCTTTCACACTAGTTCTATGCTATCACACTTGCACATCTGCTCGCTACACACTAGAAGCCGATTAACTGACACACCCATATATCTTTAGCATATGGGAGGAAACTGATGGGCCTGTTGGAACAGGGGAGCACAGTGGCACAGTTGCTGCCTTACACCGACGGAGACCCGGCTACCATCCTGACTATGGATGCTGTCTGTACAGGATTTGGTACATTCTCCCTGTGATCACGTGGGTTTTCTCTGGGTGCTCCAGTTTCCTCCTCCTTCTACACACCACAAAGACGTACAGGTTTGTAGGTGAATTGGCTTTGGTAAAAAATTGTAAATTGTCTGTAGGTTAGTGTACGGGATGATCACTGGTTGGCGTTGGCTCGATGGGCCGAAGGACATCTGTATGTCGCAAGTCAAAAATCTAATGAAACCCACAGGTTCACAGGGAGATAGTAAATAGGGTAGAGAGGCAGAGTCTCTTTCCCGAGATGGAAATGTAAAAGAATAGAGTGCACAGTTTTAATGTGAGAGGGATAAAGTTGAAAACAGATATGCAAGACAAATATTTTACAGTGAGTGGTGAGGGAAGATACAATAATGGCGTTTAACAAACTGTTCTATAGGCGCATGGATATGTCGGGAATGTGGGGACATGGATTATATACAGGCAGATAAGAGTTGGTCTTGTCTTGTGTAAGAAGGAACTGCAGATGCTGGTTTAAACCGAAGATAGACACAAAATGCTGGAGTAACTCAGCAGGGCAGGCAGAATCTCTGGATAGAAAGAATGGGTGATGTTTAGTCATCGTTCTTTGGCCCATATTGTGGGCTGAAAGGTCCTTCCTGTTCTATGTCCTATGATCTAACCGTGCAAGCCACACATAGACAGCATCTAAGGTCAAGATCAAAGCTGCCGCTACCCGTTGTGCCACCGTGACAAATCACTGCTGTGGTGACTCACTCAGAAACATCAGCATCCATTTCAGATGGTGATTGCCCTTTGCACATCTCCAGCAGGGTAAGCAACTCTCGATCTCTCTTCCAGCTTCTGGCCACGCACACGGATGGTAAATTGGCCACCACCGTCTACAGGCCTAACACTTGCACGGTGGCAGAGCCGGTAGAGTGGCTGCCTCACAGCACCAGGCACCCGGGTCCAATCCCGACCTTAAGTGCTGTCTGTGTGGAGTTCGCACGTTCTCCCTGTGACCGCGTGGGTTTCCTTTGGGTGCTCCAGTTTCCTCCCAGAACCCAAAGACGCGCGGGTTTGTAGGTTAATCAGCCCTCTGTAACAAATTCCCTTGTACAGGTAAACAATGGCCGGCATGGACTCAGCACAGTTTCCATGCTGTATCTCATGACCAAAACTAAGAACAAAACAAGAACTCTGCTCCACTAGGACAAGGGACGGCAAAAACTTCAAGGAGCAACTTTATGTCTCCTTGAAAAATAGAACATCCTGTCCGCCTCAAGGGAATGTGGCCACTTAAACTGGAGAAGAACGTTTATGAAGGCATTGAGCACCTTGGATCTCTACAGTGGGAGCAGCAATGTTTTAGACTTGTGACTTTAGACTCACTAAACAGTCACAGGTCCTTCGGTCCAGCGAGCCCGCACCGACAAACAATCACCCCGCACACTAATGCCCCTGTCCCACTTAGGAAACCTGAACGGAAACCTCTGGAGACTTTGCGCCCCACCCAAGGTTTCCGTGCGGTTCCCGGAGGTTCCCAGAGGTTCTCGGAGGTTTTTGTCAGTCCGCTTCTTCTATAGAACATAGAAGAAGCGGAAACCACTTTCGACCATTAGGGAGACTGACAAAAACCTCCGGGAACCGGCAACCTGTACGTCTATGGCATGTGGGAGGAAACCGGAGCTCCCGGAGAAACCCACGCAGGTCACGGAGAGAAGTGAGAAAGATTTAAGATTCAAGGTTCAAGTGAGTTTATTGTCGTGTGTCCCTGATAGGACAATGAGATCCTTGCGTTGCTTCAGCACGACAGAACGTGACTTTACCATGAATGTACAAACTCCGTGCAGACAGCACCGGTGGTCAGGATGGAACCCGGGTGTCTGGCGCTGAGAGGCAGCGACTACCCGCTGCGCCACCGCACTGCCCAAGGAGCAGACGAGCGCCCATTCCAGTAACCACCTCCTGCCCCAGCGCCGAACAGCTGCTGTGATGAAACCCAACTGATGGGGAAATAACTGGAGGAATGGGATTGGTGGGACTGCTCTGACAGATAGTATCAATCTGATCGGCTGAATGGCCTCATTCTACGTGGAAAGAATATATGAGGCACTCAGGCCCCACAGAACTGGTGGAAGCAAGTAATCTCCACCCGCGGGAACTGCATTTTTTTTTTGCTTATTATTTGCTTAATAGACCAATATTTTGTTTTGTTCTCAAGTTTGTAGTGTTATATACATTTACTGATCACGCTATGGTGGGGGTGCGAGGGAAAGATGCATCAGTCAGCATTGAATGGCAGAGTAGACTTGAAGGGGCAAAATGGCCTAAGTTTGTACCTGTCACATGAAATTACTGACAATAGGTATGTCCTCATAACCTATAATACAGGCAGACACAAAATGCTGGAGTAACTCAGCGGGTCAGACAGCATCTCTGGACAGAAGGAAGGATTAGGTGACGTTTCGGGTCGCGACCCAGTTCCTTCCTACACGTATAATTTATATCCGAGGTTACAGCATTGGGTAGATTAAATGTACAGTATTTGTTCTTTAGTTGGGAGTCTGAGTTGAAAGCGAGCAGGGTTACATGTTACTGGACTGTGTGTTTTTCCAGGGATGTTTAGATGAAGCGAAGGCGCGTTTGCTTCCAGGCGTCTTCATTCTCCGGAGACCAGTTTAAGCCGTGTGTAGTCGGCTACAGACCCAGCCAGCCAGCGCTCGGTGCGGGGGATATTGCCCACTTCAAGTCCTGCCGTCGCTGGCGGTCGAGTCGTTTTTATTTACGAATGTTCCCAGAACACAGTGGGAGCAACATCGGGCGGTTACATTTAATCTAGCTTTCAATACATCGCCATTAAGCAATGTATTCCTTCTCAAGGCAGCAGCGCTTGTTCACAGTACAGTCAATGCCATTATTTTGCCAGCATGACCTTGAGATGATTTTAGATCAATTCGTGAACATGTACATTTGAAAGCAGAGGAAAGACTGAGTTTCCTTGCGTTTCGGGAACGCAACTGTAAAGATATTTGGCTTGATTTTTGACTGCTAAGTATTTCTTTAAATATCCACCAGTGATCTCATTTTGGACGCAAAATGCTGGAGTAACCCAACGGGGCAGGCGGCATCTCCGGAGAGAAGCAATGGGTTGCGTTTCGGGTCGAGACCCTTCCCCAGAAGAGTCTGAAGAAGGGTCTCGACCCGAAACGTCACCCATTCCTTCTATCTCGAGTTGCTACCTGTCCCGCTGAGTTACTCCAGCATTTTGTGTCTATCTTCGGTTTAAACCAGGATCTGCAGATCCTTCCAACGCAGTGATCTTATGTTAGTCTTCGCCACCCATTATTTACTAGTGCATTATTCCCCTTGTGTAACACACTTGTCCTTTGTCGCCATTCCTCTGCCGTCGCTACCTCTGCTCCCTGGCCCCGGCCCCGGCCCCGGCTCAATGCCCGTCTGCCTCCCACAACCGCACACACGCTCTGCCTGTCGCTCCCGCACCATCTTCGCCCAGGGCTTCCCGTTCATCATTATTTAAGAATAAGGGGTAGGTCATTTAGGACTGAAATGCGGAAAAGCTTTTTCACCCAGAGAGTTGTGAATCTGTTGAATTCCCTGCCACAGAAGCAGTGGAGGCCAGTTCACTGGATGTTCCCGATGTTGGGGGGGAGTCCAGAACCAGGGGCCACAGTTTAACAATAAGGAGTAAGCCATTTGGAACGGAGACGAGGAAACACTTTTTCTCACAGAGAGTGGCGAGTCTGTGGAATTCTCTGCCAGAGGGTGATGGAGCCATATTCTCTGGATACTTTCAAGAGAGAGCTAGATAGGGCTCTTAAAGATAGCGGGGTCAGTGGATATGGGGAGAAGGCAGGAACGGGGTACAGATTGTGGATGATCAGCCATGATCACATTGAATGGTGGTGCTGGCTCGGAGGGCCGAATGGCCTCCTGCGCCTATTTCCTATTTTCTATTCTCTATGTTTCAATTACTTAATAATGAAGAGACTCACATAGTTAAATAATGATACAGCGTAGAAACAGGCCCTTTGGCCCAACTTGCCCACACCGGCCAACATGTCCCAGCTACACTAGTCCCACCTGCCCGCGTTTGGTCCATATCCCTCCAAACCTGTCCTGTCCATTGTTCAAAGAGAACATGTGAACGTGAATCGGTTGTGAATGCAAGAGAGAGTGTGTGCGTGCGTGCGTGAGCCAATATGATCACCTTTATACTAAAGA
>CM069164.1:3953133-4100633 GCA_035221665.1 Okamejei kenojei
AGGCGGAATGTATAGAACAAGTGTTTACTTACATTTCGGTGACGTTCGCCATCTCCTGCAGGTCCAAGACGGGGAAGATGGTGACATTGTCGGGTTGGTTGCAGTAAATCTGGCTGATCTTACATTTACAGTTTCCCGGACAGCCTAAGACCCAGAAACAGTTTTGCAAACTGCAGGAGAGCCACAGAATCCTCCACAGAATTCCCCGAGACGGCGGTGTAGCCCAGCGCGTCATGGTCACTGTTCCAAACTGTTACAGCTTCTTCCGAGCCTTATCCAGCGGCTCACCCTCTCGCACACACACACAGGGGGAGACAGAGAGAGAGGGGGTGTCAGATAGGATCAGACCGGAGAGAACGGCTCCCCCCCCCTTCTTCAAAACATTCTTCCATCCGTCGCCTCGCTTCCTCCAGTCCGTCACATTAGTTCCTTTCGACGTTGAGAGAACAGAGATAAAGTCATCTGCTGGCGAGCAGGGCGAGGGGTAGCGGGGAGGGGGTGGGAGGGAGGGAGGGAGGGAGGGAGGATGGGTGATGGAGAGGTGGGAGGGGAAAGGTTGAAGCTGAACCCCTTCCCCGAGCAGCAGCAGCAGACGGGGGGGCAGAGAGAGAGGGGTCTGGGAGTGGGGGAGGAAGGTGGTGGTGGGGGTGGGGTGGGGGTGGAGAAGGACAGACGGTGGGTAGCCGGGAGCCCCCCACGCTCTGTGCCGGGAGCCGGAGAGGGAGAGAGATGGTAGAGAGTGGGACGGGGACGAGGTCGGGATGCAGGAGCAGCAGGAGCGGGGGACAGAGAGAGAGAGAGAGAGAGGGAGAGGGAGATGAGCGCATCACATGCCACCGCTGCAGACTGAGAATATACCGTGGGTGACGCCGCCGATGCTGCGTGCGGGTCCAACATAGACTGATGAAGGAGGATATGATGAGAGCGGAGGCTGAGGCTGGAGGCGATGCTAACCAGTCTCCACTCCACACGGCGCCCATCATGTGGGGATGGAGCCGTTCCCCTCTCTCCTCCTCTCCTCCTCTCCTCACACTCCTCTCCTCCACGCTCCTACTCCTCTCCTCCTTCTCCTACTCTTCAGACTCCCCTCTCCTCATCCCTCTCCTCTCCCTCACTCCTCCACATCCACTAACTCCCCTCCCTCCAACCCTCCCGCAAACTTCTCCCTCTCCTCTGGCCAATCTCCATCTCCACTCCTCCACCCCCTCCTCTGACCTCTCCTTTCCTCCACCCTCCTCTCCTCACTTCTCCATTCCTTTCCTCTCCTCTCCATCACTCTCCCCTCCTCTCCTTATTCCTCTCCTCTTCTCTCCTCTCCTCGCACTCCTACAATCCCTCTCCAGTCTCCTCATCCAATCCTCTTTCACTTCTCTCCTCTCCACTCTCCACAATCCCTCCTCTCCTCTCCTATAAATCCCCTGCCTCTTCTCCTTACTCCTCTCTATCCCTAAACCATCTCCCTTCTCTCTCCGCTTCCTACCTCCTTTTCCTCCACTCCCTCCACTCCTCCTCCAACCAACTCACTACTACTCCTCCTCTCCTCACTCCTCTCCTCCCGTCACCCACATCCCCCCCTCTCACCTCTCTCCTTTCATCTCTCCTCTCCCATCTCTCCCTCTCCTCACTCCCTCCACTCACTCCTCGCTCCTCTCCATTCTCTTACCTCCACAAACAAAATCCACCACACTTCTCACTCCCCCTCCTCCTCACCCAACTCACACTCACTCACCTTCCTTTTCTCCTCCCACCCTTCTACCACTTCTCATCCTCTCCTCTGCCACTCACTCCCACTCCACATCCTCACTCCACTCCAAACCTCTCCCAATTCCACTCCTCTCCACTCCTCTTACTCTCCCCCACTACTCCTCTCTCCACATCCCTCCTCCTCCACTACTGGGTTCTCCTCTCCTCTCCTCTCCATCTTCTCACTCTCATTACTCTCTCCTCTCACTCCACTCATCCCTCCTCCTCTCGTCCCTCCTCCCCCCCTCTCACGTCCTCTCCTCTCCACTCCTCTCCTCTCTCCCCTTACCCTCTCCTCCTCACTCCTCTCCTCTTCTCTCCTCCCCTACATCCTCTCCTCTCCTCTCCTCCTCCCTCTCCTCTCCTCCCTCCTCTCCACTCCTCCCCAATCCTCTCCTCCTCCTCTCCTCTCCTTCCCCAATCCTCTCCGGCTCCTTTCCGCTCCCCTCCACCCTCCCCTCTCCTCTCCATTCCTCTCCCTCCTCCTCCTCTCCTCGCCTCTTCTCCCCAATCCTCTCTATCCTCTCCTCTTCCTCCCCTCTCCACTCCTCTCCTCTCCTCCATAATCATCTCCTCTTCCTCTCCTCTCTCCTCTCCCCCCTCCTCCATCTCCTTCCATCCTCTCCTCTCCACTCTCTCCTCTCATCCTCTCCTCCTCTTCCATCCTCCTCTCTCCACTCCCTCCATTCCTCGCCTCCCCGGAGGGGTGAGGACCCGATCACTACTAGGTGCTTGAGTAGCTATTTTTCGCAACCTGCCTAGATTTTCCCTCAAAAGTAAAATCGTATAGCCGGTCCGCGTTGAGGCCAGCGGTTGAAGGTGTGAGAGGAGGGGAGCGGCTCCACTCTCGGGGGGCGAGGGAGATGGGGACTGAACCCGCGGCTCTGGCAGTGAATAAGGGGTCGCTCCGACCGAACCGTGCCCGGCTGCCCCGGGGGACGGGAGGACGCCAGTGGATGCTCGGGGAGGCAGCTGAGCGGGCGAGAAGGGTGGGAGCGACAGAGGAGAAGGAAGAGGGGTGAGAGGGAGAGAGAAGGCTGGGGGGAGATAGTAGAGGGTTGATTGGGGTGGAGAGGTGGGAGGGAGGGAGAGGAGAGGAGAGATGTGGAGAGAAAGATTCCTGGGGAGGAGACTAGAAAGCAGAGAGAATACACTGAGGCAGAGGAGAGGGGATAGATGAAGGGGGACTTACAAAGGGAGGAGTGTGCGAGGAAGAGTGAGGCGGTGAGGTGATCCCCGAGGGATGCAGCAAGGGAGGTGGTGGCTACTGAGGAAGGACATCCTTGTGATTGAGGCAGTGCAGCCGTAGGTTCACGAGATTGATCCTGAGATGGCGGGACTGTCATATGAGGAATGGATTGAAAAGGATAGGCTTGTATTCACTGGGGTTTAGAAGGAGCGGGAGAATTCTGTATAGAAACATAATACAATTATAACAAAGTCTTGGACAAAGCTGGATGCAGGAAAAATGTTCCCAATGTTGGTGGTGAGTCCTGGGGCCACAGTCTTAGAAATAAAGGGGAGGTCTTTTAAGACTGAGGTGAGAAAAAACGTTTTCACCCAGAGAGTTGTGAATTTATGGAATTCCCAGCCACAGAGGGCAGTGGAGGCCAAGTCACTGGATGGATTTAAGAGAAGTTAGATAGAGCTTTAGGGGCTAGGTGGAGTCAAGGGATATGGGGAGAAGGCAGGCACGGGTTATTGATAGGGGACGGTCAGCCATGATCACAATGAATGGCGGTGCTGGCTCGAAGGGCCGAATGGCCTCCTCCTGCACCTATTTTCTATGTTTCTGTGTTTCTATGAGGCGTTGCCCCCCCCCCGGGAGAAACTGTGAGGGAGATGAGAGGGGGTCCCACAGGAAAGCAGCGTGGGAGGTTGAGGGAGCTGGGGACCTGGGAAGACCAACGGAAAGTGCAGGAAGAGGGGAGGTCCCAGTGAGGGCGGAGGGGTGTCCAGGGAGAAGGAAAGAGGGCTCCAGGTGACCAGTTTGAGTACTAGGATGTTGTCGAGCCTCTTGAACGTGTCTCTTTGTAGCGTTCGCCGAGGCAGATGGGGAAGGTGAACCGAAGATAGACTCAAAAAGCTGGAGTAACTCAGCGGGTCGGACAGAGAAAAGGATTAGATCACTTATGCTTTTGTGTAAGAAGGAACTGCAGATGCTGGAAAATCGAAGTGCTGGAGAAACTCAGCGGGTGCAGCAGCATCTATGGAGCGAGGGGAAATAGGCAACGTTGCCTATTTCCTTTGCTCCATAGATCACTTATGCTGCCTGACCCACTGAGTTTCTCCAACTTTTTGTGTCGATCTTTAGTTTAAAGCAGCATCTGCAGGTCCTCCCGACACAGATGGAGAAAGTGAGTGCGTAGTGTGATGGTCGATGGTATCTGTTGAGTCAAGATGCAAATCGCTCACCACAGGACCCCTCAATGCCCCCGTAGCTGACGCATTAAGACGTCTGGCCGTGTGGGTGTCTGGATCAGTTGGTGCAGGGAGGGTGGATGGAGATGCTGGTGAATGCTGGGGCTGCTGGCTAGATGTATCCTTGCTGGAGGTAAGGGCTTGGACACGCTAGAGGCAGGAAACATGTTCCCGATGTTGGGGGGGAGTCCAGAACCAGGGGCCACAGTTTAAGAATAAGGAGTAAGCCATTTAGAACGGAGACGAGGAAACACTTTTTCTCACAGAGAGTGGTGAGTCTGTGGAATTCTCTGCCTCAGAGGGCGGTGGAGGCAGGTTCTCTGGATGCTTTCAAGAGAGAGCTAGATAGGGGTCTTAAAAATAGCAGAGAATTAAAAATAGGGGAGAGAAAGGAACGGGGTACTGAATTTGGATGATCAGCCATGATCATATTGAATGGTGGTGCTGGTTCGAAGGGCCGAATGGCCTACTCCTGCACTCATTGTCTATTGCCTATTGTAACACTAACACTTGTCACGTGTCACCGTGCAAGACAATTGTTTTCAAATTGGTTCCGCTTCAAATGTGATAGAAATGGAACTGAGAAATAACACTTTGCCATCAACTGTGCCACCTCCCCGTGGAGGAAGGTTCACTCTCAATGTAACGATACATCATTGGACCCACGATAGATCCCTAACTGCCTTGAGATGAGGCTGAGAAGAGGAGACTCCACGACAAACGCCAACCTTTTATGGTGTGAGGTGTGACTCTAACTATTAGAGATATTCCACCCAGGATGCATCACAGCACGGTTTGGGAACTGCTCCATCCAAGACCACGAGAAAATTGCCGAGAATTATGGCCACAGCCCAGACCATCCCACAAACCAACCTCCCTTCAATTGATGGTGGACAAAAATGCTGGGGAAATTCAGCGGGTGAGGCAGCATCTATGGAGCAAAGGAATAGGTGACGTTTTTGGGTGAGACCCTTCGATTTTTCCACCATCTGCAGTTCTTTCTTAAACAACCCTTCTATTGACTATATTTGTACCTCACGCTGCCTCGGCAAGGCTACCAGTATAATCAAGGAGGAGTCGCACCCTGGCCACTCCCTCTTCTCCCCTCTCCCATCAGGCAAAAGGTATAGAAGTGTGAAAACGTACAGGGGCAGTTCCTTCCCAGCAGCTCTCAGGCGACTGAGCCATCTTGCCAACCACTAGATGAACATCTACCTCATTGGAGACCATCGGACTATCTATGATCGCACTTTATTGATCTTTATCTTGCACTCAACATTATTCACATTCTCCCCTTTATCATGTATCTGTACACTGTGGACGGCTCAATTACAACCATGTATATTCTTTCCACTGGCTAGTTAGCACATAACAAAGGTTTTTCACCGTACCTCGGTTTACGTGACAATAAACTTAAATAAACTGAACTTAACTCTCCCCTCTCCAATACCAATTTGTTTTAAAGTTCCTTAGAGGTTCTAGATACCTAGCAAAGTGAAATATGGCCTTTATTTCAAAGGAGATGACTTTCATCTGACCTCCAGCTCCTGGAAACACCCCCCCCCCCCCCCCCCCCCCCCCCCCCCCCCCCCCCCCCCCCACCAAGTGTCAGCTCTGGCTCAGTCAATGACACTTTTGTTAGTCTCTCCATGGTAAGTGAAGGGTTCAGACTCTGTCCAGAGAGCTCAAGCTCCAGGTTACCATTCTTGCACTGAATTGCATGTCACAGGATCATAGAAAATAGATAATAGACAATAGGTGCAGGAGTAGGCCATTCGGCCCTTCGAGCCAGCACCGCCATTCAATGTGATCATGGCTGATCATCCCCAATCAGTACCCCGTTCCTGCCTTCTCCCCATTTCCCCAGACTCCACTATTTTTCAGAGCCCTATCTAGCTCTCTCTTGAAAGCATCCAGAGAACATTCCTCCACCGCCCTCTGAGGCAAAGAATTCCACAGACTCACCACTCCTGTGAGAAAATGTGTTTCCTCGTCTCCGTTCTAAATGGCTTACTCCTTATTCTTAAACTATGACCCCTGGTTCTGGACTCCCCCAACATCGGGAACATGTTTCCTGCCTCTAGTGTGTCCAAGCCCTTAACAATCTTAGATACTGTCCACTGCCTCAGATGTTCAACAGAACACCAAGGGTCAAGAGTGTTTGTCATGTGCACCAACAACAGAGCAATGACAATCTTATTTACATCACGATAACAGGCCTGTAAATGTAATATACCGGGTAATAAACAAAAATATTCATTAAATTAATAACCATAATACCAGTGCATTAAACTTATAGTCCTTAGTACAACTGGACAGTCCATGGACGTGGATGTAATTGAGGTTAATTGTTGGGGGAAACCTAGTCTTGAGCCTGGTCGTGATCTCGACCCGAAAAGTCACCCGTTCCTTCTCTCCAGAGATGCTGCCTGCCCCGCTGAGTTACTCCAGCTTTTTGTGTCCATCATCATTTTCAGACTCCTCTTCCTTCTTCCCAATGGTAGGAGAAGGGTGAGAGTTTGGCCGGAGTGATGTGGGTCTTTGTTGATGTTGGTTGGCTTCCTGTGTCCGCATCTCCTACAGATCCCGGCGACGGTGGGGAGGTCAGTACCCTATGATGGAGTGGGCAGCGTCTAACATTCTCTGTCATCTCCTTTTTCTGGGCATGGAGCGGTCAGCTGCTCATATCTCAAAGTTGCAGTGAGCAATTCCTCAATTCTCTTAATCCACACTGACAAACAAATATCCATTGACACTAATCCAAAATGTTTTTTTTCTCCCCCCATTCCCAATATCCCCCCCCCCCCCTTAGATCCTTTCATTTACTGCACACAAGAGGGCAATTTACAATCTGCCAATCCACAGTTTAGTTTAATTTAGTTTAGAGATACAACGCAGAAACAGGCCCTTTGGCACACTGAGTCCGCACCGACCAGCGATCCCCGCACATTAACACTCTCCTACACACAGTAGGGACAAACTACATATATACCAAGCCAATCAACCTACAGTACATACTTGTGCCTCTTTGGAGTGTGGGAGGAAACCGAAGATCTCGGAGAAAACCCACGCGGTCACGGGTAGAACGTGCAACCTCCCTACAGACAGCATCTGTAATCCGGGTTGAAACCGGTCTCTGGCGCTGCAGGCGCTGTAAGGTGGGAGAAAACCCACCGTTGGGAGGTGGGAGGAAACCCACAAAAATGGAAAACATGCAAACACAGGCAAGATGGGATGACAGGATAGAGGCTGGGTGAGGCAGCAACACTTCGAGCAGCATCACTGTATTCCCCCCTTTGATATATCCGGTATTGATGGCTGTGTTCATGCCCAGGCCAGGCAGGAGATCTGAGAGTTTGTAAACCTAAACCACCACACTCAGGAACAGCTCTGCCCTCTCTGCTATCAGACTTCTGTGCAGTCCTTCCATAATTTAGGATATGGTCCTAATCTTCCAACCTACCTCATTGTGGACATTTGGACTTTTTCTCTGGAACTGTTGTGCTACAATTGTGAGAACTCTAAGTTCTGCCTCTGCTATTTTTCTCCTTGCTCTACCTGTTGTAATTGCGTTTGGCTTGTATGCATGTATGGGCAATATTATCTGATTTGATTGGATAGTATGCAATCAACATATTTTTAATTGTAGCTCTGTATACATGACAATCATATTCCTAAACTGAATGACACACTGAAGCGGTGGTGTGGCTGAAACCTGCTTACTGTGAGGTGGGGAAATGCGAGAGTGAATGGAAATAGTGGCTGAGCTAGACTGGCCGAATTGCTCTGTGGAAAGCAATCATGGGTTTAATAGGTGGAATAGACTCAGGAATCATCCTACTACAACTAGAGAGCAGTCCTGAACTACTATCTACCTCAATGGTGACCTTCAGACTATCTTTGATTAGATTGTACTGGCTTTACCTTGCACTAAACGTTATTCCCTTATCATGTATCTGTACACTGTAAATGGCTCGATTGTAATCATGTATTGTCTCTCCGCTGACGGACAACAAGCTTTTCACTGTACCTCAGTACACGTGACAATAAACTAAACTGCACTGAACTAAAACTGAATGTCCAAATAATGGAATCCTGTTGTTTTGAAAAAAATGGGTGAAGAGAGAGAAAGAGAGAGAGAGAGAGAGAGGGAGAGAGAGGGAGAGAGAGAGAAAGAAAAATGGAGAGAGGAGAGAGCGATGTAGATAGCGAGAGAGAGAAAGGAAGAGTGAGAAAAAGGAAGAGGGAGAGAGAGTGGAAGATAGAGAGAGAGAAAAGGGGGAGAGAGAGAGATAGAGAGAGAGAGAGAGAGATAACGCAAGAGAGGAGAAAGGGAGAGAGGGAGAAATGGAAGAGAGAGGGAGAGAAAGTGGAGATAGAGAGAGAGAGAAAATGGGGTGAGAGAAAGAAAATGGAGAGAGGAGAGAGGAGAGAGCTATAGATAGCGAGAGAAAAAGGAAGAGTGAGAAAAAGGCTTTTGAGAGGGAGAGAGCGAGAAGAGAGAAAAGGGAGAAAGAGAGAGAAGAGAAAAGGGGAAGAGAGAGGATAGATAGAGAGAGAAAAAGATAACAATAGCAACAAAAAGAGAAAGAGAGAGAGAGCGAGAGAGGGAGAGAAAGTGCTAGAGAGGGAGAGAGAGAAGAGAGAGAAAGAAAAATGGAGAGAGGAGAAGAGATATAGAGAGCGAGACACAAAAGAGAAAAAGGGAGAGGGAGAGAGTGGAAGATAGAGAGAGAGAAAAAGGGAGAGAGAGAGAGAGAGAGAGAGAGAAGAGAGATAACGCTGGTTGCTGCCTGGTGTCGAGAGAATTGTAAATAATGACTGTACCCTTGTACTATAATGATTGCTTGATGTATTGAAACCTTTGAAAGTGTTTCTGATATGCTGTATTATGCATTTTGCTGAATAAAGTTCATTGGGGAAAAAAGTGAGAGGGAGAGAGAGAATGCCTTCAATTCATTTCTGAGGAATACATTTTTAAAACGAGAGAGAGAGATATGGCAGTGTGTCACCGGGATTATCAGAATAAAATACTGATCATTTTGGATAAAAAATGAAGAGAAAAGCTAGCCTATTTCTATGGGATTTCTTTCCTCACTCACAATGTTTTCACATTCAACCAGGAGGTTCATTTGTTTTTGTCAGATTGCTTCAAATTCAAAGTGACAAAGCAGATCATTGATGGGCTAAAAGGGATGGTAAGTGTGAAAATATTCCGAGTATTTGCACAGTGAAAGGGTCAGGGATACTCAGGAATGTCGTGAATGTGTGTGTAAGGGGAGATTCCGTGTGTAAATGATGGAAGAAGTCAGGCGATCAGACTCGCTGTGACAGGCTTAACAGAGGAACACTCAGAACTAAATAGACAGATGAATGACTAAATAAACCAATACACAGAACAACAGAGAATGGTGGCCAGTTCTGTTGATGTAATCGCATCATTGAACAGAAATCATGTTATGGGAATTCCTAAAGTCAAGCAAATCATTTATGTCTGAGTTTCCTCAATATCTTTCACTCCTGGGTTATTATTACATGAAAGAAGATTAACAAAGCTCACGGCTTTGGTACTGCTGGGACGTGAGCTGCTTTGGACTTGCCGAGGAGCATTTATCGTCATAGCTTGCTGTTCCTGACATGTTACCTTATACTCGCTTGCTCCCTTATCTTTTTTGGCACTCAGATCCTTTTAAGATAACTTGCAGGATCTATAAACATTACACCGAAGCTGGTCATCCCTGTCCTTCGTCTCATTTAGGATGATTTGCTGGACTTTCTGTGCAAAAAAAAACCCATCTAGGCATCTCCAGGTTTCATAGGGTCTTCATTGGGTCATTATCAGAGAATTTCAGGCTAACCCGCAACAGTTTTTTTCTTTTGCAGTTAGATTCCCAATTGCTTCGTCAAAGTGGTGTTAAGTTGGAAAGGAAGGGACCTTTAGAGCTTACTGATGTTGGCTGTACTTTTTGAGAAGGCTCTGCTCCTTCAACGTCTGCGGTGAGATGCCGCAGATGTTCTACCAATCGGTGGTTGCCAGTGCCATCTTCTATGCTGCCATGTGCTGGGGCAGTAGGGCGAAGGATCAACAAACTCATCAGGAAGGCTGGCACCATCCTGGGGGCTGAGTTGGATTCATGGGAGGTGGTCTTGGAGGGGCGGATTTCCTCAAACTGAACAGTATCCTGGTCAATACAGCTCACCCCCTCCTTGTCACACTGGTCAACCTGAGGAGCACCTTCAGCAGCAGACTGGTTCCACCAAGATGCAGGACAGAACGCCACAGGAGATCCTTCTTCCCTGTGGCTATCAAACTGTACAACTCCTCCCCCTTCTGTCGTGGGGTAGATTGAGACTGCATCCCCTCGTCCCAACCCCCCCCCTCCCCCCGCACCCCCCACCCCACCTCAATCTTTGCACATCCCCCAAGCCTTTCCACTCGTCACTTTAATTTAATGTGCCATGTATTTTGTGTGTTTTTCTGACTGTTGGTAGATCAATTTCCCTCCTGGGATAAATAAAGTTTGATCATATTTTATTGTATCGCATGTCTTTTGACAGAACAAATATAGCATTCCGGGGAAACAGGAGGTCAGGAATGGAGGAGCACCATTATCCCCAACAGTTGTGTATCTGGACGAGGTACTGAGATACCTGTAGAGGAATATGAAAACGAGGGTGAGAGATTTAATCTTGAGGGGCTAGTTAACCTACAGCTAATGGGACCAAGAGAATGGGACTTATGTGCGGTGGGACATGGGCAACTTCAAGTTTATTTAGATCAGAATATAAGTGGTCAGCCAGGACTATGTTGGAATAATCAGTATCAGAGGTGACGACTTTATTCTTTGGCGTGCATGAGGATGAGGGGTGATCTTGCAGAGGTGTATAAAATCATGAGGAGAATCGATAGGGTCTTTTACCCAGAATAGGGGGATTCGAGAACCAGAGGGCATAGGTTTAAAGTGAGCGAGGAAAGATTTTATAGAATCTGAAGGGGGCAATCTTTTCACTCAGTGGGTAGTGGGTGTATGGAACGAGCTTCCAGGGGAGGTGGTTGAAGTAGGGACTATCCCAACATTTAAGAAACAGGTACATAGATAGGACAGGTTTGGAGGGATGTGGACCAAATACTGGCAGGTGGGATGCTGGAGCTAGGACATGTTGGCCGGTTTGGGCAATTTGGGCCGATGGGCCTGTTTCCACACTGTATGACTATTATCAGATAACATGGTTGGTCAGGAGTCCATCTCAACCACTACCACTGTATCACTCTCTGACACTATGACTGCATGTGGCAAGTGGGAGGAGGGGGTTGGAGGAAGGGGAGGTAGCATTGAAAGTGGGATCGGAAGATAGTAGTATGTTCTTGTTCAAGCAAAAGTAAGGCTGCCAGTATTAGGGAATGTCAGTTGAAGAAGGATATTCAGCAATGAGCTGCCAGAGGATATAGTTGAGGCAGACTAAAGCAGCAGTTAGTTAAAAGCACTTGGATAGGTACAGGTATATGGATCGGTAAGATTTAGAGGGATATGGGTCCAATGTGGGCAAATGGAACATGGGTCACCTAGGTCGGCATGGACAAGTTGGGCCGAAGAGCCTGTTTCTGTTCTACTTGACACTATGATCCTATGAATCTGTAACTGCATGAATGAAGGTTTCAGCAGCTGACTTGGATACTGAGGAGTCACAGAGAGATGCATCATGGAAAGAAACTCTGGCCTACTGCGTCCATGCCGATTATTAACTACTCATTCACACTAATCCTTGATTAATCCCACTTTTACGGGGAGAAGCATTATATGGTCTGATGTGACAGATAGGTGATCCAAAGACCCTCTTGGGAGCAATAACGTCCACTAATTAGGCTTTGCGGATTTGTGCTTGGTATTGTATTCCATGTAATATAATTTTAAGCATGAGATTCCCTGACTGACACTTTTCTGAAACGGACCAGAGGACATAGGGTGGAGGTGAAGGGGAAAGATTTGTTAGGAATCTGAGGGGTAAACTTTTCGCACAAAAGGTGGTGGGTGTATGGAACAAGCTGCCGGAGGAGGTAGTTGAGGCTGAGACTATCCCAACATTTAAGAAACAGTTAGACAAGTACATGGTAGGACGAGTGTAGCTGGGAGAATGTTTTGGACGTTGCGGGCAAGTTGGGCCGAAGGGCCTGTTTCCACACTGTATGACTATTATCAGATAACATGGTTGGTCAGGAGTCCATCTCAACCACTACCATTGAGCATGTAGCAACATGAACATCTGCCAAAATGTGGTCACCTCTACCTGTGGCTACAAGTGTATAGAGCAGGCATAGAGTCTCCCTTGATAATCACCACATCCTTAGAGCCTCTATTTCCCTTCTCAGTACCTCAGGCTAGAAGAT
This sequence comes from Okamejei kenojei, assembly GCA_035221665.1. Lineage (NCBI taxonomy): Eukaryota > Metazoa > Chordata > Chondrichthyes > Rajiformes > Rajidae > Okamejei > Okamejei kenojei. The sequence goes on from CM069164.1 coordinate 3,965,684, forward strand.
TCCCATGGACAATTTTCAATGCACTAAATAAAATGATTCAAACAATTGGCAAGAGGTATTGGTATTAGTTTATTATTGTCACTTGTACAGAGATTCAGTCAGGCTATCAGGCAAAACATGATTAGATCAGCTACTGCAAAAGAGAATTAACTCGAGTTCAGATTATAGTGTTACAGCGACTGACAAAGTGCAGATTTTAAAAAGTGCAAGGGGTGGAACGAGGTGGATTGGAAGATCCAGAATTTATCCCAAGCAGATGAAATAAACAGGAAAGAAACAGAATAGAAATAGCTTCCACGGAGTTTACACAAAAACATGCTTCATCTTTTCCGGTGCTAATCATTGCTGGGCAACATCGGTTGCTTAGAGACCATGGTGATTCATCTGAAGATAGACACAAAAAGCTGGAGTAACTCAGTGGGACAGGCGGCATCTCTGGAGAGGAGGAATGGGTGATATTTTGAGTCTGAAGAAAGGACTCGACCCAAAACCTCACTTACTCCTTTTTTTCCAGAGACGCTGCCTGTCCCACTGAGTTGCTCCAGCATTTTGTGTCTAAAGTCGGCGTAACATCTAGCACCTGCAGTTCCTTCCTACCTATGGTGATTCATCTAATGTGCTCAAGGTACAGGAGGATCTGAATAATGATTGCACAAAGAGTCATGGTCATAGTCATACAGCACGGAAACAGGCCCTTCGGTCCAACTCGTCCATGCTGACCAAGATGCCTCATCTAACCGAGTTCCATGGTCCATGTCCCTCTAAACCTTTCCTATCCATCATTTAAATATTAAAAGTATGCACCCACTGATTGTAATCAGGGGCACTCCCCTCTGCTATCCAATGTCATGTGTATTAAGAAATATTTGTTATTAAGAAAGATTGCCTCATTTCACATTCATATTTCTCCTGACATTGAATGAGGCTATTTGGCTCATCAAAGCTTAACAGCAAATCCATCAATGCTCTTTCCCCCACTTACTTCCCTGGGATCTATTTAGATTTAGTTTTTAGTTTTAGAGGTACAGGGTGGAAACAGGCCCTTCGGCCCACCGACTCCACACTGACCAGTGATCCCCACACACTAATACTATCCTATACACACTCAGGACAATTTACATTTATACCAAGCCAATTAACCTACAATCCTGCAAGTCTTTGGAATGTGGGGGGAAACCGAAGATCTCGGAGTAAACCCACGCAGGCCAGAACGTACAAACTCCGTACAGACAGCACCCGTAGCTCTACCACTGCACCACCATGCCGACATTCTCTGTCACACGTCCATCAACTTGGCTGTTATTTTCCAACAGCAGGCCAACCAACAACCTGCCAGCCTGATGCACGGTAGCGAGTGCCTTGACTAGTTGCACCATTTTCTTTTTTTTAATCAAAATATTTATTCAATTATTAAAAAATAATATTTACACTACAATAAAACAAGCCAAAACCTACCACCATAATACAATACAAACATATATCCAGAATAAACTACTATATAACTATGTTACAATCCTTATTGTGGATACATTCAACACCCTGCGGAGCCCAGCGGTCCCGGAACTCCCTCAGGGTGCCCGTGGACAGGGTGTATTCCCTTTCTAACCCCACCCGGGCACGGACGTAACCCTGGAAAAGGGGCAGGCAGCCGGCTCGGGTAGAGCCCTCCACCGCCTGCCTCTTGACTCGCGGATGGCCAGTTGACTAGTTGCACCATGGCCTGGTTAAGCAACTGGAACGCCCAGCCTGAAAGAAATCATAGAAAGTGGTGAACGCTGCTTGGTACATTATAGGTACTGATCCTCCCACCATCGAAGAGATCTACGGGAGACACCGCCTCAATTAGGCAACCAGCATTTGAGGACCCACACCACCTTGGCCACACCCACATGTAACTGTAGTTTCTGGGATCTTGAGTGAAAAATACAAGGCTGGAGAAACATAGCAGGCCAAGCAGCATCTGTGGAGGGAATGGACAGATGACGTTTCGGGTCAGTACCCTGCTTCAGACTCATTCCCTCCACAGCGGCTCTGACCTGCTGAATTCTGCCAACACTTTGTATTTTGCTCTTTCTCTGCTTATTTCATGCTCCCCAAATTACCATGAATTGTGCGCACGTGAAATTATGTGTGACCTTAATCCTTATCTTTAAGCTATTCAGTTCAGGGCGCAGTGATAGAGTTGCTGCCTCACAGCACCAGAGTCCCGGGTTCGATCCTGACTACAGGTGCTGTCGGTACGGAGTTTGCACAATACGTTCTCCTCATGACCGCATGTGTTTTCACCAAGATCTTTGGTTTCCTCCCAAACTCCAAAGAGGTACAGGTTTGTAGATTAATTAGCTTGGTATGAATGTAAAAATTGTCCCCAGGGTGAGTTGGATAGTGTTAATGTGCAGGAATTGCTGGTCGGTGTGGACTCGGTGGGCAGAAGGGCACTGTTTCCGCGCTGCATCTCTAAACTAAACTAAACTCAAATTTTACTTTGGAGTCACGTGAGTGACTACGTGATGACCCCGCCAGCACGCATGCGTGACATATCGTCGAACGCATTGCGAAGCGACAGGCAGGAGGAGCGTCGCTCCTCCAGCGTAAGTTTAAAAACGGCCCGTAGGTAAGTACTTACCATTCCTGAGGTCGTTGTCGGCTCTGTTAAGTATTTCTCTTACAGAGCGCACAAAGATAGAATCCAGGACGAAGTCCAAATGAGCCGCTGCCAAACTAGCTGCTGAGGACCGCGAAGGGGGCAGCCAGCAACGGTCGGGTTCTCCAGATCTGTTGATACAAACCGCAGCCCCCGACTTTCACGCCGCTACAGCCCGCAGGTGCTCCTCGGACTGGCGGTAAAACCACCCGGAAGTCGGGCAGGTCCGCTGACTCGGCTGAGTCCGGACTGGAGGACACCCCGCTCGCGGGAAGCGACAGCGGTCGACTGTCCCGCATGGAGCGGATGGTGGAGCAGATGCTCCAACGTGACCTGCTACAGCAGGGGTATGGTCACAGTGGGTCTCCTCGCAGACCCCCGGCAGCATCCTTTACAGGGCTGCCAAATGTCTCACCCTCCTCGCAGGGGAGCATTAGGAGTCAGGACTGGGCTGACTCTGAAGAGGGGAGTGTGGCTGAAGAAACGCCAATGCTAGGGGTGCCAGAAGAGGAGCTATCAAAATTGGGCATGGTCTCAAAATTTGCGATGTCGACCCAAAAAGGGCTGCCGTTGCAACCGAAGTTGGCAGCCAGTATAAACTACACGGCAACGAATCAACTTCAGGAACAGGTCATTAATGACACTGCAGCCAAATTCCTAGCTCCTGAGAATTGTGTCTCCCTCAACGTGCCTGCAGTCAACAACCCCATCTTGGGTAACATGAGCCCTGGCATCAGAAGTCAGGAAGTAAAACTCCAAAAAATCCTAAAACTACTGGCATCTGGGATTACGGCCGTTGCCAGGTCAATGGATGGAGTGGAGATGCCGGAAAAGCTACAGGATGCTCTGGCACTCCTCTGTAACACTCAGTTTGAGATCAACCGTTACAGAAAGAGTGTCATCTGGCCTGCACTGAACCCCAAGTTCGCGGGGTTGTGCAGACCCAGCAGTGCACAGCTGCCTACACTACTATTTGGGGACAACCTGCCTAAGCAGGTAAAAGACCTCGATGAAGAGGCAAAGGCAATAGGCATGATAAAAGTGCTGGCTGCCACCAAGTCCTCATACCTGTGGCGACAGCACCCCTATGCATCAACCAGCAGACCACGCTACCACAGCGACAGAACACCTGCTGGTGAAAGCCCGAAGGCTGTTCAACCTGCTCAACGGTCTTTTTTAGACCATGGTCCAGCACGGCCTTCCTGGAAGATGCGCCACCCCCACACCACAGCGCCTCCACCTCCCAGGAAACAAAGACAGAGGAAACCAACGCAGCACGGCCGGTAACCATGGAGGTAGGTGGGTCTGGTTGCCTCAGAAAATTGCAAATGGACAACACCAAATGGATGTTGGACCGCAAAGTGTTTGTCGATATTGTAGATCGGTATGGAACACCAGATATCGACCTTTTTGCATCCAGACGTAATCACCAAATACCAACATATGTTGCATGGGAACCAGACCCTGGGGCAGTAGCGATGGACGCTTTCTCGCTACACTGGGGGGATTTGTTTTTCTATGCATTTCCCCCCTTCTGCTTCATCAGTCGGGTCTTGCAGGAAATTCAACAAGACTCCGCATTGGGTATCCTGGCCGACTGGCCTACTCAGCCATGGTTCCCTGTGGTACTGGACATGGTCTCAGAACCATGCATTCCATTACCCAAACGTCCGAGTTTATTGGAACATGCTGTGACAGGGGGAGTCACCCGTGCCATGACCGGATGAACCTTTTGGTTTGCAGGGTTTGAAAAGGCCACTCCTGGATTTTGGACTCTCGGACCGAACAATGAATATCATCACGGCATCATGCAGGGAGTCCACCAGGAGACAATACCTCACTTACGTCAAGAAATGGGAAGTGTTTTGTACCAAGACAAACACCACATATGACACAGCCACCATTACGGAAGTGCTGGAGTTCCTGGCAAGCCTTCATTTTAAGCTACAGTGCCATCAACTGCACCAGGAGTGCCCTATCCTCATATCTTGGACAAGGTTTAGATCATCTGTAGTTGGGTCTCACCCCTTGGTGTCTAAACCTATGAGGGGAATTTTTAACTCAAATCCCCCCAGGCCTAGATATTCCCAGACCTGGGATATTGGTATTGTACTAACCATGCTCCGAGGGTGGGCACCAGTAATGTCTCTTTCCCTAGCCAAATTGACATACAAAATGGTAATGCTGATGGCACTCGTGATGGCGCAACGGGTCCAGTCCCTACACAAGCTACGTATGGACGCCATGGTTATAACCAACAATAAGGTAACTTTCTTCATTCAGGGGTTACTCAAACAAAACAGGTCTGGATCATCTGCCCGCAAGTTGGATTTCCTGGCCTACCCCATAGACAGCTGCCTATGCATAGTGACCCACCTTTTACACTACATGGAGGTCACCAAGTGTCTCAGGGGCACGGAAATGGCTCTGCTTATAAGTCACAAACGTCCTCATCACAGAGTCACCGTGCAAACTATTTCAAGATGGCTAAGGGTGGTTTTGGGTACAGCAGGGGTGGACACTGATGTCTTTAAATCTCACTCCACCAGGGCTGCATCTACATCGGCAGCAAGGATGATTGAAGTTCCTTTGGACCACATCCTTGCAGCGGCGGGTTGGGCTAATGAGAAAACCTTTCAGTGGTTCTATAATAAACCAGTGGCCACGCCTGAGATGTTTGCAGACACAATATTAAGTTCTGTATTATAATTTCCCCGAAGTAGGGGTATTATTATTTGTTATTTGTTAAATAAATCCCCTCTTGTTTTTCAGCACAGTTTCATGTCTGAAATACGTTAACATACTTCCTCCATTTGTCATAATGGCAGTGTGTGAGCATGGACTTGTTCCAGGGCATGAAATCACAGAGCTTTGAAATCTTCACGTAGTCACTCATGTGACTCCAAAGTAAAATAGTAAGATTAAATGAGAACTTACCAGTTTGAAGTTTGATCTTTATTTTATGAGGAGTTACGATGAGGGATTACGTGCCCTCTGCTCCCAAACCCTCTATTATAAAGGTCAGCTGGTATGCTGGTTCTCTTATCTTACTATGTTAGTCAACTCTGTTATCTGTGATTTCACACCGCTGCTTTGAAGAATGTCGTGCATGCGTGCTGGCGAGGTCTTCACGTAATCTCTCATCGTAACTCCTCATAAAATAAAGATCAAACTTCAAACTGGTAAGCTCATTTAATCTTACTATTTCTGTGCATTTTGAACTGTGGTCTACGTGAGGTCGGAGTGACAGTGGGGAGACTGAGAAAGACTGGTCCTGCTCCATAGTCCTAGGTTATCAGGTTCCTTAACAACCAACAATTAATCAATGTTCCTCTGTTGAAAATTTGCCATGTAAATGTTATTATATGTGGTGGATTATTAAAAAATACAAAATCCTGTTCAAATTTCATAACATTCTTCTTCATTGTTCTGTTTCTTCTGTCATATTTGACGCACTCTTCAACACATCTTTGTTCAGTATCATATCTGCAATTCAGTCGAATACTTTTACTTTGAATTATGCCATTGAAGCAACATCATAGTTAATCTTTTCGCAAACCATGCATATGATTTTTAAATTATGTACTTTCTCCTTAACGTCAATTATGATAAATTCTCAGATATTTTCTTCACTTAGTCAATGAAAAAGTCTACGGTAATTATTATTTGTAAAGATGAAGTAAAGTTCAATCTTGCAGCACCCAAATCTAGAATTGGATCAGAATATGGAACATCTCCTAATCTGAGGAAAGACATTCTTGCCATAGAGGGAGTACAGAGAAGGTTCACCAGACTGATTCCTGCGATGGCAGGACTTTCATATGGAGAAAGACTGGATAGACTCAGCTTGTACTCGCTAGAATCTAGAAGATTGAGGGAGGATCTTATAGAAACGTATAAAGTTCTTAAGGGGTTGGCCAGGCTAGATGCAGGAAGATTGTTCCCGATGTTGGGAAAGTCCAGAACAAGGGGTCACAGATTAAGGATAAGGGGGATGTCTTTTAGGACAAAGATGAGAATTTTTTTTTCACACAGAGAGTGGTGAATCTGTGGAGTCACGTGAGTGGCTTCGTGAAGACCCCGCCAGCCACGCATGCGCGACATATCGTCGACCGCATGTGAGCGACAGGCAGTGAGGAGCGTTGCTCCTCTACTGCAGGGACCTGTAGGTAAGAAAAAACTAACCTGCGGTCCTTTTTTCATTTTAGGGACTCTGTCCTCAGAGTACTCCAGGCCGCTTCGGTGCTGACTGCGGACCGCGGGATGCGGGCAGTCAGCGGCGGCACTAACAGCCTGGAGTCGGGAGAGCCCGTTGACCCAGGTGAGTCCGGGTTCACACTCGCCGGTCGGAGGGACGGCAGAGGCAGCCCGACTCTACGCCGCAGCCCGCAGGACACTGCGGGCTGTCGGCATCAACCAGGGAGTGGGGCTTGCAGGCTCGCCGTGCGCAGTGAGTGACGGCAGAGCAGCAGCCCCGACTCTACACCACAGCCTGCAAGGATACTGCGGGCTGTCTAAATTAACCAGCTAGTAGGGCTTGCAGGGCAGCCCCGACTCTACACCGCAGCCCGCAAGGTCTCTGAGGGCTGACGGTTTTACTTACACCGGGCAGGTTGGGCAGCTCATTGATCAGGTAGGGTCCGGGCTCACACTCGCCGTTCGCAGGCAGTGACGGCAGAGCGGCAGCGTGGATCTGCACCGCAGCCCGCAGGGTCACCACGGGCTGACGGCAACGCTACCCGGAAGTTGGGCAAGCCCGTGGACCAGGAGGGTCCGGGCTCGGAGACTGCCATTCGCGGGCAGTGAAGGCAGAGCAGGAGCTCCGACTCAACACCGCAGGCCGCAGGAATTCCGTGGACTGACGGCTACGCTACCCAATACAGGTAGTAGACAGAGCCGGGGCCCCGACTCACACACAGGCAGGAGCCTTGCCGTTAGCGGCAGTCTATGTCCCGCATGAGAGTCTGGTCACCATTGGAGCTGGGGGGGGGGGGGGGGGTGTGGAGAGAGTGCGCTCCTCCACCAGAAGCTCATAAAGACCCTCGGATAAGATACTAACCTTGAGCTGTTTAGCTTCTGTACTAGACTTTGCTTACAGAAACAATGGATGGGAGACCAGAATGAAGGCATCGGTCTGCCTCCCAGGGCCATGGGACTTCGGATGGGAGTCAGCGCCCACTATTCCCAGAGCTGCCAGAAACACGCAGAAACCGGGGAGCCCTGCGCAGCCAGGACCCGATTCTCCACCACGGCTGGCCGTGGAGCAGGAGAGTGGTAGGATCATCGGGCAGGGGCAGGGTAGGCAAGACCCTGACTCTCTACCACTGTCACCTAAGCATAGGGACAGTGGAGCAAAGGTGCGTAAGTGTGTTATCCGCTCGGCAGCACGTTCTCTCTCCCCAACTATGCAGGTCACCAGAGGGAGGACCAGGAGAAGAACCGCACAGCAGTCGGTGAGCCCCGCTGTAGGAGCCGGGGTCGACTTTCCACTGGAGCAGCCGCCAGATCGCGGACCGGTGAAGGATTGGGGCCTGGGTCTGCAAGCCCCGCATGTGGGGCCAGCACAGACTCACCACCGGGGGAGCCTGCCAGATCGCGGGCCGGTGTAGTCTCATCTCAGTCACCGCACCCCCCTTTAGCGGCAGGACGTGACCAAACGTCGCCTTTGTCCCAAAGGAGGACACAGACTCACCACCGGGGAGCCTGCCAGATCGCGAGCCGGTGTAGTCTCATCTCGGTCATCATACCTCCCTTTAGCGGCAGGATGTGACCGAACGTCGCCTTTGTCCCTAAGGAGGACAGGCGGGAAGCACGCGCGGATGTCGGGGTACCACACTTCGGCGGCCGGGACCAACTCATCACCGCTCATGTCTTATCAGACTAGCGGGCTGCCTCCGTCCGGAAGACGGCGGACCAGTGGCAGGTCCGCGCGGGAGTCGCTTAGCCATGCAGATGCGGCAGGCAGCGACATCCTGTCTAGGCACCCTTGTTATCTCCTCGATGAGGTGCGGGGCGATGACAGAAGCCTCAGAGATTCTCCAGAACCTGAGGAAGTCGACTTGTCGTCCGCAGATGCGGGGGCGGTCGCATGGCTCGGATGGAGCGCATGATGGAGCGTATCCTAGAGCACAATCTCTGCAGCTGGACCAGATGTTCTCCAGTCCTGGAGACATGCGCCTGGGCCACCCTGCAAGTCCCCGTCAATCGTGGGGAATGCCACGGATCAGCAGCTGGCTGACACGTAAGAAGGGTGGAGCAGGAACCTGCAGTATCTGAGAAAACCCAGGAGGAACTGCTGAATGTAGTCTCCAATTTCGCCCAGCCGAAGCACTCTGGTCAGCCTTTTGCAGCCCAAATTAGGGGCTAGCATAGACTACCTCACCACACACCAGCTGCAGGAACAGGTCCTTACCAAGGCGATCAAGAAATGCAAGGCCAAAACAACTGCATATCGTTGAATGTACCGACAGTCAACACGCCCAACAGTCCCGGGAATAAGGGCACAGGAGCTGAAGTTACAAAAGATCCTGAAATTGCTGACGTCGGGGATTACTGCCTTTGCCAGCTCGGTTGATGGTACGGAAATGACGGCAGAGCAGGAGGATGCTCTTGCAATATTAGTCATGAAGTTAACGCTTCCCGAAATATTGCCATTTGACCGACTCCTAAACCCCATTTTTGCAGGGTTGTACTAGGCATCTGTGACGTCACCACCGAGACAGCTGTTTGATGAGGACCTGCCCATACAGGTCAAGGACCTGGATTAGGAGGCGGAGGCAGTCGGGTTGATGAACCCACCTCCCTCCAGCAGGGCGGCAGTGCGCTGGCAAACATCATATGCAAGACCTCGGGCCACCTGAAAGACCAGTAAGGGCTACACGCCAGCAGCACCTCAACACAATTCAACAGAACACCAGGAACCAGAATGACAGGCCCACCGGTAGCCATGGAGGTAGGGGGTCTGGTTCTCTAGGAAGTGTTGCATGTATAACCTCACAAGTAGGAGAGAGGTTACATACATTCTGGGATACATGGGTCTGATTGTCACTATCCCAGGGAACAAAGCAATAGACATTATGGAGGCATGTAACAGCCTTGCTTGCGCCAGGAAACCGACTATTAGACATGCTGCTAAGGTAATTGGTAAACTTGTAGCTACATTCTAGCTACGTAAATGGGCCATTACACTATCAAAGCTTGCAAAGAGCAAAATCTCGGCATTAATAGCGAATGCTGGACATTTTTTATGGGCCTATGCAGCCGCCAATCAAGGCATGAATTGAGCTACAATGGTGGATTAGCAATGTTTGTGATTGTTAAATCCCATCATTACATAAAACCCTTTAGACGTGTTACAGACCGACGCAAGCACCAAGGGCTGCGACTGTTCAAAAATGCTGGGAGCATGTCACGGGCTGCGGGCTTAATGCACTAATCTGCAGCATACGTATGTCCATCTTCAAAATAATACCACTGAGGTGGCATATTTAAACCTTATGGGTGGTATCAAGTCAAAATCTTGTGATGAATTGGAAAAAAATTATTTGGCTCTGGTGCATTGAAAGAAATATTTGGATATCAGCTATGTACCTTCTGGTTAAGCTCAATACAGTGGCGGACACCAGATCACAAATATTTAATAACGACACCAAGTGGATGTTGAACCTCCAAATATTTGCTAAAATTATAACCTAATATGGAACACCAGATATCGACCTCCTTGCGTCCAGGTTGAACCATTAGATACCAATGTGTGTCTCTTCAGAACCAGATCCTGGGGCAGCGATGGACGAGTTCTCGCTACATTGGGGGAAATGGATTTCTATGCTTTCCCCATTCTACTTCATCAGTCAGGTGTTGCAGAAAACGCAACCAGATTCTGCAACATAAAGGACCATGGATGTCATACAGCATCGTGCAGAGAGATTCCACTAGGAAGCAATACCTCTCCTACATAAGGATATGGGAGGTTCCTGTAGTCGGACCAAGACCACCTACATATCTGCTACGATCTCCAATGTGCTGGTATCCTCACGGGTCTTCATTATGGTCCTCAGTTACAGTGCCGTATACAGTGCCAGGAGTGCACTGTCAACCTATCTCGACATTCGAGTGGGATCTCACCAGCTGATATCCAAACTATGAGGGATATGTCCTATCCATCCCTCCCCGACCACAAAACTATATTATCTGAGATATAGGGTGGTGTTGACCCTACTCAGGAGCTGGACGCCTATGACAGATTTACCACTGGACTTACTCACCTTTAAATTGGTGAAGGTAATGGCACTGAACACAGCACAATGGGTCCAGACTCTACAGGAATTAAACCCGGATAGAATATGTCGACCCATAATAAAGTAACTTCTTTATAAAAGAGTTGCTGAAACTACACAGACCTGCGACTACAGGTCTGAAAATGGCCATCAGGAATATGGAGGCGGATCTGTTATTAGCCATGGAAACCCACGTCACAGGGTGAGAGTGCAGACTATCTCCAGATGGCTCAAGGTGGTATTCAGTGTAGCAGGTCAGTCACCAAACATTTTAAAATGTCATTCTACCAGGGCTGCATCCACATCAGCGGCTAGGACCATGGAGGTGTTCATGGATCATGTCCTCGCAATAGCGGGCTGGGCCAGTGAAACTACATTTCAGCGATTTCATAACTAACCCGTGGCCGCTCCCGCAACGTTTGCGGAGTCAGTTTTAAGTGCTGTTCCCTAAACGTTTGTCCCGGAGTTCAGGGGTTTATTGTTGTATTAACAATAACGTTATTATTTTTCAGCTTGTTCAAGTCTGAAATACGTTAACATACTTCCTCCATCAGTATTACGGCAGTGTGTGGGCATGGACGTGAACCAGGGCATGTAATCACAGAGCTTTGAAATCTTCACGAAGTCACTCACGTGACTCAGAAATGAAATAGTAAGATTAAATGAGAACTTACCAGTTTGCAGTTTGATCTTTATTTTATGAATTGCGTTGAGGGATTTCGTGCCCTCCGCTCCCAACCCTCTACTACAAGGTCAGCTGGTAAATAGAGTATCTTCAATCTTACTATATTAGTTCATTTCTGGGTAGTTCTGTGATTCCACACCGCTGCTTTGAAGATTGTTGCGCATGCATGCCTGGCGGGGTCTTCACGAAATCCCTCATCGCAACTCGTCATAAAATAAAGATCAAACTTCAAACTGGTAAGTTCTCATTTAATCTTACTATTCTATGCCACAGAGGGTAGTTGAGGCCGGTTCATTGGCTATATTTAAGAGGGAGTTAGATGTGGCCCTTGTGGCTAAAGGGATCAGGGGGTATGGAGAGAAGGCAGGTACAGGATACTGAGTTGGATGATCAGCCATGATCATATTAAATGGCGGAGCAGGCTCGAAGGGCCGAATGGCCTCCTCCTGCACCTATTTTCTATGTTTCTATGTTTCTATGATATGCTTTGAGAAGTCGCAGGCATTATTGATAGGGGTCTTCACGATCCCATGATCACAATGAATGGCAGAGCTGGCTCAAAGGGCCGAATGGCCTCCCCCTGCACCTATTTTCTATGTTTCTATGTTTCTATCGTCTCCAGATTGTCCTAGATGTTAGGGCAGTCCTGGTGACGCAGCGGCAGAGTTGCTGCCTTACAGCGAATCCAGACTACGGGCGCTGACTGTAAGGAGTTTGTACCTTCTCCCCGTGACCTGCGTGGGATTTCTCCAAGACCTTCGGTTTCCTCCCACACTCTAAAGGCATGCAGGTTTGTAGGTTAATTGGCTTGGTAAATGTTTAAAAAAATTGTCCCTAGTGGGTGTAGGATAGTGTTAATGCGTGGGGATTGCTGGTTGGCGTGGTCCCGGTGGGCTGAAGGGCCTGTTTCCGCACTGCATCTCTGAACTATATAATAACTTTATCTTGCTGAAGATGGGAATTAGAGAATTATTTGATCTCATGGAGTTTCACTGATAATACCATCTTGTCTTTTCATATTCATCGATAGATACAGCACCGAAACAGGCCCTGGGGCCCTTTCAGTCCACAACAATTTACACTAATCCTCCACTAATCTAATGCAATATAATTCTCTCCACTGGAGAGACAGTTGACGGCACGGAAAGACGGCACCCGGGACAGGCTGGGTTCGTACCCCAGTCTGTGTCTTTCGTGAGAAAGTCACCCAATAAAACTACGGAAAGGTCTAATGAACCACCGTGGCCTATAAATCCATCAGGAGGGAATGAAATGCTCGGCAAAGGAGCGAGTGTGCAGCGTACAGGTTTTGAACCTGGTGAGACGCAGGAGGAGCCCGGCCTGGACTCACCCCACAGAGCCCAGTCCCTCCACGCACTAGAGTCTCCCAACCCCTGCAGAGTGGTTATTACGATGGCTGATCCGTGGGCGGTTGCTGCTGGGATGCAAGTCGGGGCCTGATCATCCCCGGCTGGGTCTACTGGGCGAGGGTGTCTGATGTTGTGAGACCCGAAACACCCGATGACCCCAGATCACATCGCTGAAGATGTATATTTTTCACACTGTCATGAATGCTCCCCAGATTCCACCACTCACCTATATACAAAGGACCATTAACCAACAAACCGGCATGTCTTTGGGATGTGGGAGGAAACTGGAGCACCCGAAGGGAACCCACATGGTCAAAGGTGGAACGTGCAAACTCCACACAGACGGCACCCGGGGTCAGGATCGGACCCGGGTCTCAGGTGCTACTGCTCTACTGCTGCTCCACTCTGCGCTCCTGAAAGGTATGGGAAAATCGCAACAGAAATTATTTCCCTCATTGCTGATTTGGGAATGTGAGTTATTCTCCGTACTGTGGCATTGTGAGGCAGTGGCTCTACCAGCTGTGCCGCTGTGCCACCCCCATTGTCCTTTAGAAATCACAAAACAAGCCTCACTTCCTTTGTGAGTAGCCTGTCTGATCTTTTCTGTGTGACCTCTTCAGGACCATCATATCAATCGCATATCTCCAGCTGATTAAACCTCGTAAAGAAACAGTTAACCATCTTGGACATCAGCCCAAGAAGAATTTCAAAGCCTGGCCAAAGCCCTGGCCTCCCCAAACCCAACATGAGAAAGGGAAAACAGATAAAACTGCTGATGCTGCAATCTGAACAAGAGCAGAAATGCTGGAAAACTGCAGAAAGCAAAGCCACTCAATGTTTTGGGTCAGGATTTCCTCAGAATGGTAGGATAGATGGAGAGGTGTCAGTTATACAACACTGAGCCATCTCGACATAACAAAACATTATGCAGAGATAGGTGGTAAAAAAGCATCAATACGTGTAGGAAGAAACTACAGATTCTGGTTTAAACCGAAGATATTATACACAAAAAGCTGGAGTAACTCAGCGGGACAGGCAGCATCTCTGGAGAGCAGGAATAGGTGACGTTTCAGGTCGAGACCCTTCCTCAGACTAGTTAGGGATAAGGGAAGCGAGAGATATAGACGATGATCTAGACAGATAAAGAACAATGAATGAAATATAAGCAAAAAAGTAACAATGGCAAGGAAAACAGACCATTGTTAGCTGTTTGTTGGGTGAAAACGAGAATCTGGTGTGACTTGTTGGGGGAGGGACAGAGAGAGTGTGAATGCCAGGGTTACTTGAAGTGAGATAAATCAATATTCATACCACTGGGCTGCAAGCTGCCCAAGTGAAATATGAGATGCTGTTCTTCCAATTTGCATTTAGCCTCACTCTAACAATGGAGGAGACCTAGGACAGAAAGGTCTGTGTGGGAATGGGAGGGAGAATTAAGGTGTTTAGCAACCGTGAGATCAGGTAGGTCCAGGCGGGCTGAGCGAAGGTGTTCTGTGAAACGATCACCCAGTCCATGTTTGGTCTCGCCTATAATAGTCCATGGAAACAATAGATGATGTTGAAGGAGGTGCAAGTGAATCTCTGCCTCACCTGAAAGGACTGTCGGGTCCCTAGACAGAATCGAGGGAGGAGGTACAGGGACATGTGTTGCATCTTCTGCGGTTGCAGGGGAAGGTACCTGGGGAGGGGGTGGTTTGGGTGGGAAGGGTGAGTTAACCAGGGAGTTGCGGAGGGAACGGTCTCTGCAGAAGGGGTGGAGATGGGTAGATGAGACTAGTGTTGGGATCCTGTTGGAGGTGGTGACAATTTCGGAGGATTATGTGTTGCGGATGGGGTGAGGTCAGATCGGGGGGGCGTTCCCTCCGCCACGGGTACTGTGTAATCCCATGCTACCCGCTCCGTGGTCGGATAGTCGCCAAGTAAACCATCTTCCCAACCTGGTTTGCCAAGTGAGGAGGGGGCTGTGGACCCCCAGCAGGACCAAAAACAAGACCTGTCAAAGGGCGGATGAGCTTCTAGTGAGCCAACGGCCATCCACACTTCACTAGAAGTTGCGATCACTGTCATACATAGCATTGTAAGGAATGATGATAAAGCACACACACACCAAAATCCTAGACTTCCAGCGGCGGAAGTCCGCAGGAACTGGAGGACAGAGATGTGTGGTGCGTCCGTCACCGTTCCCGTCGGAAGCCAGCACCGCTGCGTCGCTAATGTTTTCAACGATGATGAATGATGACTGAATTAATGATGGGGTGAAAGGTTGGGACTAGGGGAAATTCTGTCTCTGTTTCGATTAGGGGGAGTACCAATTGCTAGCAAAGCATATTATAGAAACAGGGTGAGAAAAGGAGCTAAAAGTGGGGTATGATGAGGAAAAGAGATAAGATGTGAAATGATGAGAGGGCAGTTTACCTGAAGTTAAAACTGTGTGTGTGTATATTAATGTGTGTATATTATATTTACTGTGTGTGTATATTATATGTATATATGTGTACTATGTGTACTGAACATTTTTTCTCGTTTATTATATTGTTTACAGTGCACTATGTTTACATATTCTGTTGTGCTGCTGCAAGTAAGAATTTCATTGTGCATCTGGGACGTATGAGAATAAATCACTCTTGACTCTTGAAACCTGAATATGTTTAATGATTCCGATTCCACATAATCTGAACATCATTGTAAATATAGCAAACTCCAACATGCTATTGTTCTTTGAGGATGAAACATCAAATATTGATCATCTGCATCTGCAGTTCCTTGTATCCCAGCATGAGTTCATGTTCGCCAGATCGTGTAGTTTAGTTTAGTTTAGAGATACAGCGCGGAAACAGGCCTTTCAGCCCACCGGGTCCGCGCCGACCATTGATCCCCGCACATTAACACTATCCTACACCCACTAGGGACAATTTTTATATTTTTGCCAAGCCAATTAACCTACAAACCTGTACGGTCTTTGGAGTGTGGGAGGAAACTGAAGGTCTCGGAGAAAAGGCACGCAGGTCATGGGGAGAACGTACAAGCTCTGTACAGACAGAACCTGTAGTCGGGATCGGACCGAGGTCTCCGGTGCTGCATTCGCTGTAAGGCAGCAACTCTACCGCTGCTCCAACGTGACCGCCCTCCTTCGTTCTCCTGAATGAAGTACTGAGCTCGTTGGAATAGCCCAAACGTCCTCTCAGAGCAGATCTGACCTGACTCATATAGTTGGATAGCCAAGCTTGCAAGTGGACACAACACACATCATTTTTCATGGACATTCCAATACTGATAATAGGTTTCCATCACAGATTTAATTAACTGAATTTAAATCACCATTAAGGGGCTGTCCCACTTGGGCGACCTAATCCGCGAGTTCTAAACTCGCCAATTAAGTCGCCCAAGTGGGACAGCCCTTTTACTAGTCCAACAGTACAACCATCCTTGAAGATGAGAGGGGAAAGATTTAATAAGAATCGGAGAAGCAACTTTTTCACACAGCGGGTGGTGGGTATGTGGAACCAGCTGCCAGAGGAGGTAGTTGAGGCAGGTATGTAACATCACTTAAAAGACATTTGAACAGATATATGGTTTGAAACCATGTGGTCAAATGCAGGTAAATAGGACTAGTGTAGATGGGACATGTTGGTCAGTGTGGGCAAGTTGGGCTGGAGAGCCTGTTTCCATTCTGTATGACTCTAATTAAATAGGATTAGATTAGTGTAGGATTTGTGTAAATTGGTGCAGACTCGATGGGTCAAGGGGCTGATTTCTGTGCCGTATGACTATGTTACTGTATCAGGGGACTGCAGAATTAAATAAAGAAAGTAGGGTGTGCACCTGGAACTAAATCCTGGGTGCTATGCAGACTGGGCCAGAACAAAAGCTTATTGAGACAGACACGATCTTGAGGAGGCATTAAAGGTAGATATCAGGACAGTTTCACTCATGGGATAGTCTCCAACAAGGGACACAGCCAAGTGGTCAGTCATTCAAATCTAAAGTCTGTAGAAGTGTATTTATGCAGAGGGTGAGAACGTTAAATTTAAGGTGGAGGTTGATATATTTTTGAAAGATCAGGGAACTGAAGGCTATGAAGAATTAGCAGAGTAAAGGAGTTGAGGCTAGCGTTGATCAGCTATGATCATATTGAATGGTGGGGCAAGTTCTGGAGGTGAGGTGGCCCACTCCAGGTTCAATATCCCTGAGTCCATTCAAGAAATATTCAGTTCATGTGCGAGCCTTGACTTGGATCTCCATGCCTGGGACCACCACTTTATGAGCCAGCCTTGAGTTGGGTCTCCGTGCCTGGTACTGCTACTTTATGTTCCCGATGTTGGGGGAGTTCAGAACCAGGGGCCACAGTTTAAGAATAAGGGGTAAGCCATTTAGTACGGAGACGAGGAAACTCTTTTTCATACAGAGAGTGGTGAGTCTGTGGAATTCTCTGCCTCAGAGGGCGGTGGAGGCCGGTTCTCTGGATGCTTTCAAGAGAGAGCTAGATAGGGCTCTTAAAAATAGTGGAGTCAGGGGATATGGGGAGAAGGCAGGAACGGGGTACTGATTGGGGATGATCAGCCATGATCACATTGAATGGCGGTGCTGGCTCGAAGGGCCGAATGGCCTACTCCTGCACTTTTTGTCTATTGTCTATTCATGTGCCATCTTGACTTGGATCTCCATGTTTTGTACGCCCAGTTTATTGAGCCAGCCTTGAGTCGGGTTTCCACTCCTGGTACACCTAGTTCAAGTGCAAGCCCTGACTTTGATCTCCATGCTTGGTAGACAGTCCACATGCCAGCCTTGTCTTGGATCTCCTGCCAGGCCCAGTTCCACATCCCATGATCACATACGTAATTCATTCCGGTGAAAGTATTTATGTGTTGAAATGCTAAAAAGAATCTGAGGAACGAGAGATGCAGCAGCAATCTGTGTGAAAATCAGTTGGAACACATTCTCTCCATGTCTGACAACTTTAGCACATTCTTATAAATAAGCTGGAACAAGCAGGTGATTGGCAGTCAGACATCACTGAAGGTAACACAGTTAGAGTTCTGGGTTAACATCAGTAGCAGGTACAGTAGCTGATTTAACACAGCCATTCAATCCAATGTGTTGAAAGATTAGATTGGTGCTTTGTACGACAGATGGCAACTTGGAAGAATAAAGGTGAGGACCTCGTCAATACAATTATTTAAAAAAAATTATGAATACTATAAAAACATTATAATAAAAAAACACAGTGCTGGTGTAACTCAACCGGTCAGGCAGCACCTCTGGAGAACATGGATAAGCAATGTTTTGAGGTTTGACCCAAATCGTCATCTATCCATGTTCATCAGAGATGCTGCCTAACTCATCAAGTTACTCCAGCACTTTGTGTCTTTATTTGGTAAATCAGTATCTGCATTTCCTTCTATCAGATTGTAATGTTTGCTGCTCAATCTTGCTGATATTCAACTATATTTTCTCAATGAACAAATTGCTCTGGTCCACATCGAACAATTGCATTTGTATCGAAAACAGAGTGTAAACTGTAAAGCAACAATGAAATAGACTAACGTAAAGGCCCTTATATGGGAAAATATAAAAGGTTGTCCTCAGAGATTTGCCAGGACTTAAAGGGATAGTCCTGTTAGCGGCACAGAGGCTCAGTGACGGAGTTGCTGCCTTAGAGCGCCAGAGACCTGAGTTCGATCCTGTTTGTATGAAGTTTGTACGTTCTCCCGTGACCACGTGGGTTTTCTCCAGGTGCTCCGGTTTCCTCCCAAACTCCAAAGACGCGCAGGTTTGTAGGTTAATTGACTTCGGTAAGTTGTAAAATTGTCACTAACGTGTCTAGGTTAGTGCATGGGTGATCGCTTGTCGGAGCGGAGTCGGTGGTCTAAAATCGAAAGTCCAAAGATACTGGAAGTAAAATAGAGGAGGTGCGTCATAGATTGGTTTCTCGGGAGAGTGTGGGAGGCAGTGGTGGTGGATGAAATGTCAGTTTATGGAGGTAATTCTAGAGAGGTGGATTGTAAGGCCTGGGAGAACCTGGAGCTCAGTTCGTCATTAGGTAGAATGAAGAGGTGGTGGACAGCTGGTGAGTGCCACTCTAATGCTACTGTAGAAGCTGGACTATACAGGACATAGCAGCGCAGTTGCTACAACCATTTACCAACATACAGTTGCAGCAGTTCCTCAGATTGAGGGACAGTCTTCAGTCAGCACCTTCCAGGCCCATGTCCCAGGAGGTGTGGACTCCTTCTCCAGAGATGCTGCCTGACCCGCTGAGCAGGGCCGTCCTAACAGCATTATAGGCCCCAGGGCAAAGCAGTGCACTGGGCTGGGACCCTACACTTCCAGTTTCTTTATGCCGAATCAAATATGCTGTCATGCAGTTGTGATGTTTTTCTCCATTTTCATATTTCTACAATAACATTCTCCAATGCATAGATTAGCATGGGGCATGTATGCTGGTGGGGCCCCGGGCAACTGCCCAGCGTACCCATGCGTTAAGATGGCTCTGCCGCTGAGTAACTCCAGCACTGTGTGTCTTTTTACAGAAGGGCAGAGATGGGTGAGAGGGCCAGAAATGGGTGCAGATGTACCACAGACCCGGGCACCAAGTGGGTAGCACTTCTTCCTTTGCGCCCAGCAGCAGCGAGGTTATGAACCTGGCTCAGGGCTCAGCGGGTCCACAGTGTGCTCACACTCATCGGTGATGTCCAGTCGCCGGTAGATGCGGGTTGATCCACCTCTCCCAGTGGAGTCAACAAATGGTGGGGAGCGAGGAGAGCTCGCCAGAGTCAACATGAGCCTCACAGCTCAGTGGGGATTACAGAAACTGATGAGGCTGCAGCAATGTGGGCATCAGGATGGCACCACGTCATCCAGCTATCAATATGCCTTCCGAAAGGGATCTGACTTTACTGCAGTCAGCATCACTGGAATTAGGCCCACAGTGATGCTCAGGTTCACTATTAAGCTGATTGATTTCCCGGCTGCACGGAACATATTCCAATTTTAAACATTCTGCTTCAAAACCACTTTGCCAAATGTCAAAACTAAACTGATGGAGATGGAGGCACGGGAAACTGAAGACATTGAAACCTTGATTGAGCAAACCACAGAGTGCTGGAAGAACTCAGCTGGTCCGGCAGCATCTGTGGTGGGAATAGACCGGCGATGTTTCTGATCAGAACCCTTCTTCAGACTGACTGTAGTAGGGGAGAGAAAACTGGAAACGAGGGGTGGAGGTTGAGACAAAGCCTTGTAAGTGGCAGGTGGATACGTAAGGAATAAGTGACAAAAGCTCAAGGTGAACGGAGATAAACGGGTGTCAGATAAGGAGAGGAAGGAGAGAACGGAGACGAGGAAACACTTTTTCTCACAGAGAGTTGTGAGTGTGGAATTCACTGCCTCAGGAGGCCAGTTCTCTGGATGCTTTCAAGAGAGAGCTAGATAGGGCTCTTAAAAATGGCGGAGTCACGGGATATGTGGAGAAGGCAGGAACGGGGTACTGATTGGGGATGATCAGCCATGATCGAAGGGTCGAATGGCCTACTCCTGCACCTATTGTCTATTGAATTAAATGTAAAGCTGGAGGGAGGGATATGTGTGGAAGGGGACAGGGGGAAGAGAAAAGAGGGGAGATGAAAGGAAAATATGGGACTGGAATAGGAGATGAGTGTACAGAGGAGTGGATAGGAACAGGGTAACTGTCCTATGTTACAGATACAACATGGAAAGTGGCTCTTTTGGGTCCAGGCCAACCCATTCACTCATAATTCTACTGTAACCTATTTTCTCATCCACTCCACGCACTAGGGGCAAGTAACAGCAGCCAAATAACCTACAAACCCCCACCTCTTTGGGATGTGGGAGGAAACCAGAGCACCCGGAGGAAACCAACACGGTCACAGGGAGAACATGCAAACACCACACTGACAGCAGCCAAGGTGGGAGAATTGTGTACACTCTGAGGTGGGGGTGCAGGGGAAAGGGAGAGAAGTCAGAGGGGTAGGGGGTTGTTCCTTGAGATTGGAGAATTCACTGTTGATTCACTTTCATGGTAGACACAGGCTGAAGAAGCTCAGCGGGACAGGCAGCATCTCTGGAGAGAAGGAATGGGTGACGTTTTGGGTCGAGACCCTTCTTCAGACTCTAGAAAGAATTGTGATGATTCACTTCACAAGGCCCACATCCTGGTTGAGTAATCGCATAAAATAGATGCAGGGCCAAGCCGGTCATCCTTTTTACTTTTCCCATTGTCACTTCCAACCAAGTAAATGCCGAGGGACTTCCGGTGGCGCCATGTTTTGGTAACAGTCGCCACACATAGCTTCACTCCCGAAAATTTGCGATTTTTCGCATTAAAACTGGATTTAGAGATCAGGACCGATTAAAAAAGGTTATCGGAGGCCTTGAATGCTCTGCTGATGGCGTCAACTATAAGTGCTGTGCATTAAACTCTGGATTTAACCCTTTAAATGCAGAATCCAATTTCTGCTCAGAGTCCTCAGAGATGCATTTCAAAAATATACTGCAGCACTGAGATAGAGCCTGAAGAGCTTGGAGAATCGACTTTTGAAGGTGCTCTCGAAGGAAAACTGCCTTCCGAAATGTCTAAAAGAGCTAAGGCAGATAAGGAGAAAGACTTGGAGCAAACGGTAAGAGAACTGAAAGATGAAAAGGTGGACGGAACGCACATGGAAAAAATGATGAAAGATATGACAGATAAGCTAATGCTGAATACGAATACGGGCAATTTGAAAGTTATTGAGTCTGTGCAGGATTCGATCAACACCGTAAATAAAAGAATTAAAGATGTGAGAGTTGAACTATTGGAGCGAATGGACAAGGGGGAAGAAGACACTAATAAGAAGTTTGTTGCAGTGCATGAGACTGTCGCCTCATATGTGAAAACAATGAAAGAGATGGAGGAAGAGATGGGACGAATGGCCGAGGATATGAAGAAAATGAAGACACAGCACGACCTCACTGCAAAACAGCTGGCAAAATGTTCGGATAAGTGCCTAGACTTGGAAACACGTTCGAGACACTTTAATCTAAGGCTATTAGGAGTACCCGAGGAAGCCGAGGGAGATAACCCTTGGGAGTTTGCTGCGGATCTAATTAAAGAAGCTCTCAATCTTCCTAACCTTCCGAAAATTGAAGCGGCACGTCGAATTCCGAGATTCAAACAAAAACCCCAAACAGGCTCAGAATACAAACGTCAGATCATTGTGAAATTTCGGGACATCTCTGGCATGGAAGAGGTGATGAGTAATATCAAATATGGAGTACCACTGAAATACGAGCAGACAACCTTCAAAATATTTAGAGATTACCCCTATGAAGTGGTCCAAAAAAGAAATCTGTTCTTCAAGGTAAAGCAAGCGCTCCAAGGCGTGAAAGGTGTCAGATATGGAGTCGACTTTCCCGCGAGAATGCGCATTTCTTACAAAGATCAGCAAAAATCGTTTACAAATCCGGAGAGCGCATATAAATATGCCTTAACCATCGTGGAAGAGAATAAGTAACTTGAAAAGCTGTACTGTAAGGATACTCTCTCTCTTTACTATTTCAACATGAAATGTGTTCAACAGAAGATGGAACTCTCCCTGTGTTTAGACTCGACGGCTTATCGAGGAATGTTACTTCAAGGACATACTGGGTTCCAAGTGAAGTGGAAAAAGTTAAACACTGAATACAGAGCTTTACAATATAATCTGAACAGAGCAATTACCGTGGTTTAAAATTTTTTAACTGAATAAACTAATGTTATAGAAATAACACTTTTAACACTTAAAACATAGAATACTATCATAGAAATTGTAATGAACATTAACCAGATCGGTAGTAAGGGGCTGATTTACAATCTAACATCTATAACTTAATATCTTAATGTTTTAAGCAGATTTATAACCGGGTAGTGAGGGGGATGACGGGCTCCTGGCTCAGATCCAGAAGCCTGCCCTAGGTAGCCCCTTCAACCAATAGCTGATAATTATTGAGGTAAAAACTGATGCTTAACATTCTGTTGATCAAACAATTAGATATATTTGGGAATACATATGAAATGCATATATATGTACTGCAATTAGGTATTATATAGTTGATTTGGAGTCGGCTCTGCTCTAGTATGGATATGTTATGACTTATTGAGGGAACGGAGCTATTTGTTTAT
Organism: Okamejei kenojei; assembly: GCA_035221665.1. Taxonomy (NCBI): domain Eukaryota; kingdom Metazoa; phylum Chordata; class Chondrichthyes; order Rajiformes; family Rajidae; genus Okamejei; species Okamejei kenojei. The sequence goes on from CM069164.1 coordinate 3,988,815, forward strand.
TAACATCGACAACGGAAGTCGATACAATGTTTTCTCCCACCAACAGGTGGGCCACTTATTGCAGTGCCGACAAGCTCGGTCACTGTATTTTCACTTTTACTATTTTTTTTTTACTATCACAATTTGATCACATGTGTGTTTTTTTTTATTCAAGGATAATCGCAAAAGAAATCCACAAACTGAACTTGGTAGGTTGACTGTCCCCCCATTGCTTAAAGACCTGAGGTATGGATGCACCACAAGATACCTAGTCAAAATCCAAGACACTAAACAAAATAAATCGGGAGGAATCCAGAGGCACGTCCATCATGATTCACAAAGATGTACCATTTAAACAGAAAAATACCGTAACAGATAAGGATGGGAGACATTTGATAGTTACCGGTGAGATCCATGCAATCCCAATCACATTGGTAAATATATATGCGCCTAACTTTGATAATCCGCATTTTTTAAATAAAATTTTGAATATAATTGCAGAATATAATTACCAGAATGTTATAATTGGGGGAGACTTTAACTGTGTCTTAGACTCTTATTTAGATAAATCCAGTCAAAAACAACGAGGTAATACGAAATCTAAAACTAGTGAACTTTTAAACACATATATAAAAAATACAAATATAACCGATGTTTGGAGGATTTGTTTTATTCATCAGTACACACGACTTACACACATATAGATTATTTCCTGGTAGACACAAAATTAATTCCATATAATCTTAACCCAAAATACCACACAAATACAATTTCAGATCATTCCCCCCTAACTTTAAAAAATATAAAAAATAGAAGGCATGTCTAAGAATACATCGTTCTGGAGGTATAACCCCCAAATTTTAAAAGACCCACAAGGGAGTATATATCTAAGACAGCAAATGGATATTTTTTTTGAAATAAATGATACGCCTGACACACCACCTACATTATTATGGGAATCTTTCAAAGCTTTTATTAGAGGTGTTATAATCTCATACCAAGCCTTTCAGAATAAAAAAAATAAGAATGAACAACAGCAGCTAGAGGAACAAATTAGACAATTGGATGTAGATAATGGTAAACACCCGTCCATGGATAAACACAATAAAATATTAATACTAAAATTCAAATTAAATAAATAACTATCAGAGAATGTTATAAGATTATTCCAAATTACAAGACAGGAGCAGTTTGAATTTGGGGAGAAGCCTCATAAGCTTCTCGCACGCCAATTAAAAAAAACGAGAAAAGGAATACACGATTTCAAAGATTAAATCAGACAAAGGGGAAGTATTAACATTACCGAATGAAATTAATAAAAGATTTGTGCAATTTTATGAGAATTTGTATGAATCCAAAACGACAACAGACAGCAACACAATCACTGAGTTTCCGGATAATTGCAATCTTCCCAAACTAGAATTGCAGGAACAAGAGGAATTGGGAGCACAAATCTCAAATAAGGAAATAGAAGAAACAATATTCTCATTAAAAAGTGGAAAAACACCAGGTCCCGACGGATTTAGTAATGAATTCTATAAAAGTTTTTACAATATATTTAGTCCTCGTCTACAGAAAATGTACACACATGCTTTCAGAGAACAAATATTACCTGATACACTAGCAGAATCTACGATTACATTAATACTTAAGAAAGATAAAGATGAGGAAGAACCTGGATCCTATAGAGCTATTGCGTTATTAAATACAGATCAAAAAATATTAGCAAAAATATTAGCAAGAAGATTAAGTAAGTACGCCATTAAACTAATACATCCGGATCAAATGGACTTTATCCCTAAGAGACATTAATTTAATAATTTGAGACGTCTGCTTAATATAATGCACTCACACCAAACTAAAGATCCAAATCTCGCAATTATTTCGCTGGATGCAGAGAAAGCATTCGATCAGGTTGAATGGAAGTATATGGTTAAGATATTGCAAAAATTTCAACTGGGAGAGAATTTCATTCAATGGATTAAATTAATATATAATAAGTAACGGCCAGAATATTAACTAATAATATTTTATCCACGAAATTTGAACTGTCAAGGGGAAATAGACAAGGTTGTTCATTATCACCATTGTTATTTGCACTCATGATTGAACCACTAGCAGAAAGTATTAGAACTCATCCGAATATCCACGGATATAAGAGAAAATATTCGAACAAAAATAAAATATCATTATACGCTGATGATGTACTTTTGTACATCACAAAGCCTCATATCACTATACCCAATATTTTAAATTTAATTGAGGATTTCGGTTCATTTTCAGGTTACAGAATAAATTGGAATAAAAGTGAAATCATGTCGATACAACCAAAAGATTCTATACATCTCGTACAATTTCCTTTTAAAATAGCTGGGGGAAAATTTAAATACTTGGGCATTGAAATTACTAGAAAATATCAAGACATGTTTAAAGCAATCTATAACCCTGTACTTAAGAAATTACATGATTTAATTAAATTCTGGAAAACGCTCCCATGTCCTTAATAGGTCGAATAAACACCATAAAAATGATTTTTCTACCACAAATTCTATACTTGTTCCAATCAATCCCACTATATCTACCCAAAAAGTTAAAAAAAAATTGCTCAGATATTACAAATTTTATTTGGGATTATAAGACCCATGGAATACAAAGACCACACCTGAATAAACCCAAAGTAGTAGGGGGATTAACACTCCCTAATTTTATGTATTATTATTGGTCGTTAAATATTAGAAATATGATTCAATTGATAGATAATGCTCTTCATCAACCGGAATGGATCATTATGGAAAAAGAGGACTGCTCCCCCTTTAATATTGGTGCGATCCTTCTTTCACCAATGACGGTGAATAATACAAACTACAACAAAAACCCAATTATACATAGTACAATCAAAATTTGGAAACAAATAAAATGCAATTTAAAATTAAGAAACTTATCTCTCCTATCTCCTATTGCTAAAAACCCTCTGTTTAAACACTTGATTATCGACAAAGCATTCATACAATGGGAAAGAGCTGGAATTAAAACTTTGGGAGATTTGTATGATACGGGAAAACTATTATCATTTAAATAATTGCAACTAAAATACAATCTGGGTAACAATCAGTATTTTAAATATTTCCAAATATGTGATTATTTGAAAAAACATGCACATGAATTTCACACAATGCCATTAGACTTACTAGATGAAGTAATGAATACAAAGGCGGAATCAGCAAATTTAATTTCACATATATATAATATTATACTAAATGCAGTAATACCAACAACGGAAGGTATTAGAGGTGAGTGGGAAAACGAACTAAGCATAAAAATTTCCAATGAAAGGTGGAAAGAATACTTATTAAATGTGCACAAATGCTCAATTAACGTAAGACACACTTTAATACAATTTAAAATTATACATAGATTACACTACTCAAAAACAAAATTAAATAATTTTTTCCCTAATGTTTCACCAATTTGTGATAAATGCCACAGTCAAGAAGCTACAATAGCGCACTCATTCATCTTTTGTACAAAAATTCAAAGGTTTTGGATTGAAATCTTTGAAATTTTCACAAAAGTGTTTAAAATAAAAATGACACCAAAGCCAGAATGGATTATTTTCGGAATGACAGAAGGTAGTCCGGAATTAAATGCATATCAAAAGAATTTATTTGATTACGGCTTAATAATAGGAAAAAAACTTAAAATTCTGGAAAAATGCTCCAGAATTAAATATGTGGATTTCAACTATGTTTGAAACACTACATCTGGAAGATATGAGACTCCGCCTGGAAGGAAAATCAGAATGCTTCTATCAGACGTGGTCTGCATTTATAGAATTACTACAAAGATAGGGTGCAGGAGTACCTCGGGCCTTGGTAGGGGGGGATGAAAAACTATGGAGTTGGTGGATTCCTTTTGCGTGATATATATAACAGGCTTTTTTTTTCCTTTTCCTTTTTTTTAGGGTCTATCTCTTAACCCCCTTTCTCTAATTCTTTGACCAAGGGTTTCTTCTCCTTTTTGGCACGCTCTTTCACTATCACAACTCTTTTCACCTATTTCACTCTCTTTCTTTCTATTCTTTTTCTTTAAAAGCCATAAAATTATGGGGTACAATGATTGTAACAAGATATATGTGAAGTACATTGATGTATTTACCTCTAATAAATAAAATATTTAAAATAAATAAATAAATAAATAAATGCCAAGGGGGATGTTACACAAGCCATCGATTTGCTGTTGCCCACTTTGCACCTTTCTGCCAAATTAGTATTTAATGAAAAGCACTATTCAATTATAAAAAACATCAGATGGCATGATGTCATCTGTTACAAATAGACAATAGACAATAGACAATAGGTGCAGGAGTAGGTCATTTGGCCCTTCGAGCCAGCACCGCCATTCAATGTGATCATGGCTGATCATCCCCAATCAGTACCCCGTTCCTGCCTTCTCCTCATATCCCTGACTCCGCTATCTTTAAGAGCCCCATCTAGCTCTCTCTTGAAAGCATCCAGAGAAATTATATCTGTAACAAGGTTTAAACAGCTTGCAACGGTGGAAGTGAAAGGTAAAACAAGCTGAGGGAGGCAGTGAAGGAGAGGGATGGAGAGACATACTGAATCCAATGGATAAAGCCACAAAATGGGCGGATTAAAGATATGAAAGGGAGATGGGAATAACAAGAGGTGGAATGTGACGGGAAAGTGGAGAGAGGAGTTGGTGGTCGAGGGAGTCATGGACAGAGTACAGTAAGATATGAAAGAAGGGCAGTACGGTGGTGCAGCAGTAGGGTTGATGCCTTAAGGGCCTGTCCCACTTACGCGACCTTTACAGGCGACTGCCGGCACCTGTGATAGGTTGCCGAAATTTTCAACATGTTGAAAATTCAGCAGCCACCAGAAAGACGCTACGACCGTGGTCGTGAGAGGCTTCCTATGTTCGTGAGAGGTCTCCAATGAGTCGTGGCGTCTTTCTGGTCGCCAGGTGCCGGCAGTCGCCTGTAAAGGTCAGGTAAGTGGGACAGGCCCTGCAGTGCCAGAGACCAGACTATGGGTGCTGTCTGTACGGAGTTTGTACCTTCTCTCCGAGACCTGCGTGGGTTTTCTCCGAGATCTTTGGTTTCCTCCCACACTCCAAAGACGTACAGGCTTGTAGGTTAATTGGCTTGGTGTAAATGTAATTTGTCCCTAGTGTGCGTGTCGGATAGTGCTAAAGTGCAGGGATCGATCATTGGCACGGACTCGATGGGCCAAAGGGCCTTCTGTATCTCTAAACTAAACTAAACCAAGAAAATCAGAGTTGCAGAGATCATTAAATGCCAGGGAGAAGGCAAAGAGTGTGAAGTTATAAAACATTTAAAGGTCCATCAGTGGCAGCACTTTAAGAGATTGCAAAGCAAGTGTGAGGAAGGCAGAGGGCCCCAGAGCTTTTGAAAATGGAGTCTTTTATCTCAGCCTTCGAAACTGACCCAAAACGAGAGGGCAGGACTCACTGCTGAGTGTCGAAGTACCTCGACGTGCTGCCCAAAAAAAAAAAATCAGTTCCCAGTAGGGGGCTGCCTGCCCCGTAAACCATCCTATAATTTGACACTAATTGGCACTAACTGTCACTAGACCACTTTAGTCAGAATAGCCCCAGGATGGATGGTGAGGTTGTGAGTCAGGATGACCAATGGACTTTTCGCTCATCTCCCATGCAAGAGAGCTTTCAGGGGCTTGGTCTGATCCCATTAGTGGCAGAACAGCAAGCACCAGCGAATGCAATGTGTGGCTCTGGCTGAGGAATTAGAGAGCTTTGTGGTTCCAACTGTTCCCTCTTTCTCCTTTATGATATTGGTCATTAAAAATTCAGTGAGTTTTGTTTCCCCGAATGTTTTTAAGAGGCAGGATGGGTTTTTTTTTTAAAAAAGGAGTGAGCTTCTCTTCGCAGCTGAAGAGCTGCGGTTGATGCTTTCAATGGTAAGTCTTAGAGCATTATCTCTGATGTACGAGAGTGTTTGAGGAGACACGTGTGCCCGGGGCAGCTCACTAATAGTGCCATCTCTTGGGCAGTCCATCCAACTGCAGGGGCTGCAGGATGCCAAGTGTTGACGTGGGCAGCTCAGTGGGTAGAGCCGCTGTCTCACTGCACCAGAGTCACGGGTTTGATTCTGACCACGGGTGCTGTCTGTGTGGAGTTCACACGTTCACCCTGTGACCGTGTGGGTTTCCTCTAGGTGCTCCTGCCTGCTCTATTTATTGGTTAATTGGCCTTTGTAAATTGCCCCCAAGCATGTAGGGAGTGGATGAGACAATGGGATAACAAGGAACTCGTGTGAAGGGATGATCGATGGTCAATTGTTCAAGAAGGAACTGCAGATGCTGGAAAATCAAAGGTAGACAAAATTGCTGGAGAAACTCAGCGGGTGCAGCAGCATCTATGGAGCATCTATGAAACGTTGCCTATTTCATTCACTCCATAGATGCTGCCGTACCCGCTGAGTTTCTCCAGCAATTTTGTCTACCTACTGATCGATGGTGGACTTCAGGGCTGGTTGACATAATATATCTCTGAACTAAAGCTAAATATTCTGCGCACAGTTTTGGGGTTCTGAGATATCAGGCTTTGGGCTGCTGGGATCCAGGCCCTCTGGGGGAATGGAAGGATGTCAAGGAGGGGCCATGTAGCCAATGACTGGAGTGTGGTGCTGGTTGACCTAATGATGGGGAATGGGGGAAAGCAAGGGAAAGGCATAAGAGGGAAGGAGATGTGTGTATAGGGAGGTGGCTGAGAGGGAAGGTGATCAAGGCAGAGTAGAGAGATTGATTGGAGGCAGTTAGATGCCGGGGGAGATGGTGATGAGCTGCCACTTACTCTTATCTCTGGCTCTTTGCTTATTCCGTGATTGTACTTCAGAATTATTTTTGCGCAAATTACAAATGGGAAAGCAAACTCAATGCTGGCATTTATTTCAAGAGGGCTTTTATATAAAAACAGGGATGTAATGCTGAGGCTCTATCAGGCGCTGGTAAGGCCGCATTTTGAATATTGTGAGCAATTTTGGGCCCCATATCTGGGGAAGCAAGTGCTGGCTGTGGAGAGGGTCCAGAGGAGGTTTACAGGAATGATGCCAGGAATGAGCAGGTTAACATATGATGAACGATTGTCGGCACTGGGCCTGTACTGGCTGGAGTTTAGAAGCATGAGGGGGGACCTCATTGAAACATACAGAATAGAGTGGAAGTGGAGAGGATGTTTCCACTAGTGGGAGAGTCTAGTAGAGGTCATAGCCACAGAATTAAAGGACGCTCAATTTTGGAAGGAGATGAGGAGGAATTTCTTTTGTCAGAGGGTGGCGAATCTGTGGAGTTCTTTGCAACAGAAGGCTTTAGAGGCCAAGTCAGTGGATATATTTAAGGCAGAGATAGATTCTTGATTAGTACGGGTGTCAGAGGTTATGGGGAGAAGGCAGAAGAATGGGGTTACGAAGGAGAGATAGATCAGGCATGATTGAATGGTGGAATAGACGTGATGGGCCGAATGGCCTACTCCTATTCCTTATGATCTTATGACCTAAATTCAGATTGCACGATAATCTTTGCACCATTCTGCTGTTAGACAGCCCCCTATAGTCAGGATCGAACCCGGATCTCTGGCACTGTAAGGCAGCAACTCTACCGCTGTGCCACCGTGCCACCCCTGGTGCTGGTGTGTTTTAGCCAACCTACATTGTGCAGGTACTGCCCATCCCCAGAACTGGAGTGGGAAGCAAGACATCCTGGGCCTACATGGGCTGCCCAGAAACATTCAGTCATTTGTTCAATGTTGAGAGAAGAAGTAGGACTATAAATCCAAAATGAAAATTAATCTGCCGTGGAGGCATCAACTCCCATGAGCTGAGAAAAGACAATGAATAGGAATCTTCTGAGCGATAACTGCATGAATAATGCAGGATGTTAGATTGATGCCAATGGATTAAAAGACGTGAAAGTCTTCTACTTACAGCACTAATTAAGTATTTTTAAGCTTAGATTCTAATGTAGGAAAAACCGGAACCAATCCTGCACTCTGTCTGGCCCATTATCAATATAATAATAAATAGATCATCATTGTTTTATTGCATTGCTTATTGAGGAATAAAGATGGTTCAGAATATTGAGAAGAACTTCCTCATCCTTCTTATAGTCCATTGAGAGTGTGGGAAGGGCACAGGGAGGTGAATCTCTGGAATTCATGGCCATAGACGGCTGTGGAGGCAAAGTCAATGGATATTTTTAAGGCGGAAATTGGCAGATACTTGATTAGTAAGAGTGTCGGGGGATATGGGTAGAAGGCAGGAGAATGGGGTTAGGAGGGAGAGATAGATCAGCCATGATTGAATGGCGGAGTAGGCTTGATGGGCCAAATGGCCTATCTCTTTCTCGTTTATTATATTGTTTAGTGTGTACTATGTTTACATATTCTGCTGTGCTGTTGCAAGTAACAATTTCATTGTTCTGTCTGGGATCTATGACAATTTTGACTCTTGCTCCTAGAACCTATGAACTTATGAAGATGTATTTTTTGAAAGGCAGACCTCCAGCAGTTCAGTCATCTTTCAGAATGGTCCTGGAGTGGTGAGATAGTTTATAGTCTATTCTGAAGTCTCTCGAGTGGGATCTGAACCCACGCATTTATGACTCTTATGAAAGCGCCACCAATTACGTTGTGGATGAACATGGAACACAGAATATATAATGGGACAGCACAGGAACAGGCCCTTTGGCTCACAATGTCCACACCCAACATAGGTTCAAGGTGAAGGGGAAAAGATTTTAAAGGAATCTGAGGGGGTAACGTTTTCACACAAAGGGTGGTGGGTGTATGGAACAAGCTGCAAGATGATGTACTTGAGGCTGGGACTATCCCAACTTTAAAGAAACAGTTGGACAGGTACATGGATAGGACAGGTTTGGTGAGATATGGACCAAGCACAGGCAGGTAGGCCTAGTGTAGCTGGGACATGTTGGTCGGTGTGGGCAAGTTGGGCCAAAGGGCCCGTTTCCACATTGTATCACTCTATGACTGAACGTCCCTGATTGGATTTTGTTCCTGCTCTGTACCGAGTCATCTGTCAGCGTTGGGCCGATATAGCTTACAACCCAGCAGGCTCTGATCATGACACAGTGGCTTTGGAGCATTCTCTTGCAAAGGCATCCTTCGAGGACAGGGACTGGGTTCTGCTGAGTCGCCAACTATTGTTTAATAGTTTTTTCCGCACGTGCCTGAGCTCAAAGATGACGAATGGCCAAGTAAGATGGCACACCAGCTGTGGATCGAGAACAGAGGCAGGAGCAGGGAGAGGGAGGTTGATTCCGACAGAGGAGGAACTATAAATGGAACCAGGCAAACACAGGGCCAGATCTGAGCAAACTGTAGGAGAGTCACAAATCTATTTATGTCGGTGTTCTGAGCAACCATAAAAGTTATATATTACACACACACACCTATATATACATACAAACACGCACACATATACACACAGATGCACACACTGAACATTGAATTTTCTCAATTCTGTTAACCCTTGCTGTCTCCTCCCCTTCCCACCTCTCCCTCAGCCCTCGGGCCCTGGCATTCCCTCTCTCTCTATCTCTCTCCCCCACCCTAGTCGCACTAGGTTCTCATTTTCACACCACAAACAGCTTACAATGGCTTGTTCCCTTTATCACCGATACTTTTTTGCATATCTTTCATTCATTGATCTTTATCTCTCCACATCACCATCTATATCTCTCGTTTCCCTGATCCCTGACCAGTCTGAAGAAGGGTCTCGACCCGAAACGTCGCCTATCTCCTTCGCTCCTTAGATGCTGCTGCACCCGCTGAGTTTCTCCAGCCTTTTGTGTACCCTCGATTCTCCAGCATCTGCAGTTCCTTATTTAACACATATAATATGTGTATATATATATACATATATATATATATATATATATATATATGCAAAAAGAACTTGTATATAGTCTAAACACAATTATCCCCTGGATAGCTGTTTTAAGAACAATGCAGTCTAAATGTTTCTTAAAATGAGTTCTTAAACTGAGCCTTAAAATTAAGCAACATTCAGAATTTGTGTTCTCAGTTTCACAATAGACATTTGTCTTTTGAAAGCTGTAGAGGTCGCGGAGTGTTCTTTTATAGGCTGCAGACTCAAATCCCAAGTTGTTTGTGACATTTTTAACTGTGCCCTAGATTTCACTACGAGATTTTTCTACCGTAAGGTAGGAGGAGATTCAATAAAGAGGCTGCGATTTTTAACAATGCAAACTCCGATTCTTCCCTCACAGACACAGGGAAGGATTCAAATCAGACTACAGGGTTTATATAAGAAATATATTTAAGTAACAGAATACACAAATTTGAAATGTATTGAGCATTGAAATGATCATATCTCTCCCTACCACTAATTGTGGATTACCAAACTGATTTCAGATGAACAAAATCTCTCATACTTCTAAACCAGGTATGGAGATGTTTGAAGTTATCATTACTCATCTTTACTCTTAAAGTGAGAACTAACATTTAGCTTGACCTCCGGATCACAGAATCACTGAATGACACAGAAAGCAGTCATTTGACATATTGTGCCTGAGCAAACCTCTTGGATGATTTAGCACCATTACAGCAGTTGTATTTGCCTGTTCCTTTACCATTTCAAGAATTTATTCAGCTCCCATTTATTGAATCTGCCTCCACCCTTTCACTTTTCTTCATGGTGATTGAACCATCGATCTAGTAGCCCCAGAAGAGTGGAGAAGGCCAGGGAATTCCAGAGTTCAGACCTGGAGACGATGAAGGAATATCGAGGCATTTCTAGGTCAGAATAATATGGGACTTGGACGTGAGCCTGCAAGTGTGGTGTTCCCGTGTATCTAATAGACAGTCTGATGAGATGTGGAAATCATCATCAGGACAGCCCGCAACCCAGCCATTGTTTTGTAGGAAGGAACTACAGATGCTGGTTTACACTGAAGATAGACAAAATGCTGGAGTCTCAGCGGGACCTTGTAACTTAAATCCTGTACCTCCCAATGAGTCCACCAAGGACTATACTGGAATTGGACAATTTTACACTTAACAATTTTTTTAACATTTACCAAGCCAATTAACCTACAAGCCTTTGGAATGTGGGAGGAAACCAACCCACGCAGGTCACGGGGGGAACGTACAAACCCCGTACAGACAGCGTCCGTAGTCGGGATCGAACCCGGGTCTCTGGCGCTGCATTTTGCTGTAAGGCAGCAACTCTACCGCTGCGCCATTGCGACAGGCGGCATCTCTGCAGAAAAATGAATAGGTAAAGAAAAATAAACCTATTTGTTTTCTCCAGAGATGCTGCCTGACCCGTTGAGTTACTCCAGCTTTTTGTGTCTATCCCAGCCAATGTTGACATCTCAGGAGGGGATAATTGGGAGGGTGATCTACAATTTTCATCAACATAAATGTAAGCTTTGATTCTCTACTGTAATGTGCAGAGTTTTAATGCAGTCGATGCACTGCCAACCATTCAGTTGAAAGATGAATTCACTATGAGCTTTCAATGTGACTTGCAAACGGAAAATAGGAAATGTATCGCTGGAGAAACAAGGAACGCAGATGGTTTACAAAAAAGTGCTGGAGTAATTCACTCTGAAGGATGTGGCTAAGTAATGTTTCAGGACGGGACCCTTCTTCACATCCAAAGCAAAATCTATTCATGTCCAGAGTTGCCGCCTGACTCACTGAGTTACTCCCGCACTCTGCATTTTTTTTCAGCTGTATCACACTCCTTTCTGGATCATCCCATGGGATCCTGAAAGTTTCCAATAAATTAACTTTCAATTCCTATTGCACTGAATGAGAAGTTGGTGCAGTGTTATCGCATTGATCCAGCAATACATTGCTTCGCCCTCACAAACAGGATCTATCTTTGGGATGAAGATGATTGGGTTTGAAACAATTACCTTCTCAATGATAAATGGCCACAAGGTGATAGTCCTAATTCTGATCCTGTAGACTAGGATCCAAAAGTCAAAAACATCATGGACTTACTGAAATAGAGACCGATTCTGAAAGTAGATGGAGAGTCAAAACAGAGAGTAACATCCTATTTTTTAAACCGAAGATGGACACAAAAAGCTGGAGTAATTCAGCAGGTCAGGTGGCATCACTGGAGAAAAGGAATAGGTGACGTTTTGGGTCAAGATCTTTCATCAGACTGGGAGTCAGGGGAGAGGGAAATGAGAGATATAGAAGGTACATGATCAATGAAAGATGGAACCCACAATGGTCCATTGTTGGCTGTGGGGTGGGTGATAACGAGTTAAACAGACAGTGAAACTCGACAGGATGACAGTGAAACTAGTACGACAAATAGGGTGGGGGAGGGACGGAGAGGGAGGGGATGCAAGGGTTACTTGAAGTTAGAGAAATCAATATTGATACTGCTGGGTTGGAAGCTGCCCAAGCTTGCCTCTTCTTTTGTTATCTAAGCTCCCATGAATGCCCTTGGGCAGAGGCAGACTTGTGCCTTGTAGTTTAGTTTAGTTTAGTTTAGAGATACAGCGCGGAAACAGGCCCTTTGGCCCACTGTGTCCGCGCCGACCCTCGATCCCCGCACATCCCACACCCACATTTTTACATTTACCAAGCCAATTAACCTACAAACCTGTACGTCCTTGGAGTGTGGGAGGAAATCGAAGATTTCGGAGAAAACCCACGCAGGTCACGGGGAGAACGTACAAACTCAGTACAGACAGCACCCGTAGTGGGGATCGAACCCGGGTCTCCGGCGCTGCATTCGCTGCAGGAGAAGCAACTCTACCGCTGCGCCACCGTGACCACCGTGCTTGTTGCTGTTATCAGGATCTCTCTCTGGATACAGGGTTTGTACACACTTTTGTCACTTGAGGAGCCCTAAGCAAAGGGCCGAGTGCATTCCTCTGGACCAGATACACTCCCAACTTACTCTGATGCGATCCAAGTTGACATGGGGGAAAAGAGCAGTATTCTCTTGAATGGCTTCTGTCAAGGCCATTCATCTATCTCTTCAAATACTGACAAGCCACTGTGCAAATCACAGCATTAGTTGGTGTAATGACAGTCACTGTAAAGGCTCTGCCCAGGGTTGACTTCTCAAAATGCAACACCTCACGTATACCTGCATTAAACTCCATTAACCTTTTATCAGCCCACTTGCCCAACTTTTAAAGATCCTGCTGTAATTTTTGATAACCACATCCTCTATCTATGATACACCCACTTCAGTGTCATCTGCAAACTTACTAAGCACACCTTGTACATTCTCATCCAGATCGTTGATGTGAATCACAAACGGCAATGGGCATAACACCGATCCCTTAGACACACCACTAGACACAGGCTGCCAGTCCAAAAAGTAACCTTCCACCATCACCCTCTGCTTCCTTCCATGAAACCAATTCTCCATCCAGTCGGCTAGCTCTCCTTGATTGCCATGGGATCTAACCTTCCAGAGCAGCCTATCATGCACTTAGACACAAAGTGCTGGAGTAACTCAGTGGGTCAGGCAGCATCTCTGGAGAAAAAGGATGGGTGACGTTTCGAGTCGGGACCCTTCTTTGGACCCGGATGCTAGTTAACATGCAGAACCTGATCAGGTTCTAACATTGTGACGATTAGATTTGTTAGTTGCTTGGAACCAAAGCAATGTGTTGGGCTGTGCAAGACGTTTGAGGCAAGCTCCTTGGAGTAGATTGCAAACAGACTGAGAGAAGAGGAAAGGGAAACATAAAACAAGACCAGTTAAACATTAGTTCATGTTCCAGGACCAGTTTAACCCCTTCACAGCAGTTTACCTGACAGAACGTTTCAGTGAGAATATAAATAAAATACACATCAACTGAGATTAAAGTGCAAGAACCAAAAAGCAAATGCAATTCCGAGCAAGCACTTCCTCTAAATTTGTACCTTCAGACAATGATGAGTCATTTGTTGAGTCAGCACAATTATAGCTGGCAAATGACAATGTTGATTTCACCCACCTTTAAGCTGGTAAACCATTTTGTACAAATAAATTATTGCTTATAATGCATTTTGAACCCTTCCATTAGCGACACCTCCTTTCCCTTGACAGATGGCAAACATCTTGTGTTCACAGTCTGACTGATGTCTGACTCACTGTGGGTACGGATTCACAATGAGCTGTTATTGAAGCAGTTCCATTTTTTTTAAATGATGCAATTGTACAGCGTCCTGTATAGATCCTGCTGCACACATGGACCATGGAGATCTGGGAACAAGCTAAGTACTCCACACTTAGAGAGCACCCTGTATGAGACAGGATGAGTTCCAAATGAATAAAGCTCGCTCTGTTTTATCCAGAAAAAGGCATGAAGATTAATGACAGCACAAGCTAATTATAGCGTTAAACTTTTTTGACACTGTCCCATCAATAATGCCATTCAATACATTTCAGACCTCTCAGTGGAACGCTATCGCACATTCCTCAGTGCGGTACAGTGCAGCTGATATTTAGAGGCATGGTGGCACAGGGGTAAAGTTGCAGCCTCACAGCGCTAGAGACCAGGGTTCAATTCCGACTACGGGTGCTGTCAGTATGGAGTTTGTACGTTCTGCACATGACCACGTGGGTTTACTCTGAGATCTTCGGTTTCTTCCCACACTCCGAAGACATACAGGTTTGTAGGTTAATTGGCTTGGTAGAAATGTAAAATTGTCCCTAGTGTGCGTAGTACGGGGCTCGCTAGGGTGCGAACTCCGTGGGCTGAAGGGCTCGTTTCCCTAAAATACTAAACTAAATCAACATGGGTCCACCATTCACTAACAAGTTCACCGCAACACCAGAAGGAATAGATTTAATCTCCTGCGTTATTTCATTGTGTACAGGAGAGTAAAAGCCCTTCCATTCTATTCTGACAATCAACTTTAACTGACACCCATTGAAAAGCATCCCTCTAATTACATACACCGCAAGCTGGAGGAACAGCACCTCATATTCCGCTTGGGGAGTCTGCATCCTTTGGGCTTGAATATTGAATTTTCTCAATTCTGTTAACCCTTGCTGTCTCCTCCCCTTCCCACCTCTCCCTCAGCCCTCGGGCCCTGGCATTCCCTCTATCTCTATCTCCCTCCCCCACCCCAGTCGCACCAGCTTCTCATTTTCACACCACAAACAGCTTACAATGGCTTGTTCCCTTTATCACCGATACTTTTTTGCATATCTTTCACTCATTGTTCCTTATCTCTCCACATCACTGTCTATATCTCTCGTTTCCCTGATCCCTGACCAGTCTGAAGAAGGGTCTCGACCCGAAACGTCGCCTATCTCCTTCGCTCCTTAGATGCTGCTACACCCGCTGAGTTTCTCCAGCTTTTTGTGTACCCTCTAATTACCTTCCCAGCAATCCCAGTTTACAGTAATTTGTTCCACATTTTGTAGAGTTGTTCTCTTTGGAAACAGAGCTTTTGAGACAATGAAAGGAGGATATTTTCACACCCATTCTGGGAGGGAGATAAACAAGACATTTGAACAGGACGGGATATGGGCCCAGCGTAGGCAACTGGGACTAGTTTATCTGGGGCATCTTGTCAGCATGGACATATTGGCACAAAGGGCTTGTTTCCATGCCGTATGATGCCATGACTCTATGAGTGTATGACAATTACCTGGGTGCCAAAGCTGAAGTGGCAGTGGAATACTAATGCCTCATGTCTCTCTCCGGTAAAACCAGCATCTGCAGTTCCTTCCTACACTTTTACAATGGGCACTTTGCACACACTATATCTAAATGTGAGAAATAGCCCCAATGGTTCTAGCAAACCTCTGCAGGTGCACAGTAGAAAGCACACTGCCAGGTTGTATCACAGCTTGGTTTTGGAACAGCTCTGCCCAAGACCATAAGGAATTGTGGAGAGTTGTGGATGTAGCCCAGTCCATGACACAGACCAGACTCCCCACCATTGTAGATATAGCCCAGTCCATGACACAGACCAGACTCCCCACCATTGTGGATGTAGCCCAAGACCATGACACAGACCAGACCCCCCATTGTAGATATAGCCCAGACCATGACACAGACCAGACTCCCCACCATTGTAGATGTAGCCCAGTCCATGACACAGACCAGACTCCCCACCATTGTAGATATAGCCCCGTCCATTCCACTTCCCACCGTTAACTCCCTCTACACCTCACGCTGCCTCAAAAAAGCTGTCAACATAATCAAAATCCAGTCCCACCCCAGTCATTTCTTCTTCTCCCTGCTCCCATCGGCAGAAGACACAGAAGCTTGAATGTGTGTACTACCAGACTCAGGAAGAGCTGCTTCCTCTGTTATCACACTTCTAAACAGTTCTTCCATAAACCAGTGTACAGTTATATTTTCAAAACTATCTCACTGCGGACATTGGACTTTTTCTCTGAAACTAGAGTCATAGAAAGTCATACGCCATGTAAACAGGCCCTCTGGCCTAATTTGCCCATGCTGACCAAGATGCCCTGTCTAAACTAATCCCATCTGCCCACAATATGAACTGTTATGCTGTAATGTTGAGGAACTATATTCTGCACTATGTTATCTTTCCCTTCACTCTACTATTGCACTTGAGTCTGTACTCATGGATAGTAATATTTGATTTATTGCATCGCATGCAAAAGCTTTCACTGTACCGCAATATAAAAGTGATAATAATAAACCTAAACTTAAACATGCACCAACATTCAGTAAGATCATTGCTGACTTCTGATCTAACTCCACACATCTGACCTTTTCTCGTAGTACATTATTATTATTATAATAATTATTATTATTATTGGTTAACAAATGTCTATAACTTTGACATTTAAAATGAGTACTTGGGCTGTCACTTGTCAAATTCTTGTAAATTGGCATCACGTCAGTCTAAATCCATGTTTCCTAATATTGCCAGCACCTTTAGTTTAGTTTAGTGTAGTTTAGTCTAGAGATACAGCGCGGAAACAGATACTTCTGCCCATCGAGTCCGCCAGCAATCCACACACAATAAACCATCTACACTAGGGACAATTTTTACATTTATACCAAGCCAATTAAGCTACAACCTCATACTTACTTTATTAGCCAAGTATGTTTTGCAACATACGAGGAATTTGATTTGCCATACAGTCATACTAATAAAAAACAACACAAAATACATTTTAACATAAACATCCACCACAGTGACTCCTCCACATTCCTCACTGTGACAGCAGTCGGGGGCCTCTAACCTCCCGTTGACGGGACGATCTTACTCCTGTAGCTGGCGGCAGGCCTCCTCGTCAGGCCGATCAAGCTCCTGCATTGGGGGGGGAGTCTCAGCTCACCCGCGCCGGGCAATCTACCTCGGGTCGGGGCTACTCGCCGTTGTGCGACTTCTGGAGCTTCCCAACTTGGTCTCTCACCGAGACTGCGAGCCCTGGATGTTAAGGTCCGCAGGCCGCGGTTGGAGCATCGATCCCAGGCAAGTGATCAGTTCCGATGGTAAGTCCACGCCCCGCGGTGGGGCTCAAAGTCAGTCGCGTGCAAGGCCGCCAGCTCCACGATGTCAGGCCGCTGAGCGACCGGAGATATGACCCGGAAAACAATTGCATCTACGACAAGGTAAGAGATTGAAAAAAAGTTTCCCCTGACCCCCTGCCCACCCCCTACATAAAACACACCAGAGAACATTAACACAAACTTTTAAAACACATGAAACATAACAAAAAAAGACAAAAAGGACAGACAGACTGTCGGCGAGCCTGCCATCGAAGAGCCACCCGGTGGAATTCTGTAAGTCTTTGGAGTGTGGAAGGAAACCGACATTCTCGGAGAAAACGCACGCAGGTACAAACTCCGTACAGACAGCACCCAGAATCGAACCCGTAACTTTGGTGCTGCAAGCGCTGTAATGCAGAAACTCTACCGCTGCGCCACTCCACCATTCTCCATTTTATATTACTGCTAAAAGTGCAGCCCTGGATCACCAAATGGAAAGGAAAGATTTATTTCCATATCCATAGGGATTTGGGCCAAAGGTAGGCAGGTGGGACTACTTTAGGTGGTCAGCATTGAATAAGTTGGGCCAAATGGCCTGTTTCCGTGCTGTGTGACTCCATGACACTATTTCCTGATACCTGGTCCCTGTATTCTTCGATTCTAACCAGCCGAGTAATCATTGGTCATTCTAATCTTTAGTTAAGTCAATTTAAAATATAAAAATCAAGCGAGTGTCAACACTGGGCTTTGTAGTGTGGACAATGAAAAAATTAATCAAACCTCAAAACAGCTAATAAGATACCATTGGGCCAGTTTCAAGATTGTGGCCCATTTTGGATAAGTGGCAATTTCAGTCTTAGTTTATGTTAGTTTAGAGATACAGCATTAAAACAGACACTTCGGCCCACTGAGTCTGCACTGACCAGCGATACCCGCACACTAGCACTACCCGACACATGAGGGACAATTTACAATCTTTACCGAAGCCAATTAGTCTACAAACCAGTTTGTCTTTGGAGTGTGGGAAGAAACCGGAGCTCCTGGGGAAAACACATGTGGTCACGTGTAGAATGTACAAACTCCGTACGGA
This sequence comes from Okamejei kenojei, assembly GCA_035221665.1. Lineage (NCBI taxonomy): Eukaryota > Metazoa > Chordata > Chondrichthyes > Rajiformes > Rajidae > Okamejei > Okamejei kenojei. The sequence continues at coordinate 4,007,376 of CM069164.1, forward strand.
TAGTGCCCGTCATCAGGATCGAACCCGGGTCTCTGGCGCTGTAAGGCAGCAGCTCTCCCGCTGCACCATTGTACCGCCCTGTCCTTTGTTAGCAAGCGATAGGGACGCACACAGGGGACACAGAAAATCCTGTCTTCATACAATAAGTGCTACTTTTGACATGAGCTTAAATTGGAAGCTGCCGCTGATGTCCCAGACTTCTTCCTCTCCTCTCTCGGCTCAGACTCATTTTACGAACCAACAAATGCATTAACCCAGATCTAAAGAAAAGAGCCCAGAGGAACAGACAAGAGCTCCACCATTACTAATGATATATATTAAGGATAATCATTAGGTTCCTAATTAAAGTGAAATCCACAGGGATCCAGTGTGAAACGTACAGAAAGGTTGGCTCAGAAAAAGCGTGCTCAAGATGGGCGGCACGGTGGCGCAGCGGTAGAGTTGCTGCCTCACAGCGCCAGAGATCCAGGTTCAATCCTGACGACAGGTGCTGTCTGTACGGAGTTTGTACGTTCTCCACGTGACCGCGTGGGTTTTCTCCGGGTGCTTCGGTTTCCTCCCTCACTCCAAAGACGAGTAGGTATCGGTTAATAGGCTATAGTAAAGATTGTAAGTTATGCTTTTAATGTGGTGGACAATGGTAGTGTGCGGGGATCGCTGGTTAGTGTCGACTCGGTGGGTCGAAGGGTCTGTTTCCGCGTTGTATCTCTAAACTGAACTGAGCTGAAGGATGAAGCTTTAGCTGAGGAAGGATGTTTTGTGGAGGCTTTGACTTCATGGCTTGGATTCCAATTGTGTTTGATGTTGAATGGTTAACAGGCTGAGTAGAAAGACTGAATGGGCTGAGAGGTTGTTTGAGAGAGTTGGGAGCCATCCACAGAGATGCAGCGTGAAAACAGGCCCTCGAGCCCTCCGAGTCTGTGCCGCCCAGTGATCCCTGCACACTAACACTATCCTACACACTGGGGGCAGTTTACAATTTACCAATTAACCTACAAACCTGTATGTCTTTGGAGTGTGGGGAAAAAAAAGGAGCATCCGTAGAAAACCCACACAGTCACGGGGTGAACGTACAAACTCCGTACTGACAACATCCGTAGTCGGGATCGAACCGCGATCTCCAGCAGTGTGACGCAGCAACTCTAACCACTTCATCACCTTACTGCCCATAAAGCAAGTGAAGGAGCAAACTGCAGTTGTGGACCAGGCCACAGTTGTGGACCAGGCCACAGTTGTGGACCAGGCCACAGTTGTGGACCAGGCCACAGTTGTGGACCAGGCCACAGTTGTGGACCAGGCCACAGTTGTGGACCAGGCCACAGTTGTGGACCAGGCCAGAGAGGAGTAAAAGTGGAGCATGGTCTTTCATCCAGAAGTCTGCATTTTAGTTTTGTTTCGTTTAGAGATACAGCAGAGAAACAGGCCCTTCGGCCCACCGAGTCCGTGCCAACCAGCGATTCCTACACACTAACACGATCTAGACACACTGGGGATAATTTACAATTTTACCGAAGCCAATTAACCTACAAACCTGTGTAAGAAGGAACTGCAGATGCTGGTTTAAACTGAAGATAGACACAGAAAGCTGGAGTAACTCAGTGGAACAGGCTGCATCTCTGGTGAGAAGGAATGGGTGACGTTTCTGGTCGAGACCCTGGTCGGGTCGGGTCGGGTCTGAAGAAGGATCTCGACCCGAAACATCACCCATTCCTTCTCTCCAGAGATGCTGCCTGTCCCGCTGAGTTTCTCCAACCTACAAACCTGGACGTCTTTAAGTGTGGGAGGAAGGCAGAGATCCCAGAGAAAACCCACGCAGGTCACGGGGAGAATGTACAAATTCCGTAAACTCAACCCGCGCAGTCTGGATTGAACCCGGGTCTCTGGCGCTGTAAGCAGCAGCTCTACCCGCTGCACAACCTTGCCACCCATAAAGCAAGTGAAGGAGCAAACTGCAGTTGAGGACCAGGCCATTTTTCTTGATGCAATATGAAAACAAAACATCAATAGACAATGGACAATAAATAATAGTAGGGCATTCACCCCATTGAGCCAACACTGCCATTCACTGTTATCATGGCTGATCATCCACAATCAGTACCCCATGCCTGCCTTTACCCCATATCCCTTGACTCCGCTATCTTTAAGAGCTCTATCTAATTCTCACTTGAAAGCATCGAGAGAATTGACCTCCACTGCCTTCAGAGGCAGATTCAGTCGGCAGGCCTGCTGGATCACCTGGTCGTTAACTATTCTAACACCACTTCCCAATCCCATACCGACCTTATTGGGGCAGGATTTCAGAAAGAGGAAGCACGTTTCTGTCCTGGGCCTCCTCCGTTGCCAGAGTAAGGCTAAATGCTAACTGGAGGAAGAGCCGTATGGCAGCAACTCCACTGCTGCTCCACCTTGCCGCCCCTATGATCTTATGACCTCCGTATTACCTGTTCAATATCGCAGACTTGCCCACATGCACATGCATCTGGTTGGAAAATATTTTCCTTTAATGTTCAAGGTAAAATCAAAATGTTGGTTGAAACTAAAGTTTGATCTGGAAGAACGGAATGGAAAATGTGCGTAAATGAAACATGCCAGAAAGAGTGAGAAATCACTGGACGTGTCTGCCAAATGGGAAGTGACAAAAACATCAGACATAATCAATGTATAGATTACTTTTGTTTCGGGTTAAGATGTGATGGGATGAGGTGAAAAAGCCCTGTTGCTTTTATCAACCACTTAATGGGCTTTCATTTTGTTCCCTCCAACCCTCACAGTTTTTTTAATAACCTATAGACGAATCAAATTAAAATGTATGCCCACTTTATGAATTATAAATAATTTACTGGAGAAAAGCACGTCGCAACAGGATGCCAATGTTTAAAGTTGAAACAGGGAACTGCAGATGTTGGTTTATGAAAAAAGCATACAAAGTACTAGAGTAATTCAACGGGTCCGTTAATCCAACACTTTGTGTCATTTTTGGAAAGCAACGTGTCGGAATTAACCTGAATCTGCATGGAGTTTTTGATCTTTTCATAATCATAATCATACTTTATTAGCCAAGTATGTTTTGCAACATGCAAGGAATCATTTATCACACAAGCAGAAGTAAAAGGGAAATACCAATAAATGCCAATGGCAGAAGAACTCTACATTATAGAAAAGTCAGACACAAAATGCTGGAGTAACTCAGAGGGTCAGGCAACATCTCTGAAACAAAAGGAGTAGGTGACGTTTCAGGTCGAGACCTTTCTTATTATGTTGAATTCAGAACTTGTTGAGGTGTGGGTGTAGAACTACAAAGGTAATTCCTTTGCTGAAAGTTCCGACCTGAAACGTCACCTATCCATGTTCTCCAGAGATGCTGCCTGATCTACTGAGTTATGGCCCTGTCTCACGGTGCGAGTTGACCCACGAGGTACTCCGAGTGAAAGACTCATGGTTGTGTATGAGACTTCAAGTTTATGATCAAGTGTTTAACCGAGTTCCCACGGGGATGTCATTGCTGCGATGTTCCAACTTCCTCTCCCGAGTTACCAAGTTCCTCTCCCGTTACTCTTGAGCCAACCGTGAATGAAGGTATGTTTTAATAAAGCAACAAGACATCTCCACCCTGCGGCTTTGAGTTAAAGATAAATTCAGCACGGCCGCATCTATTGATATGACCTACAAACGGAAAATGCGCACCCTCCAGTGCCAGAGCAGTTATACTTATGATTTGTTTGAAACACACATCATGTAGTTAGAAGACCAGCGGGCGAAGGTTTGTTATATTTTAATTGAATTTACTGTCAGGTCTACACACTGCGGGGAGATGGGAGATGAAATTTTTGAATGTGGACGGGTGTCTCCGCCCCTGCTCTTTCTAAGCGGTCAGAAGAGGTGAAAAGGTTAAGAGCGAACTGGTCGAGATGAAAGAGCAGGTTGAGGGCTCGATGATCATTTTGTTCATACAATTGAGGAAGTTATGACTAAATCTGAAGCACAAACCGAGTGCTTTGGAAAATCGTTTCAATTCCGTCGGCACCAACCACGGAAGAAGAGTTTGAAGCTGTTTAAGGTGCAGGTTTAACTAAATACGTAAGCACTGCAGCTTTGACTTCGCAGTAAGCATGGGTCAATATCGACCTTTGCTTCACGAGCAGCTTTTCCCTTTGGAGGCCAAGGAGATTGCAGATGCTGGAGTCTGGGACAAAAGCAAACTGCAGGAAGAAGCCAACGGCCAGGCAGCATCAGGGAAACGAGTAGTCAACCCGAAACATCCGTGTACATTTTATGATTTCCCTCCAAAGATGCAGTCTCCCGTGGTTTGTCTGCACAACTCTCTCCCCTTTCTCTCCCAACACGGGGGGGGGGGGGGGTGGGGGGAACACGAGATAGTTTAAACAGACCTTGCTGCCACTTCATGCTTCTGTTGTGCATAATTCAGCAGCAAAACCTCTCTTCCCCTTACCCAGCGACGCCCGATTCCTCGCACCCCCACAAGTTCACATCGACGAGGGAAGAGTGAGTGAAGGAGGGTCCCACCCGAAACATCACCCGTTCCTTCTCTCCAGAGGCGCTGCCTGTCCCGCTGAGTTACTCCAGCACTTTGTGCCTATCGTCGGTGTAAACCAGCATCTGCAGTTCCTTCCTACACACGGACGGTGAAGTGCCTCGGCCAAATTGCACGTATCCTCGGCCAAACCACACACACCAATAAGTACTGGGATTGTTTTAGTTTGGGCTCAGTGTGGTGTCCATAGCCTGGGCACACTGCCGGAAAAAGTATCGATAAATATGTGTGGAACTTTCATAAATAAGGGGTTAGATAGGTCTGGAGTGTGGTGTTAACCGCGGGACTGTGCCCTGCTGAGATAGACACGAAATGCTGGAGTAACTCAGTGGGACAGGCAGCATCTCTGGAGAGAAGGATTGGGTGACGTTTCGGGTCGAGACCCTTCTTCACATCAGCTGAAGCAGATCTGTGTGTTCGGACTGGATGGACTAAACCGCCCCACCTACCGCAAGATCAAAACGATGCTGACATTTCCACTATATATGTTATTTAATTCCTCCGTCAGAACCGGTGCGTTCAGTGGGGATTTTCTCGACGGAGGAGCGAGGATGATATTGAGAAATAAAGTGGCGGGAGAGGATCCAAACAAAAAGAACTAAACTAATTCTGGTTTAAAAAGAGAATATGTCTGTTAAAAAAAACCCAGAGGAAATTAGTTGTTTCTAGTAAAGAGCGGAGTCATTCCATTATGAATCATTGATTCTCAATGTATTTTTATAAATTAGATAATTTGAAATGCTGCAGTTTTGAATGGTAAAGCCGGGCTTTTGCATCATTTCTAAAATCCAGGAGATGATTTTACGCAAATATCGGACCTATTTATTTTCTCGTTCTCGCTTTTAGGTTCCGATGCGTTTATTTTGTCACCCAAGTAAATAGATACAGGTTATAAATATTTTAAAATATTGTACAGTGGTTTAACACAATGGGTGGCGTTTCGGGTAAGTCTGAAGAAGGGTCTCGACTCCATTCCTTCTCTCCAGAGATGCTGCCTGGTCCGCTGAGCTCCAGCATTTTGTGTCTATCTTTGGTCCAGTCTTTACTCGAGCGAACGAACAGATTATAAGAAAGTTCCCACGGTAGACTCACGAGTCACTAAGGTAAACGCACGGGCCACTTACAACGAGTTTAAATGTTTAAATTTTTAACTTGAACAGTTAATTTGACTCGTGGAAAAATTCAAACATGTTTGATTTTTTTCACGAGTTAACAAGTTGCCCGGGTACCTGCCGTTAGTGCCACGAGTCGATAAATTGCTTGTGCGAGTTCCGAATTTCCCGCTACGTGATCACCACAAGTGAAAACTCGGGGTCACTCGTGGGCCAACTCGCACCGTGAGACAGGGGTTTTATTCCAGCACTTTATGTCTTACTTGGAAGGAATATTTAGTTCAGTTTAGAGATGCAGCATGGAAACTAGTCCATTGGCCCAGCATGTCGACCACCAATCACCCGTTCATGCTAGGTCTATGTTATCCCACTTTCTCATCCACTCGCTTCACACTAGGGGCAATCGACAGTGGCCAAATAACCTACAAATACACACATCTTTGGGATGTGGGAGGAAACTGGAGCACCCGCAGGAAACTCACGCGGTCACAGGGAAAATGCGCAACGTCCACACAGACAGCACCTGAGGTCAGGATCGAACCCGAGTCTCTGGTATGTGAGGAACCAGCTGTACGAACTGTGCCAGTGTGCCGTAAACTAAAGTAAAATGTGTAGTTATCCATGTAGCTTCAGAGAGCAAGCAGTTTTGCCCTTTATTTCTGTTCAAAAACAACAAGAGTGAAGCTGCTGAGAGTGTCCTTGAGGCAACATTTGACGAGGAAAACAAAAATAGATTATAACAGAAACAATCACAGTGGTGTAGCGATAAGCTGCTGCCTCACAGCGCCAGAGTCTCGGCTTTGATCCTGATGGTGCTGTCTGTATGGAGTTTGTACCTTCTTCCCGTGACCAAGTGGGTTTTCTCCGGGTGTCCGGTTTCCTCCCACACTCCAAAGACATACAGGTTTGTAGGTTAATTGGCTTCAGTGAAATTGTAAATTATCCCTAATGTGTAGGATAGTGCTAGTGTTCAAGTCTCAAGTCTCTAAAGTCTAACCAGCAGGTCAGGCAGCATCAATGGGAAGGATCCATCCTCCCCCTTCCAAAGTCTACAATCAGTTCTTTGGTTTTGCTGGTGTTGAGGGCCGAGTTATTGTGCTGGCACCATTTTGTCAGTCGGCCGATCTCACTTCTATTCTCTGACTCGTCCCCATCAGTAATACGTCCCACAACAGTGGTGTCGTCAGCGAACTTGATGATGGAGGTCGCACTATGACCGGCTACGCAGTCATGAGTATAGAGTGAGTACAGCAGGGGGCTGAGCACACAGCCTTGAGGTGCTCCCCTGCTGATCGTTTTCGAGGCTGACACATTTCCACCAATACGAACTGACTGTGGTCTGTGAATGAGGAAGTCGAGGATCACTTCATCAGGTATCCAGCATCTGCTGTTTTATTGTTTCATCACTTCATATGCAAGTACTCCGTACACACAGCACTGGTGGCATGGCGCTCCTCAGAAGCTTTTGTTTTGGATCAGACAATGTATGATTCAAACATTTAGTTACACAAGAAACTGCAGGTCGCAACCTGACATTCTGCCTATCCATTGCTTCCACACATGCTGCCTGACCCATTGAGTTACAAGGTGGACAAAAATGCTGTAGAAACTCAGCGGGTGAGGCAGCATCTATGGAGCGAAGGAATAGGCGATGTTTTGGGTCGAGACCCTTCCTCAGTCTGAAGAAGGGTCTCAACCCGAAAAGTCACCTATTCCTTCGCTCCATAGATGCTGCCTCACCCGCTGAGTTTCTCCAGCATTTTTGTCTACCTTTGATTTATCCAGCATCTGTAGTTCTTTCTTACACATTGAGTTACTTGAGTACATTGTGTTTTTATTCAAACATATTTTCACTTCAGCTGATGCCCTTTGACTGGAATACGCCGGTGGCAAAGGTTTTGAGTCTAGAAATACAGCAGGAATTCAGGCTACTTTAGGCTGCAGATAGCATGTGCATTCTAATTATAGAAGTGTACAAATAGAGTAACTTTTCATTAGTGTCTGACTGTCCTTGGGATGTTACATTTTATTGCAACTGAAATGGTAATATACCAGGTCATTAAATCATCCTACCTTGATGAGTCCTCTTTGTAAGCAGAGTGGCACAGTGTCTATGGGTGGCACAGTGTGTATGGGTGGCACAGTGTGTATGGGTGGCACAGTGTGTATGGGTGGCACAGTGTGTATGGGTGGCACGGTGTGTATGGGTGGCACAGTGTGTATGGGTGGCACAGTGTGTATGGGTGGCACAGTGTGTATGGATGGGTGGCACAGTGTGTATGGGTGGCACAGTGTGTATGGGTGGCACAGTTTGTATGGGTGGCACAGTGTGTATGGATGGGTGGCATGGTGTGTATGGGTGGCACAATGTGTATGGGTGGCACAGTGCATAAGGGTGGCACAGTGCATAAGGGTGGCACAGTTTGTATGGATGGGTGGCACAGTGTGTATGGGTGGCACAGTGTGTATGGGTGGCATGGTTTGTATGGGTGGCACAGTGTGTCAAGTCAAGTCAAGTTTTATTCGTCACTTGCACATAAAGGCAGTGAAATGAATTTGCCAGCAACGGCACAATGAAAAAAAGAACACACAATACACAATAAAAATTTAAAACAAACATCCACCACAGCATTCTTCACTGTGGTGGAAGGCACAAATTTGGCCAGTCCTCCTCCATTTTCCCCCGTGGTCGGGACCTCAACCCTCCGCAGTCGTCGCTGCGGGCGCCCAGATGGTCAGACAAGGTAAGTCCAGGTAAGTCCTGAATCGGTGCCTCCCCATCGGAGACCGCAGCTTCAGGCTGGTGTAGGCCGCAGGGCCGGCGGTCGAAGATCTAAAGTCCCTGCCACGCCGCAGCCAGAAGCACCGCAGACTGCAGGGCCGGCGGTTGGAGCTCCACTCCAGGGATCCCCGGAGAGGGATCCCAGGCTCCGGATGGTAAGTCCCCGCAGTGGGCCGGCGGTCGGAGCTCTTCTCCTCCCGGGTCCCCAACGAGGGATCCCAGGCTCTCGACGCAGTGCTAGCTGGAGCTCTGCAGACCGTAGCTTTAGGCTGCCGCGGGCCAGTGAACTGAGCGCCCGCTCCGGCGAGGGCTGAGCGCCCGCTCAGCGACGAAAGCGTCCTCGCTGCGCCCGCGGCTGAAGCCCCTGGCACGTCTCCGGGAAAGGCTGCACCGATCCTTGTTGTTAGGCCACGGGGGAGGCGACATGGAAAAAGCCGCCTCTCCGTGGAGGAGGCGACCAAAACGATTTCCCCCTTACCCCCCACTCAAGACACACAGAGAAACATAAAAAATACACATTAGGACACACTAAAAAAACAAAAAAACTAGAAAAAACTAATACGCTGCTGGCAGCGCTTCCGGCTTGCAGCGCCCCCACCGACAAGTGGGTGACATAGTGTGTGTGGGCGGCATGTTGCGTCTATGGGTGGCATGGTGTATGGGTAGTGTGGTGTATGTGGGTGGCACAGTGTATATGGGTGGTGTGGTGTATGGGTGGTGTGGTGTATGGGTGGTGTGGTGTATGTGGGTGGCACAGTGTATATGGGTGGTGTGGTGTATGGGTGGCATGGTGTATGGGTAGTGTGGTGTATGTGGGTGGCACAGTGTATATGGGTGGTGTGGTGTATGGGTGGTGTGGTGTATGGGTGGTGTGGTGTATGTGGGTGGCACAGTGTGTATGGGTGGTGTGGTGTATGGGTGGTGTGGAGTATGGGTGGTGTGGAGTATTAGTGGTGTGGTGTATGTGGGTGGCACAGTGTATATGGGTGGCATGGTGTATGGGTGGTGTGGTGTATGTGGGTGGCACAGTGTATATGAGTGGCATGGTGTATGGGTGGTGTGGTGTATGGGTGGTGTGGTGTATGGGTGGTGTGGTGTATGGGTGGTGTGGTGTATGGGTGGTGTGGTGTATGTGGGTGGCACAGTGTATATGGGTGGCATGGTGTATGGGTGGTGTGGAGTATGGGTGGTGTGGTGTATGGGTAGTGTGGTGTATGTGGGTGGCACAGTGTATATGGGTGGTGTGGTGTATGTGGGTGGTGTGGAGTATGTAGGTGGCACAGTGTATATGGGTGGTGTGGTGTATGGGTGGTGTGGTGTATACGGGTGGCACAATGTATATGGGTGGCATGGTGTATGGGTGGTGTGGTGTATGTGGGTGGCACAGTGTATATGAGTGGCATGGTGTATGGGTGGTGTGGTGTATGGGTGGTGTGGTGTATGGGTGGTGTGGTGTATGGGTGGTGTGGAGTATGGGTGGTGTGGTGTATGAGTGGTGTGGTGTATGGGTGGTGTGGTGTATGTGGGTGGCATGGTGTGGTGTGGGTGGGTGTGGTGTATGGGTGGTGTGGTGTATGGGTGGTGTGGTGTATGGGTGGTGTGGTGTATGGGTGGTGTGGTGTATGGGTGGTGTGGTGTATGGGTGGTGTGGTGTGTAGACATTTACCTTTAGTATTTGGAACCTGAGATCAACTCCAGCCTAGCAAGTCTTCTATGTCAGGTATAAGTGAGTTACGTGAAATTAATATGAGCAGTTTCTCTCCAATCCTTGTAAGAATTATCTGTGGCATCGAGCCTCATTTTAGTTGCTAGTAATGGACAATAATAATATTAGATATAGCAATATAGGTGCAAGAATGGGAATAAATGCTTAGCTTGCAGAGTGCGCGGTGCTTCCTGAGCCTGGGCCTGGGGGATTCGGATAATGAGAGTGTGTCGCTGTGTTTGATCATTGAGTGGTTAATGACGTTAATTGGAAGCCTTCCAATTGCCAGCACTAATAACCCTCACCTTGATGAGCACAGAAGTTTATTTAAAACCTCTCCCATCATAACTCATCCCCCTGGTACATTAACTTTCTTATCAAAGCCAACGTGTAAATACATTAACTTCGACCATTGAAACCCATTCTTATAGAACATTAACACTTCCAATGAAGCTCCCTGTCTTATACATTACCTTTTACACCAGAGCCCATCCTTTTAACACATTAATGTCCAAAGAGACTTATCCCTATGTACCTGTTCTTATACTGAAGCTCACACAACTGGTCTTTTAACTATCCCATCAAACTCCAAGAATAAGGGGTAAGCCATTTAGAACGGAGATGAGGAAACACTTTTTCACAGAGAGTTGTGAGTCTGTGGAATTCTCTGCCTCAGAGGGTGGTGGAGGCCAATTCTCTGCATACTTTCAAGAGAGAGGTAGATAGGGCTCTTAATGATAGCGGAGTCAGGCGATATGGGGAGAAGGCAGGAACGGGGTACTGATTGTGGATGATCAGCCATGATCACATTGAATGGCGTTGCTGGCTCAAAGGGCCGAATGGCCTACTCCTGCACCTCTTGTCTATTGTCTATTGCTAAACTCTCCTTGATTACATAAACCACTGGAGTAACTCAACAGGCAGCATCTCTGGATAGAAGGAATGGGTGACGTTTCGTGTCGAGAACCTTCTTCAGACCCGGGTCTCAACTTGAAAAGTTCAAGTTGAAGTTCAAGTTTGCGTTTATTGTCACATGCGCCAATTAAGGTGCCGTGAAATTTGAGTTACCATACAGCCATATGAAGTGAAAAGCAACAATACACACAGCCACATAAAATAAAATTTAACATCAACATCCACCACAGTGGAATCAACATTCCTCACTGTGATGGGAGGCAATAAAGTTTAGTCATCTTCCTCCTTTGTTCACCCGTGGTCGGGGCCATTGAACGCTCCGTAGTTCGCCGCTACAAACGGTCCGATGTTCAGGCCCTCTCGTCGGGATGATCGATACTCCGACGTCGGGATGGATCGGAACGCTCCGCAGCAAGGTGTTCCTGAGTCAGCCACTTCTTACCGGAGACCGCGGCTTCACGATGTTAAAAGTCCACAGGCCCCGCGGTCGGAGAACTTCTTCTGGCGATCCTCGACATAGGATCTCAGGCTCCACGATGTGAAATCCCCGCTGCGCCCGCAGCTTGAAGCACCAAGCCGGTCTCCAGGAAAGGCCGCACCACTCCACATCGTTAGGCCGCTGGGGGGGAGCGGGGGAGATGCTGCATGGAGATAAATCGTATCTGCGTCGAGATAAGTGGCTGAAAGAGGTTTTTCCCGATTCCCCCACCCCGCCTCCCACATAAAACCAAGACCAAGAAACATTAAAACATATTTTTGAGACACTAAAAATTATAAAAACAGAGGGGACAGACAGACTGTTGGTGAGGCAGCCACCGATGGAAAGTCACCCCATTCCTTCTATCTACAGATGTTCCCAGTGCCGCTGAATTACTCCAGCATTTTGTGCCTATCCCAGTTCTCAAATGTAAACTAATCCCTCTAATAGATTAATTCTCAATCTCATCGTCTACTACTGAAACTTCAACTGAAGCCTTTCCCTCCAGTACATTAGCACAGCCACTGAACCCCAGTCACTTCCGTGCTTTTAATGGCATCTATTTTGAATAACTACAATCCAATCCACTCCACTCTAAACAGATCATTACCTGAGCCATTAACCTTGTTTCTCGTTGCTCAGTTGACCTGCTGATTATTTTCAGCATTTTCTATTCTTATTTTTCCTCTCAACTCTCTGTCGTGCCAATTACACCAAATTTCTCCCAGTCTTAGATAATGCAAATTATTTATTTTTCTGTTGCTGATTTCCAGTCTTCTCTTCCGTTCCGATTTGCTTGATTTGGTTTGAAGTGGCAGCCAAGTGATTCCCTTATCTGTGCCATTTAATACGGAGAATATCTTGCTGAAAGGTGCTGTGTTAACCATCTCATTGATGAAGAATCCCAGCTGTAAGCTGTCCTCGTTATACATCGACCTTATACCTGGGGTCAGTCTTGTTGCTCTCTCCACACCAAATATCCTAAAGCGAAGCAAGATAGACCACTCCTGCTCAATGCAATGGGCTGACATGTAGTACGCAACGGAGCGGAACGTGGACATTTTTTTCATCCATTTCTGTAACCTGACCCGACCCAACCCGACTCGCAGTGTAATCAGCGTTGTGGGTGAACAGATTGTGTTAATAAATTATATTTCTGAAAATTAGACGATTTTTCCCAAATAACTTTTATTTTTACCAGGATGTTTCCGTAAACGGCTTCCGTCTCCGCACTGGTATCCTACGGGTTCTTTGGTGCAGAGATGGAAGCCGGTTACGGAAATGGGGCGGAAAATTACCCTTGAATCTGCCCATGATCGTACTACGTCTTTTTCGTCGAGTTATCTATCGTGCTCGCTACACTCCCTGTAATCCAGGGGTCGGCAACCTACAGCCCACGGGCCGAATGCGGCCTGCAGTCGTATTTTTTTTGCTCAGCGGAACGGATATAATCCCACGAACAGGGCAAAAGGTGGACCTAGAACAGTGAGCGCTGCAAAACAGCAGAGTAAAGACACCGTGTCACACTGACTGCTGTGAGACAAACAAACAGACAGAGAGACAGAGAGGGGTTGAGTCAGTAATGGCCGTCTAGCAAACTGTCTGTCAATCAATCAATCAATCAGTTTTATTTGTCACTTGCACTTTATGTTTGCCAGCAGCGGCACAATGAAAAAGAACACACAAAAACACAATAACAATTTAACACAAACATCCACCACAGCATTCATCACTGTGGTGGAAGGCACAACATTTGGCCAGTCCTCCTCCATTTTCCCCCATGGTCGGGACCTCAACCCTCCGCAGCCGTCGCTGCGGGCGTCCAGATGTGCAGACAAGGTAAAAAGTCCAGGTAAGTCCTGAATCGGTGCCTCCCCACCAGAGACCGTGGCTTCAGGATGGTGTAGGCTGCAGGGCCGGCGGTCGAAGATCTAAAGTCCCCGCCACAACGCAGCCAGAAGCACCGCAGACCGCAGGACCGGCGGTCGGAGCTCCTCACCAGGGGTCCCCGGCGTGGGACCCCGCTCCTGATGGTAAGTCCTCGCCGCGCGCGCGGTAGAAGTTGGCCACGGGCCGGTGGTTGGAGCTTCTTCTCCTTCCGGGTCCCCAACGAGGGATCCCAGGCTGCGGACGATGCACCAGCTGGAGCTGTGCAGACCGCGGCTTCAGGCTACCGCGGGCCAGCGAATGGAGAGCTCCCCTCCGGCGACCCCCGACGAGGCTCGCCGCTCTGCGACAAGAGCACACACTGCGCCCGTTGCTGAAGCCCCGGGCACGTCTCCGGGAAAGGCCGCACCGATCCTCGATGTTAGGCCACGGGGGAGGCGACATGGAAAAAGTTGCTTCTCCGTGGAGGAGGCAACCAAAACGGTTTCCCCCTTACCCCCCCCCCCCCCCCCACCCCCACCCCTCCACTCCAGCCCCCATAGAAGACACACAGAGATACATTAAAAACATACATTAGGACTCACTAAAAAAACAAAAAAAGTAGAAAGGACTAACACATGCTGGCAGGGCTGCCTGCTCGCAGCGCAGCCACCGACCTGTCGTAGCCCTTCTCTGTACTTGTTGTTTTGAGTGTGTGTTAAGGGTATGTTTTGGTGTTTCTTCGTATGTTTTATGTGGGGGAGGGGACAGCGAATAGGGGGAAACTTTTCTTGTTTTGTTGCAAACCGTCCCGAGGCCGGAGTTTCGATCATCCCGACGAGAGGGTCTGAAGACCGGGCAGTCGTCACACTGAGGTATGTTGATTCCATTGTAGTCGATGCTCATGTTAAACTGTTTTCAATGGTTGTGTTAAATTAAATAGTTGTTTTTGCACAATAAAGGTGAAGATGATCTTAAGATTCTTGAGGGTTGTTTCAATACCAGCGTCTCCAACTAACTCCTATGTTCAGTAGACATAATATTTCTTAACTATATAAATATGTCAAAGTTTATTAACTATGGCGATAGATGCGGCCCTCCAACCGCTCACAGACCCGGGACCCGTCCCCTAGACAGAAGCGGGTTGCCGACCTCTGTTCTAATCATTATTTACAGCTCAATTAACAGAAGCGAGTTGTCTCGGACTGACGTCTGCCATTGCTGCTAGCCTATGTGAACATGAACTCTGCTAGACTTGTTGCGTGACGCCGACATTTTACATTCCTTCTACCTTGCCTCTTCCAGTTCCCTTTTTGAGTGGCTCCTGCTAACTCTGTGACTAACGCACATTCAGAAAACATCACCCATACCTGATCTTCCAAATAGTGAAAGGCCTGGACAGAGTGAATGTAGAGAGGATGTTTCCACTAGTGGGAGAGTCTAGCACCAGAGGCCATCACCTCAGAATAAAAGGGCGTACTTTTAGAAAGGGGGAATTTCTTTAATCAGAAGGTGGAGAATCTATGGAACTCATTGCCACAGATGGCTGTGGAGGTCAAGTCAATGGATATTTTAATGGTGGAGATTGGCAGATTAAGGGTCTCGACCCGACACGCCACCCATTCTTTCTCTCCAGAGATGCTGCCTGTCTCGCTGAGTTACTCCAGCATTTTGTGTCTCCCTTGATTAGTAAGGGTCAGGGGTTATGGGGAGAAGGCAGGAGAATGGGGTTGAGGGAAAGATGGTAAGTAATTTTTATTGATATAGCACTTTTTAAATCAAGTCACGTTGAAGCCAAAGTGCTTTACAGAGAAGAAATTAGATTTCCATACATCCTTATAAAATAAAAAATAAAAAAAGACACAGTACACTATAGGATTCACCATGAATCGTCCCCCCTACAGCAGAATCCACTGTGAGGGAAGGCACCAAAAAGTCCAGTCCTCCTCCTCCTCATAGTCCACCTGAGGTCGGGGCCTACTGTGGCCTCCTCAGCCAGTCCGATGTTTTCAGGCCCTCTTTGGGAAGCTGGAACTCCAGTGTCGGGTGAACACTCCTCTGCGGCTTGGAAATGTCTGGAGCGGCCGCTTCCTCCCCGGAGACTGCGGCACCCGAAGTCATAGATCAGCCATTATTAAGTGGTGGAGTAAACTTGATGGGCCGAATGGCCTAATTCTGCTCCAATAACTTACGAACTTCCAGAGAAGCCTCCCCACTCATATTCATCGTGTCAATTGTTGCTGATTCCTGCCGGCCTCTCAGTTGGTGGGTTAAAAGGTGCAGTAAAGTAGAGATGGGAAAATGAAGCTTTGTTTTTTTTCTTTCTCTCAATTGCCCGATTAGACCATCGATCAGAAGATTCTGTGGCAATCCTGGCATCACTATATCAGTGGCCATTCTTTTGTCTTATCCATCCCTCTCCTTCCATCTCTACTGCTTGATTTATTTCATGTGCGTAAGGGAATTACAGATGCTGGTTTGTACTGAAGATAGATACAAAGTACTGGAGTAACTCAGCGGATCAGGCAGCATCTCCGGGGAAAAACGATGGGGGACATTTCAGTTCGGGACCATCCTTCAGACTGAAAGTACTGGGGCGAGAACTGGTAGTAAGAAAAGACCTGAACAAAGCAAGACCAGCAACAGATGACTAAGGAAGGGGAAAGCCCATAACGGCCCACTGTTGGCTGGGGAAGAGGGGATAATGAAGGGATACAAGGATGGGAACAGTGGAACTAGTTGGATGACCAGGATAGAGGACGGGGGGGGTGGGGGGGGGGGGGGGGGGGGGGGGGAGGAGGGCGAGGGGGAATGCAAGTGTTACTTGAAATTGGAGAAATCAACGTTCATACCGCTGGGTTATAAGTTGCCCAAGGGAAATATCAGGTGGTGTTCCCCCAATTTGCATGTGGCCTCACTCTGACAGTGGAGGAGACCAAGGCAGAAAGGTCGTGGAATGGGAAAGAGAGTTGGGAAAATGTTTGGGAAATCAGGAGATTGCGTAGGCATGGGCGGACTGAGCATAAGAGTTCAGTGAAACGATTGCCCAGCCTGCACTGGGTCTCGCCGATATCTAGGGGACCACACCAAGAACAGCGGATACAGTAGATGAGGTTGGAGGAGGTGCAAGTAAACCTCTGCCTCACCTGAAAGGACAGTCTTCCCATATTTCTTTCTTCCCTATTCCAATGAAGACACTTGACCTGAAATGTTGATGTTTTTTTCCACAGATACTGAGTGGTTGCAGCATTGTCTGTTTTTACATCAGATTTACAGGTGATTGATTTTCATCTGCCTGGTCTTCATTGCCTCATTACATCAACTTCACAATCCTCTTTATTATGTAAACATTCATCTCCAAACCTGTCTAGCTTCTCAACCTTTCTCCAGATTTCAGACAACGTTCTTGTCTGTCCATTCTACCTGGGCTGGACTACTCTGTTAGCTAACCCTTGCCACCATTGCATTGGAGATATCAACCATCTCTACACCCTGGCATTCCTTCATAAGTTCATGTGATAAGAACAGAATTAGGCTATTTGGCCCATCAAGTCTACTCCACCATTCAATCATGGCTGATCTATCTTTCCCTCTTAACCCCATTCTCCTGTCTTCTTCCCATAACCTCTGACACCCGTACTAATCAAGAATATATCTATGTCTGCCTTAAAAATATTCATTGACTTGGCCTCCACAGCCTTCTGTGGCAATCAATTCCACAGATTCACCACCCTCTCACTAAAGAAATTACTACTCATCTCCTTCCTAAAGGAACGTCCGTTAATCCTGAGCCTATGCCCTCTGTCTATCCTCCTTCTGTCACCATGACCTACCTGTCCCTCTCAGGTTCCTAATATCTATAAGTAAAGTCCTGTTTGACCATAAGCCACATCCACCTTCTTAACCCAGATCATGCCCAGTTTGGCTTCTCCCAAAGCACATTAGAACATTTCATTGAATTAACGTTCAGTTTTTATGGTTATGTTTGCTCGACTGTGGAAACACAACTCGCACTTTCCCGACCAATGTGCAATGATGTTACATGATTTAGTTTAGTTTAGAGATACAATGCGGAACCAGGCCCTTCGGCCCACCAAGTCCGCACCGACCCACAATCCCTGCACACTTACACTATCCTACACACACTGGGGAGAATTTACAATTTTACTTCGGAGTCACGTGAGTGACTACGTGAAGAAGCCCCGCCAGGCGCATGCGCGTCATTACGTCGACGCATGTCAAGCTGAATGGGCTGGAGAGCGCAGCTCCACCAGCGGTAAGTAGACATTTTGCAGGTAAGTGAGTTTTTACAAACTTTGCTGCAAGTATTTAAGCTCCATAAATCTGGCTCGTGAGTCAGTAGGAGCTAGTGGTCATGGAGAGCGTTGCTAAAAAGTTTGTTCATAATAAGCGTGGGTCGCGCAGCGATGCGACTCCATCCCAGCGATCAGGTCGGGAGATAAGTGTGGTAACGCCAGTTCCGGTACCGGCGGCCGTTCCCCCGGTAATTGAACAGCCTCCAGCTGCTCCAGTGTCGCAGGGCACTGAGGCCACGACAATAGGGAAGAAAGCAAAAAGAAAGTCTGTCAGACCCGTGGTTTCTGATGGGTCTGATGAAGAAGAGGACTCCCCTCCACATCGGAAGAAAATATGGGGGAGGCTTGATCAAATGGAGCAAATGCTCCACAGCCTCATCAACCAGGGGTCCAAGGCCCCAGTGATTCCCCAGGCAACCTCACAAAGAGTTCCATATGCAGAATATGGTGCCTGTCCAGAATGGGAATCTTTCTCTCCAGCACCTTGTTTGGGTCTCCCTCGAGCAGGACTTGGGAGTGCCAGGGCAGGCTGACCCTGAAGCTGGTGTCCCTGCTCATGTGCACACACCAGAGCACAAGAGCCACGCTACGGGCATCCAGGATATAGCGCGAAACTTCGCTATACCGGAAGGGACTGGTGAGGCTATGGATGACAATCTAGCTGCCAATGTTGGCTTCTACTACTTGGCTTCTCACCAGCTCCAGGGGACCATCATGACTGAAACAACAGCCCGATATAAAACACCCGTCAATTGTGCTTCACTCAGGGTGCCCACCGTAAACTCGGCAATATGGGCACCCATGAGTGCAACGATGCGAGGACAGGAAATGCGCTTTCAACGTGTCCTCAAACTGGTGGCAGCAGGCATGACGGCGTTCGGGAAGATGGTCAAAGGGTCACCTATGTCAAAAACCCAACAAGATATGCTCACATTATTTTGCAATGCCTACTTTGAGGTGAACTGTATGAGGAAGATCGCCATTTGGCCAACCTTGAATCCAAGGTTCGCAGGCCTGTGTAGGGCTAGTAATATTCAAACACTGGATTACGTATTCGGCGAAGACCTCCCCAAGCAAATTAAGGACATTGACGAGGAGGCAAAGACAATTGGGCTTATAAAACCCTTCATCCCTGCTCCCAGGACGGCATATAAACAGCCAGGTGGGATACGCAGGGGGTCGGATCCTGGGGCAGGGCCCAGCAGAGGGAGGCCGACGGGTCGAAGATATTACTCACCAGTACAACCCAACAACAACCCCAATAACAGGAGAAGGAGACCTTCCAGGCCGGGTGTCGAGGTACAGGACCTTCATTCCATCAAGATAAAACTTCTGGGGTACAACCTTCGGTTGGGGGTAGATTGCAATTATTTTATGATGAATGGTGCTGCATAACATCTGATCGGTTTATACTCGATACTGTGTCAGGCTCTACAATAGAGTTTATGGCAGGTGTTGATCCACCTGTACAGCATATGCCTAATAGAATCTTGGTATTTGCTGCACCAGAAACTCGGCAGGTAAAAGAAGAAATTAAACATTTGTTCCAGAAAGGGGTGATTGAGAGGATGATTAACCATCCTCAACAATTTGTGTCCAATATATTCCCCAGACCGAAAAAAGATGGGGGTTGTAGAGTCATTCTGGATCTCACCCACTTAAATTCCTACGTTCAGTATAGGCATTTTAAAATGGACACCTTCGATACTGCAAAACAGCTGTTATCATAAGGCTGCTATATGGCGACTATAGATCTAAAAGATGTATATTATTCAGTACCAATTCATCATCATTATCGCAGATACTTGAAATTTGGTTGGATGGGACAGCTGTGGCAATTTAAAGCATTACCTAATGGGTTAACTTCAGCTCCTAGGCTGTTCACAAAATTATTGAAACCAGTGCTGGCGCTACTGAGGGCCCAGAATCACATTGTAATGGCTTATCTAGATGATATTTTAATCGTAAGCAACACTCGGGGATACAGCTGAAGAATCAGTTTCAGCAACCACACGCCTGTTTGAAAGGTTAGGGTTTCTGGTCCATCCAACAAAATCTAAGTTACAGCCAGCCCAAACAATTGATTATTTGGGCTTTGTCATTGATTCAGTTGATATGTCATTAACTTTGCCAACAGCCAAGGCTGTGGATATCAGAAATGCCTGTACTTGTCTCGCTGAGAAACCATATCCCTCCATCCGAGAAGTAGCCAGGGATATTGGTAAATTGGTAGCAGCTTTTCCTGCTGTAGAGTTTGGACCTCTGCATTATCAAAGTCTACAACGAACCAGAGAACAAGCACTAAAAGAGCGTGCAGGTCATTTTGATAGGTGCATGCAGTTACCAACCAGAGCCTTAGATCAATTGCAATGGTGGATTATCAATGTTGCACAAACTACTAAAAATATTTTGGTTCAGCAACCTTCAGTGGTTTTACAGACTGATGTGAGCGCTCTCGGATGGGGAGCTACGGACAGCAAGTCTAGCTGTTGTGGTAGATGGAGTGTACAAGAGGATTTAATTCTCCACAGGCATGGTATGAATTATTTGGAGTTATTGGGGGCATTTTATGGATTAAAAGCTTATTGTTCGACAATGAATAATTTACACGTTCAACTCCAGGTTGATAATACCACAGCTGTGGCATATATCAATCACATGGGAGGAGTAAGGTCAGTATCATGTCATAATCTGGCTAACCTCATGTGGCACTGGTGTATCTCCAGGAACATCTGGCTCTGAACTATCTACCTACCCGGTAGAGACAATGTGGTGGCAGACCATGGGTCACGAAAGTTCAATGACAATACAGAATGGATGTTAAATCCTGAAGTTTATTAAATGATTGTCAGCTGCTATGGGTTGCCAGATATTGATCTGTTTGCATCCAGGCTAAATCACCAGTTGCCTAAATATGTTTCATGGGAACCGGATCCAGTAGTGGTGAATGCATTCTCGCTACATTGGGGACATACATTCTTCTATGCTTTTCCCCCATTCTGCCTGATTAGGCAATGTCTCACCAAAATAGAGCAGGACTCCGCCACAGGCGTTTTGGTGGTTCCAGACAGCCATGGTTCCCATTGGTGCTCAGAATGATGACTCAGCCATTCATGACGATCCCCAGCTGCATCCAGTAACAGGAGAAAGTCATCCGTTACATGACCGTATTAATTTGTTGATCTGCAGGTTCTGACCAGACCGTTCCAAGGAAGGTGGAAAGTGGTGAAGTCATTGGACAAAGTCAGCATGGATTTATGAAAGGTAAATCTTGTCTGACGAATCTTATAGAATTTTTCGAAGATGTAACTACTAGAGTGGATAAGGGCGAACCTGTGGATGTGTTATATGTGGACTTTCAGAAGCCTTTCGACAAGGTCTCACGTAAGAGATTAGCATACAAACTTAAAGCACACGGTATTGGGGGTTCAGTATTGATGTGGATAGAGAACTGGCTGGCAGACAGGAAGCAAAGAGTAGGAGTAAACGGGTCATTTTCAGAATGGCAGGCAGTGACTAGTTGGGTACCGCAAGGCTCAGTGCAGGGACCCCAGCTATTTACAATATATATTAATGATCTGGATGAGGGAATTGAATGCAACATCTCCAAGTTTGCGGATGACACAAAGCTGGGGGGCAGTGTTAGCTGTGAGGAGGATGCTAGGAGGCTGCAAGGTGACTTGGATAGGTTTGGTGAGTGGGCAAATGCATGGCAGATGCAGTGTAATGTGGATAAATGTGAGGTTATCCACTTTGGCGGCAAAAACAGGAGGGTAGACTATTATCTGAATGGTGGCCGATTAGGAAAAGGGGAGATGCAACGAGACCTGGGTGTCATGGTTCACCAGTCATTGAAAGTAGGCATGCAGGTGCAGCAGGCTGTGAAGAAAGCGAATGGTATGTTGGCATTCATAGCAAAAGGATTTGAGTACAAGAGCAGGGAGGTTTCTACTGCAGTTGTACAGGGTCTTGGTGAGGCCACATCTGGAGTATTGCGTACAGGTTTGGGTCTCCTAATCTGAGGAAAGACATTCTTGCCATAGAGTGAGTACAGAGAAGGTTCACCAGACTGATTCCTGGGATGGCAGGACTTCCATATGAAGAAAGACTGGATAGACTCGGCTTGTACTCGCTGGAATTTAGGAGATTGAGGGGGGATCTTATGGAGACTTACAAAGTTCTTAAGGGGTTGGACAGGCTAGATGCAGGAAGATTGTTCCGGATGTTGGGGAAGTCCAGAACAAGGGGTCACAGTTTAAGTATAAAGGGGAAGTCTTTTAGGACCAAGATGAGAAAATCATTTTTCACACAGAGAGTGTGTGGAATTCAGGAAGACTTTGTCTGTGTGAGTCTCTGGTATTCTCTGCCACAGAAGGTAGTTGAGGCCAGTTCATTGGCTATATTTAAGAGGGAGTTAGATGTGGCCCTTGAGGCTAAAGGGATCAGGGGGTATGGAGAGAAGGCAGGTACAGGATACTGAGTTGGATGATCAGCCATGATCATATTGAATGGCGGTGCAGGCTCAAAGGGCCGAATGGCCTACTCCTGCACCTATTTTCTATGATTCTATGATTCTAAGGCCTTGGACTTTCGGATAGGACCATGGATGTCATAACTGCAGCTTGGAAAGATAGCACTAAGAAACAATATGTGTCTCTTATAAAGAAATGGGAGATGTTTTGTGTACAGTCAGATATATCTTATCATACTGCAAGCAAGTATTGGAGTTTCTTGCTATGTTGCATTTTGATCAGCACTTGAGTTATAGTGCCATTAATAGTGCTCGGAGTGCTTTGTCCTCCTATTTAGGACATTTTTCAGAACAACAATCTTTCGGGTCTCATCCATTAGTATCCCAATTCATGAGAGGAAATTTTAATATAAATCCTCCTAAGCCTAGATATACAGAAATCTGGGATGTCAGTATAGTTCTTACACTGCTTCGGTAATGGGCTCCAATTACGTCACTGTCTTTTCAGAAGTTAACACTTAAAGTGGTTATGCTCATGGCGCTAGTATCAGCACAACGAGTACAAACATTGCAAATGTTACGATTAGATTGTATGCATTTGTCTGTAGATAAAATTACTTTTCATGTCTATGATCTAATCAAGCAAAGCAGGTCAGGAATGGCTGGAACCAAGGTAATCTTTAAAGCATACCCTGTTGACCAAGCGTTATGTGTAGTTAAGCATCTGAGTCAATATATTGAGGTAACTAAGAATCTCAGAGGTTCTGAGACAGCAATGCTCATTACCCACAAAAAAACATATAACAAAGTGTCAGTACATACTATTTCTAGATGGTTAAAACAGGTTCTGGATTACGCTGGAGTAGACACTCATGTGTTTAAATCTCACTCCACCAGGGCGGCATCAACATCCGCGGCGAAGGCGCAGGACGTGCCGCTAGACAAGGTCCTCAGGGCTGCAGGATGGTCTAAAGAAGCAACATTTTCTAAGTTCAATGACAAACCTGTTTTGACAGTGCCTGGGTTTGGGCATGCTGTGTTGGGTTCCGTTTAATTTGGTTTGCTTTGTTTTATATCATTTTCTTTGTAATTTCCCCCTGGGATAGAGGGGTTATTACTGTCTATTGTTATTATTGTATTAAAATAGTTATTGAATAATTCAAAGCAATGTTCAATATATTATTTATTCACTACTATGTCAACTGAAGCAGTGTGTCGTATGGAGTGGATTCAACGGCATGAAATCAAAGAGCTTTGAAATCTTCACGTAGTCACTCACGTGACTCCGAATTAAAATAGTAAGATTAAACGAGAACATACCAGTTTGAAGTTTGATTCTTATTTTATGAGGAGTTACGATGAGGGATTATGTGCCCTCCGCTCCCAGCCCTCATAATCGAAATGATCATCTGGTAGTTCTAGTCTTCTCAAAGCCTTACTATGTTACTTTGGCTATTGCTTCTGTGTTTTCATGCCGCTGCTTTGAAGTATGACGTGCATGCGCCTGGTGGGGCTTCTTCACGTAATCCCTCATCGTAACTCCTCATAAAATATGGATAAAACTTCAAACTGGTAAGTTCTCGTTTAATCTTACTATTGTACCAAAGCCAATTAACCTACAAACTTGTACGTCTTTAGTGTGTGGGAGGAAACCAAAGATCTTAGAGGAGAAAACTCACGCAGGTCACGGAGAGAACGTAGAAACTACCCTCGTCAGGACTGAACCCGGGTCTCTGGCAACTCTACCTTTACGCAACTGTGCCACCCAATCTAATGACTTCTCAACCTTAAGTAATTCCACGGACTGTGACTGAGTCCTCTGATCGGATTCTCTCTGTACTTTTCACGCGTACAAACTTGATCTCACCTGATTACCACAGCCCAGTTAAATTACATAAGTTAAAAATAATCGAGGTTTGAGCATTGTTCCTCAGCACTATTCTACAATTCCCCTGGACCCACACTTGCCACGATTACGCACTGATTTATTCTTTCTTAAGAATATAGACACAAAATGCTGGAGTAACTCAGCGGGACAGGCAGTGTCTCTGGATAGAACGAATGGGTAATGTTTTGGGTCGAGACCCTTCTTCAGACTGAGAGTCAGGGAAGAGGGAAACTAGAGATATCGAAAGGTCAGGTGTGAAAAATGAGAGATCAAAGGGGAAGAAGTTTAAGGAAAATGTAAATTTTGTTTTCGAGGGGAAGGTGACAACGAGTTATACAATTTAACATGTAATCAGGAGGATAATCAGATTGCCGGAGAATTAGGATGGGGAGGGATGGAGAGAGAGGGAAAGCAAGGGTTACTTGAAGTTAGAGATGGTCTATTTGGATTAAGATTGTTTTTCATCACTTTGAATTTGTGCTTCTAAAATTTATAGTGAGATTCATCCAAACAGAGGCTTTTCATTTTTGGCTGAAGTTCTATTTGGAAATATGACTTGTTAATGACATTGTTTTATACTCCAAGGATCCATTGTGGGGAATTATATCTTCTTTGCCAAGGAAAATCAAACAGCATTATGTTTGATTCAGGCATAGCAGACAGTGTAGCAGAGAAATGGAATGTAAAGTACACAGATGTCCCCCTCATCAGTCAAAACTCCTTTCGACAGTCCACTCAGTTACTTGGAGTAAACAAATGAAATCGCAAATTAACTTGCGTTCCAACTCGCAGGTGCGAACACACTTTAATACATTTCAATTAATTAGCTATTGGAGTTGGGCTCCACACTCCCTCTTGCATATTAATCAATTAAATCATTTTCAGAATTTTCATAATTGTGTGAAAGGTTACTAATTAATTATCCAAACTGGCAGACCACAGATGTACAAATAGCTCAACACCCGAAATGCAAAACCAGCGATTAAAAATTGTTTCACACATTTTTAAATAATATTGGAAGATTTGCACCCTCGGGCTGCGAATCCAAGAATGTATGAATCACGCCGAGCCAATGAATGTTTGTAGCCGTTACCAGATGTTATCAGAGCTGCCTCAATGCAAGATTTGGTGATGGCAGCGTGAGATGTGAGGTAGGGGTGTTCCCTATTTGAGTCCTTGAGGGAGTCCTGCTCTTCACGTTGTGTTCATCACACACCTACGCACCAAATATTGTCTCTGCCAGATTATCCAAATACTATCACATCTCTGCAGGGGATTGATTGATCAATTGATCGATTGACTGACAGGTTTGAACTAGGGTCTCTGGCACAGTGAGGCACCAGCTATGCCACTGTGCTGCCCTAATACCCCTCATGGGGAAACCATAACTCAGGGTGAGAGGGTTTGTTTGTTTGACCATCGGCAGTGGAATTCCCCTTTGGTTACCAGTGTCAAACGTGCAAAAGGCATCAGCCTGTGCACACATCCCAATGATGTTCCACTGAAGCAATTGTCCAAGATGAGTAAAGTGGCGCAAGGAGCCACAGCGGTAGAGTTGCTGCTCACAGCACCTGAGAACCGGGTTTGATCCAGACAATGGGTGCTGTCTGTACGGAGTTTGTACATTCTCCCTGTGACCGCGTGGGTTTTCTCCAGGATCTCCAGTTTTCTCCCACACTCCAATGACGTACAGGTTTGTAGGTTAATTGGCTTGGTATAAATGTAAATTGTCTCTAGTGTGTGTAGGATAGTGTTAGTGTGCTGGGATCGCTGGTCGGCACGGACTCTGTGGGCCGAAGGGTCTGTTTCTGCGCTGTATTTGTAAAGTAAAAAGTACGACGGGAGACCAAGAGATGAGCACTGGTAACCTGGGATTAAATTAATCCTCATAATTTATTAACAATCGTAGTGATATATTTTGGTCAAAATATATAAACAAGCACTTAATGTGCTAATAAGACAAACCTTCGGAATGTTTAGCAGACAACTTTGGTGCAAATTGCTGACTATTACAAAGTGACGAGCAGAAACAGACTTGGATGCTGATTCCATGTGATTTTCATCCAGAGCCTGTGGACTCCACACATCCATTTCTACTGGTGATATGTGCAGTGCTCTGCAAACTGCACACCGCAAACACACTGCAGGGCTCGAAGAGTAGAGTGCACAGACTGCCAGAGGTTCTGGAGGATGAAGAATACCCTCTACCAGCATGTAAATGGTCACCACTTCAATCTTCTCACCTCGTGCCTTTTACAGTGCCGAAACAGGCCCTTTGGCTCACCGAGTCCCCACTGCCCAGTGATCCACATACACTAACATCATCCTACACACACTAGACACAATTTATAATTTTTGGCCCATTCAGTCCACACCGATGATCAATCACCCGTTTACACTAGTTCTGTTTTATCCCATTTTCTCATCCACGTCCTCCTCACTAGGGGCAATTTACAGAGGCCAATTAACCTCGAAACCCACTCGTCTTTTGTGATGTGGGAGGTAACCGGAGCACCCAGAGGAAACCCACATGGTCACAGGGAGAACATGCAAATTCCACACAAACAGCACAGAGGTCAGGATCGAACCTGGGTCTCTGGTTCAGTGAGGCAGCAGTTCAGTTCGGTTCATAGTTACGTGTACAGTGAGGTACCGAGGTACATTGATAAGCTTTTGTTGCGTGCTATCCAGCCCAAGGAAAGACAATGCATGATTACAATCGATCCATTTACAGAATATCGATAGATGATAAGGAAATAACATTTAGTGCAAGGTAAACCCAGCCAAGGATAGTCCGAATGTCACCAAGGCTGCTCTCTGGTTGTGGTAGGATGATTCAGTTGCCTGATAATATCTGGGAAGAAACTGTCCCTGAATCTGGAGGTGGACAAAAAAACTGGGGAAAATCAGCGGGTGTGGCAGCATCTATGGAGCGAAGGAATAAGCGACGTTTCGTGTTTGGAAGTGTGCGCTTTCACACTTCAGCTCCGTCACCTTCAGCATTGAGGCTTATGGAATGCAGATTCTGGAGAAGATTTCCTCTGGTCGGTGTCGCAGTAAAATAGCATACCTGTTGTGGAGATTTCTAACAAATACTGTTTAGACCAACACAGTTAAAACCTTATTAGCAGCAGAGAGAGGGACGTGTGTAATAATTCCAAGGGAGCTGAGGTCTTCAAGAGTCTCTCGGATGGCTCAGATGTATCCCAAGCTGCAAGTCGTGCTTGGATGAGTTGGGCCGGAAGGCCCGTTTCTGTGCTATATACCTCTATGACTCTACATTACAAGTCTGGATGATGGTCTGTACAAATTGCCACTTTAGTTAGCATGTTATTGCTTAATAGGGACATGAATGAGGCGCTTTGCTGCTGATCTTTGCTCTGTTCGTTCTTCTGTTAATTTCCAGTAGCCTATGATTCCCTGTGGTCCAACAATCTGTCTCTCTGGACCTCGAGTATGTTCATCGAGTGGAGATTTCAAAGGGCGGCGGATCTCTGGAATTCCCTACCATGGAGGGTGATGAAGACTGTATGATTGGGGTATTTAAAGTAGGAGGCAGATACATTCATCAACAACCAGGGACTTAAGGCGAATGTGGAACATCGAGGAGATGGCGGACTTTACTGGAGACCAACTTTTGAGAGCTGCACTGCGGGGAGGCTATGAGACTTTAGCATCGCGGAGCCCGCGATCCCTTTGCCAGGCATCGACCTCGGAGCTCCAACCGTGGGAGCTTGCAGACTAAACATCACAGAGCTCGCGGTCTCTGGTCAGAGGCCGACATCGTGAACTCCAAGCCACAGGAGCCAACGGGAGAGTTTCATTCGCCCCGATGGCGGAGTTTCGACCGCCCTGATGTGGGAACTTCGACTGCCGGCTGCAGGAGCTTCGACTGCCCCGACTGCGGGAGAATAAAGAGGAAGATGATTGGACTTTTTCGCCTTCCATCACAATGAGGAATGTGGGGAATCCACTGTGGTGGATGTTTATGTTAAGTTTTATGTAGTTGTGTGTCTTGTTGCGTATATTTTTCATACAGCTGTATGATAATTTGCGGACCACCTTACCTTACTTGGTGCATGTGACAAAAAAATACCTATGGAACCTTTGAACTGGCACAGAAGTGGCGATGGAACCTGGGCAGTTCAGCCATGATCATATTGAACATGGGGCAGGCTTAAGGGGCCGAGTGGCCTTCTCCTGCTACTTACTTGTGTTCGTGCACATCCATGTCTAACCGTTTTTGGTTGAGAAATCCAAAGATTCACAAGTCTTCAGCAAAATAGAAATTCCTCCATGTCTCATTCTTAATTGGGGCAATTATTATCTTGTGTTTCTGGGTTTGAGCACCTGGGGGGTAGATGTTCTCACCGTATCTCCTTTACTAATCTCTCCCATCTCCCTCAGGATCCTATGAACAAGAATTTACAGCTTGCATTAGAGTGGTTATGCAAGGACCTATTAAACAGCGGAGCACTGTTTAAATCCCCTGCAAGAAGCATCTCCTGAACCAATTAGTTTGGTGTAGAACTCAATGACGACCGAAAGAAATGCCCATGTCAATTATAGATTGAATTTACAAATTCAATCCATTTTGAATTTCATTCTGAAAATATCTTGGTATTTGTGGGTGACATTAAACATGGGAGGCACAGCTACAGAACTGCCAATGACAAAAAAATAGGTCAAGAGCCAAAAGTGTTTTATTGTCATATGTCCCAGATAGAACAATGACATTTTCACTTGAAGCAGCGCAACAGAATATGTAAACATAGTACTTGTTAGGTACTCCCCCCCCTCTGGTGAATGCTATGTATTTAACTCTTCTGTTTCTCTCCTGAGTGCAGGCCCCGTGGCTGGGAGTCAGGAATCAAGGGGTTAAGGGCTCCTGTACCTGATTGGCCAAGCTGCATCAGGTGACAGGTGACTCATTGAAAGCTTAAATACCAGGAGTCTCCCAGAATTATCTCTCTCTTCGTCGACCCTGAGTCGTGAGCAGGTTGCTGGTGTGAGCTGCAGGAGGCCTGGCCACATGGCATAGAACTTTGTGTATTATTACCTACACTTGTCAATTAATATTGAATTGGGACAGATAAGGACTGACCTGAGGGTTTTCGTGTATTTTGTTTCAGGGTTATTTCCATTTAGGCAGGTTAGAGACTCTAGTTCGACGGCCCATTGCGAGGCTGGCTGGAGCACTGTTATCTTTGTTTATTAGTTTATTCTTGTCCTTGACTGGGTTGTTTGAATCAGGTTTGGGTTTTAACAAAATAAAATACTATTTTCTTGAACTTGAGCCTGTTTTTTTACTATTTTACGCGGCTCTGAAGTACCTGCATTCGGGAGTCATAACAAATGGGGGCTCGTCCTAAGCTTTGAGGACCCTAGACAGTTTTGGGTTTTTATGGTAGCTTCTGGTGACTGAGGGAGTCTGTGTGTGAAGGGATTTTTTTTTTGTTTCTCTTCCGTTTGTGGTAACATTAGTGACCAGGGTTTGGCTGGTGGTTTGGTCCTACATTTGATATGGATTTTAAAGTGGAAACTTTACTGAGGCTCCTAGTCGGGAGTTGTTTGACAAATGTACCAAGGAGCATTTGTGTATGCTGGCAGAGACCTATAAGGTGCCTATTGATAAGCATTTGAAGAAAGAAGCTATAAAGTCAGAGTTATGGTCTGCTTTGGTGAGGAGTAGGGTATTGCCTGCTGGTGCAGACAGTCCTCTATCTTCTACACAGCCCGGTCATGAAATGGGGGACCCCATTTGATTGAAGTTAGAGCTTGAAATGAAAAAGGAGGAGAGGGCCTTAAGAGAGAAAGAGCTCATGCTCCAATCAGAGCTTGAAATGAAACACCTTGAGCTGCAGGAGAAAGAATTGAATGCCTCCCGAGTTTCATCTAGGGAATGGAAGTTTGAGATGAGCAAGAACATCCGCCTGGCTCCCCCGTTTAATGAGAAGGATGTGGACAAGTATTTTGCTGTGTTTGAACGGACGGCTTCGTCCTTGAAGTGGCCTAGGGACATGTGGCTATTGCAGAGTGTCCATGTACTCGTCGTTGTCTGTTGACAACAGTCGGGACTATGAGTGTGTGACGTCTACGGTTTTAAGGGCTTATGAATTGGTTCCAGAGGCGTACCGGCAGAAGTTCCGGCGCTTTAGGAAGTTTGATAGTCAGACTTATGTGGAGTTTGCTTGGGAGAAGGAGGCACTTTTTGACAGGTGGTGCGCTTCTCAAGGAGTGAAGGATTTTGAGCTGCTGCGGGCCTTGATGATTATGGAAGACTTTAAGAACTGTCTCCCTGAGAGGGTTGCTACTTACCTTAATTAGCAGAAAGTGACGGAGGTGTCTAAGGCCACGGTGTTAGCAGATGAGTATGTATTGACTCATAAAACTGAGTTTGTTGGGCGATCCTATAGTTTTGGTGCACGGCCGTTTAATCGTGGTGGTGTCGCCGGTGGCAGTGCCAAAGCTGTTTCTGTGCCTGCAAGTTTCAGTTCATTAATACAGGGGGAGGTCCGAGCTGATAAGGTTGACGGAGATTTCAGGACTAAGGAAGGGCCTGTGTGCTACTATTGTAAAGGGAGCGGGCACATCTTAGTCGTGTCCCATCCAGCAAAGGAAAAATGCAAAGCCTGTGACTTTGGTGGGTCCACAAAGAGCACCTGTGGTTCCTGGGATTTTCTTGAACTTGAGCCTGGTTTTTGACTATGTTACGCGGCTCTGATGTACCTGCATTCGCCCAGCTCTATGATAATTTGCGGACTACCTTACCTTACTTGGTGCATGTGACAAAAAAATACCTTTGGAACCTTTGAACTGGCACAGGAGTGGCGATGGAACCTGGGCAGTTCAGCCATGATCATATTGAACATAGGGCAGGCTTAAGGGGCCGAGTGGCCTTCTCCTGCTATTTACTTGTGTTCGTGCACATCCATGTCTAACCGTTTTTGGTTGGGAAATCCAAAGATTCACAAGTCTTCAGCAAAATAGAAATTCCTCCATGTCTCATTCTTAATTGGGGCAATTATTATCTTGTGTTTATGTGTTTGAGCACCTGGGGGTTAGATGTTCTCACCGTATCTCCTTTACTAATCTCTCCCACCTCCCTCAGGATGCTATGAACAAGAATTTACAGCTTGCATTAGAATGGTTATGCATGGACCTATTAAACAGCGGAGCACTGTTTAAATCCCCTGCAAGAACCATCCCCTGAACCAATTAGTTTGGTGTAGAACTCAATGACGACCGAAAGAAATGCCCATGTCAATTACAGATTGAATTTACAGAACTGCCAATGATAAAAAAATATGTCAAGAGCCAAGAGTGTTCTATTGTCATATATCCCAGATAGAACAATGACATTTTCACTTGAAGCAGCGCAACAGAATATGTAAACATAGTACTCTATAAACAATATAATAACAACAAAATTAGTGTCTGTGTATAATAGCGCTACATATATAAACATACACACACACAGACACACACACACACACACACACACACACACACACACACACACATACACACACGCACACACACACACACACGCACACACACACATACATATATATATATATACACACTAGACCAAGTCGATACGCTCTCCTAATGTACCAGTTCCCTACCCGTAGCCCCCACGAGAGACGTGGTCCTCCAACTCAAGCCGTTTCCGAACGTAAGTGAAGCTAGCCGAGCCATTGTGATGTCATCAGTTGAAGCTGGTAATTTTAATTTCAGTCTTTTGACTTTTTTAGACTTTAAATCAGTAACTAGGCCAAGTGGGACCCGTTGGGGGAGAGAGAGGGGAGGGGGAGAGAGGGGAGGGTGAGAGACCCGAGCCGAGGCGCAAGCAGGTGAGCAAAGGAGAGCCGGTTGGGCCGAAGTCTTAGTCTTAGTCTTCAGCTAAGATCTATGGTTGGCAAGGGGGGGGGTGGCAGCGCACGAGGGGGTGGCAGCACGCGGGGGGGCGGCAGCTCGCAGGGGGTTGCGGCAGCGTGCAACAACCAAAGCTCTCGGGAACTCTCGGGTACAGGGCCCGAGCCGAGGCGCGAGCGGGCGAACGTCTTCAGCCCACAGGGTGACTTTTGAACAACGGGGGGAATAGGGAGGGGTCGGAGGTGACGTTAGTCAGAGCACGAGCAGACAGGAGGAGGATCCATTGTCACGTCATCAGTGAAAAAAACAAACAACAGGCGTTTTGAATTGAAATGTTGAATCGGATTTGTGAACATCTTTATTAATAACACGCAATAAGGCAGGAAATTTTCAGATTTTTGAATCCAGGGAGTAAATCTCGACCAGAATATGTAAAATATTTTCTCGTTCGCGCGTTGTTTTTTCGAGTAGATGTGATCACAGACAAACAAATAAATACACACACACACACACACACACACACACACACACACACACACACACACACACACACACACACACACACACACACACACACACACACACACACACACACACACACATCCACATCCAAGATCAGAGTTTTATAGTTATATAACTTATAGAGAAGGCAGGTACAGGATACTTAGTAGGATGATCAGCCATGATCGTTTTGAATGGCGGTGCAGGCTCGAAGGGCCGAATGGCCTACTCCTGCACCTATTTTCTATGATTCTATGTTTCTATAATAAGGATGAGTCGAGAATAAGTCAAGAAATAAAGCATAAAATGTTCAGTGAAGATGAACTCGGCCACGAGGGGAAAAATGTCAATCGGAATAAGTAAAAATGTTACCGTGTAGTGTTTTTGCGAAAATGTAATGACAACCACATGTACACATCTGGAAGTGGCGGCGCTGCCTTAGCAGCTGCGGCTCGCCTGCAGTCCGTCTGTTCTTTCTTTTTTATTTGTTTTCTTGTTAAATAGTTAATTTGAGTTATTAGGTGTGTATGTGTGGGGGGGGGGGGGGGTGAGAGAAACTTGTTTTAGTCTCTTCCTTCGGGGGGATGCGACTTTTCTTGTTGTATCCCCCGTCTCCATCTCCGTCTATGCTGAGGCCTAATGGCGGAGGTGGCGGCCTCCAACTGGGACCGACCTTGAGGCTCCGGAGGCAGAGCCAGCCAGGACTTACCAGCGCGAGGCTGTCCCGACTCCGGGGCTGTGGCGGCGTTCCAGTGGCGACGGCCCGACTCGGGGCTGAGGCGGTGTCCCGGCGGCGATGGCCCGACTTCGGAGGTTCGTCCGTGCGCCCAGTGGACAACATCGTCGGGTGCTCGCAGGTCCCAGGTTGGTGACCTGTTTCTCCAGCGCTCCCGTGGCAACAGCTTTATCCGCTGGACTGGAGGGCGGCAGCTTCGACCAACCCGGGCCGCGGAGTTTGAACCGGCCCGTTCGTGGAGCACGGTTGTGCCGCGGGACTCACTTACCATCACCCGGCGGGGTCACAACATCGGAAGCCTGGATCGCCTCAGCGCAGAGGGAGAACAAGCAGGGAAGAGACAAAGACTTAAGACTTTTGCCTTCCATCACAGTGAGGAGGTGCCTGGTGGACTCACTGTGGTGGATCTTAAATTTGTGTTTATTGTGTGTTTTGTTATTTTATTAAATGTATGACTGCAAGGCAACAACATTTCGTTCAGACTGAAAGGTCTGAATGACAATAAAGGATACTTTACTTTACTTTACTCACATATATACACATACACACGTACAAGATCAGAGTTTGGGTATATATATGATGATATGATATGACATAGGTGCAAAAACAGTGCAAATATTAGACTAAAACAATGCCCCTGTGTATATACTGTAGTCAATGTCGTTCAGTTTATTTGAGGGTTGTTGAGTTTAATAGCCTCAAAGATCGACACAAAATGCTGAAGTAACTCAGAGGGACAGGCAGCACCTCTGCAGAGAAGGAATGGGTGATGTTTCGGGTCGAGACCCATTCCTTCTCTCCAGAGAAGCTGCCTGTCCCGCTGAGTTACTGGAGCATTTTGTGTCTATCTTTGATTCAAACCAGCATCTGCAGTTCTTTCGTACACATGTTTAATAGCTTGATGGCTGTGGGGAAGAAGCTGTTCCTGAACCTGGACATTATAGTTTTCAGGTTCCTATATCTTCTTCCTGATGGCAGGAGTGAAAGGATTGTGTGGCCAGGGTGGTATGGGTCTCTCATGATGCTGGCTGCCGTTTTGAGGCAGAAACTCCAGTAAATCCCTTCGATGGCGGGGAGGTCAGACTTGTGATGACTGGGTAGTGTTCCCCACTTTGCAGTCTTCTTCAGTCCTGGGCGTTCGAGTTGCCGAACCAGGAGGCAATGTGCAGATGTGACATTGTTCTGACTGTATACTCTGGAACAAGCTGTCAAACAGAGGTGGCTGCTAATCGGTGGGGAAAATGCAAAAGCTGCTTTCTCTCATGCGACAAGTTCATAATAAAAACCTCATTCATTGTAACGGTTATTGTTTCAGTGGGAAATCAAGTTCAAGAGTTCAAGAGACATTTATTATCACATGCGCCAGTTGGTACAGTGAGATTTGAATTACCATACAGCCATACGAATAAAGAATCAAGTACACAGGACAAGATGTTAAGAAGTCCCTTGTGCCAGTAGGTGGGGAGCATTTCACGACATTCATTGATTGCTGAGAGTGGTCGACGCTCAACATCAGGGGGGGCGGGAGGGGGGGGGGGGGGTACGTATACGTATATCTTGGCCTGGGTAACCTTCAGGACAGTTGGGCACAGGACACATCATCAGTAGTGTACCCTTGCATCACTGGGTGTTTCGGCCTTTTAACACTATACACCCTCCACAAGGGCGGCCCGCTGCAGGATGATCAGCCCTCAGTGCGTGTTCCGTGTCAAACTGCCCCAAAGATTCACCATGACGTACTTGGGGCCCAGCATGGGTCGTTCCGCTTGAACGCAATACACGATAGAATTTAACATGAACGTCCCCACACAGCAGAATCAACATTTCCCACTGTGAGGGAAGGCAATAAAGTTCAGTCATCTTTCTCTTTGTTCACCCGTGGTCGGGGCCGGTCCTCTCGCCGGGATGATCGGAGCTCCGGCGTCGAAACGGAAAACGCTCTCAGCGGCTTGGAGTTTCCGAATCAGCCACTTCCTACCGTGGCTCCCGAAGTCCACAGGACGAGCTGGGCAGAGATTCAATGCTGGTGACCCCCGACAAGAGGTCCCAGGTCTCCACGCTGTTAAAGCCAGCGGCGCTGGAAGCTCCACAAACCACAGCTCCACAGTGTTGATCAGCTGGCCCAACACTCCGGAGCGCCACACGGCGATCCCCGGCTAGGCATCGCCCGCTCCGCGATGGTAACTCAGTGCTGCGCTGCAGCTGTAGCTCTGGCCCATCTCCGGCAGGAAAGGCCGCGCCAATCCAGATGGTATGCCGTGAGGAAGAGGCGAAGATGCAACTCAGAGAAAAGACGCATCCCCGACCAGGTAGTGATTGAGAAGACAGTTTCCCCCTTCCCCCTCTCTTTTTAAAGATGTTTTTTCGCGATTTTTTTATGTAAATGAAATTCATAGTGGCACAGTGGTAGAGTTGCTGCATTACAGCAAAATTCAGCGCCGGAGACCCGGGTTCGATCCCAACTACGGGCGCTGTCTGTACGGAGTTTCTTCGTTCTCCCCGTGACCCGCGTGGGCTTTTTTCGAGATCTTCGGTTTCCTCCCACATTCCAAAGACATGCAGGTTTGTAGGTAAATTGGCTTGATAAATGTAGAAATTGTCTACTATAAAATTGCCCAACTTGCAGTGGACTCTTCGGAAGTACCAAGGTACTCCCCCCCCTATTCCATACCCCCCCCCCCCCCCCCCCCCCCCCCCCCTCATCCCACCCCCACCCACCTCCACAGTGAAAATCGTGTTTTTTTTTAAAGGGAGTTTTTTTTCTGTGATTTTTTATGTATTTGGAAACCCTCCCCACCACCCCCCCCCCCCAACTTTCCGAACGCTCCCAGAAATGAAAATCACTTTTTTTGTAAATGCAACCTCCCCCAAGAATTCGATTAAAACTGAGTTTTTTTAATCGTGTTTTTTTTAATATAAATCAGATTTGCGATCCCATTGTGACATCATTGTGAATGAAAACGGAAGAATTTGAATAAAACTGAAAATTTTTTAAAAGAGCAATTATTTATATAAATGAGATTCAGGATCCTATTATGACATCATGTGCTGCTAACGGGCAGTGCAGAAGCAAGTGATTTTTGTCAAAGTGGTTTTTGTAAAGTTTAATAGTCCCTCCCCCGTCCCACCGGAAGGTGCGTGGCCTTCATGGCTGTGATTGATAGGAGAGAGAATCTCAAGATTTTTTAAACACTGATAAGTCTTTTATTTTTCATAGATGGGAAAAATCCTCGGGGCCTGCGCAGCGGAGGAGGACTCTGAGTAAGATGGCCAAACAATCGCAGCCATATGTGGTAGCGTTTTTTCTAAAATCAAAGCACAGTGCAAACAGGAAGTGGTCAAGATGAGACTTTTAATTATATAGATAGAAGATAGATAGATAGAGACAGACAGACAGACAGACAGACAGACAGACAGACAGACAGACAGACAGACAGACAGACAGACAGACAGACAGACAGAAGGAGGCAATTCAAGTAACCCTTGCAACCCCTCTCTCTCAATCCCTCCCCATCCACATTGTTGTACCAGGTTCAAATCCGTCTTGTTGAGTCCCATTGTCACTCGTTTTGACCTAGCCCACAGCTAACAATGGCCTGTTTCCCTCATCATCGTTACTTTTTTGTATGTCTTTCATTCATTTGTTCTATATCTCTCTATATCACTGTGTATATCCCTCGCTTTCCTTTCCCCTGACTCTCAGTCTGAAGAAGGATCTCGACCCGAAACGTCACCTATTCTTTCTCTCCAGGGATGCTGTGTGACCCGCTGAGTTGCCCCAGCTTTTTGTGTCTATATTAGGTCATTCGTCTCATCAGGTAGGTGTAAACTGTAAATGGGTATTTGTCTCAGTCTGTGGCCCTGCGCACTCCACCTCTGCTCTTCCTCCTCATTAAGGTTCTCATTCAGATTCATCGTGGCGGGAAATGGAACAAACTTCAAATTACTTCCTCATTTCATGGGGTTTTGCGCTACGTTGCTTGGTTTAATGACAAACTTTTAATGATAAACTCGTAGCATTACTCAGAAAGCCCTTGAAGGTGATTCACCAACACATCACGGAAACCATGAGAAGCAGTGCAGTGAATACTAACTGATTGCTGCAACACATAAGAAAGACAAAGGACACACACACACTAAATCATCATGTCATGTGATCAAAACTCATCCTCGGATGTAAGCTCAATCAGAAGTTACACTCAAGTTTAGTAATTGAAGCATGCAACATAGTTTAAGGGTCATTATCCAGGAGATGAGTTAAACTAAGGCCTGTTGATTTACTCGAATGGCTTGGCATTACCTGGCAATAATTCACCACGCATGTGTGGTTCTTCATTTGACCAGAGCACCTTACCTTCATAAGTTCATGTTCCTAAGTGATAGGAGCAGAAATAGGCCATTCAGCCCATCAAGTCCACCACCATTCAATCATGGCTGATCTATCTCTCCTCTTAACCCCATTCTCCCGCCTTCTCCCCATAACCCCTGACACCCGTACTAATCAAAAATCTATCTATCTCTTCTTAAACCTATCCATTGACTTGGTCACCACAGCCTTCTGTTGCAATGAATTCCAAAGATTCACCACCCTTTGTCAAAAAATTCCTCCCCATCTCCTTCCTAAAGGAATGTCCTTTAATTCTGAGGGAACTTGCAGTAAAGCCCAACGTTCTCCAGGAGATGAGTTGTTCATTTACTCTAATGGCATTGGGCCAATGTAAAAGGTTCCCTGGTAGTACTTAACAAAACATATGCAGTTCTTCTTTTGACCAGGCCGCCTCACCTGATGTTACCAAGAACATATTACCCACTCGACCATCTAAGTACCATTTGTTTGTTTATATTTAGCTTTAGGTTTAGGTGTATTATAGTCACTTGTACTGAAGTACAGTGAACAGCTCTGCTTCGCAAGCTGTCCAATCAAATCAATAATACTAGACATAAATACAATAAAGCCAAGCTTAAGTACAGTAGGTAGAACAAACAGAATGAAACAGGGTGGAGAATACAGTTCTTAGCATCGTGGTGCTCCAGTTCCAGAGACAAAGTCCAATGTCCGCATTGAGGTAGAGGTGAATCAAACAGTACCCTAGCTTACGGAAGGGCAGTTCAGAAACCTGATAACAGAAGGGAAGCTGTTCCTGAGTCTGGTGGTGCTTCTTTCAAGCTTCTGTATCTTTTGCCTGAGGAGTTGGATAAATTGCAGGAAGGAACTGCATAGTCATTGAGTGATATAGTGTGGAAACAGGCCCTTCGGCCCAACTTGCCCACAGCGGCCAACATGTCCCACCTACACTAGTCCCACTTGCCTGCGCTTGATCCATATCCCACCAAACCTGTCCTATCCATGTAACTGTCTAATTGTTTCTTAAACGATGGGATAATCCCAGCTTCAACTGCCTCCTCTGGCAACTTGTTTCACACACCCACCATCCTTTGTGTGAAAATGCAACTGCAGATGTTGGTTTAAGCCAAAGATAGACACAAAAAGATGGAGCAGCTCAGTGGGACAGGCAGCTTCACTGGATAGAAGGAATGAATGAAGTTTCGGATCGAGACCCTTCTTCAGACTCCAGGTTGGATAAGTCTTTGATTATGCTGGCTGCTTTTCCAAGGCAGCGTGAAATGCAGATGGAGTCAATGGTGGGGAGTCCGGTCTGTGGACTATGCTATATCCACAACTCCATGAAATTCTTTCCCAACCCAAACTGTGATGCAAGCTGAAGATTGACACAAAAAACTGGAGTAACTCAGCAGGTCAAGCAACATCTCTGGAGAAAAGGAATAGGTGACGTTTCAGGTTGAGACCCTACTTCTGACAGCATGCTTTCCATGGTGGGTTATACTGCCCACAGGAGAGTTAAAACTTCTATCTACAAATCCTGGCAAAACCTGCAGGCGGTCGTTTTCTTCATTATTGCCGTGTGATATTGCCACAATTATTAGATATTTCCAATTTCTATTAAGACGCTGGTGAATTACTTTCATGAATCACTGCTGTTCATTTGTTTTGTGTTAGGGAGGGAACTTCAGAACTAAATGGTAGCATGGTTGCTTCCTTACAGCACGAGCGACCCGGGCTTGACCCTGACTATGGGTGCTGTCTGTACGGAGTTTGTACGTTCTCCCTGTGACCTGCGCGGGTTTTCTCCGGGTGCTCCAGTTTCCTGTATAGGATGGTGTTAAGGGCCTTTCCCATGTTCACGACGTAATTCACGACCTCTGCCGAGTTTGCCCTTGACTCTTACTCGCAGTATGGTTGTCACGAGATCGTAGGAGGAAGTAGGAGGTCGTTGGTGGTTTGTAGCAGGCTGTGATGCTAGTCGTAGGTACTCGTGGCATCAAGTAGGTTGGGGCGTTTTTTCTCTAGCCTGATGAAAAATGTTCACGAGCAAAAAAGATTGTGAATTAGGTCGTGAATGTGGGACAGGCCCTTTAGTGTGTGGGGCTCGCTGGTCATTGTGAACTCGGTGGGCCAAAGGGCCTGTTTCCACGCTATCTCTCTAAACTAAAATCTAACAGCAATGTTGTAACAGTGATGTATTCCCAGTCAGAATATTGAGTGGAGGGAAGCCTGCGGGGAAATATTTTCCATGACCCTGTTGCTCTTGCTCTTGGTTGTGGAGGTCATGGGTTTGGGAGTTGCGGACAGACTAGCCTGAGTAAGTAGATGCCATGCAGTTAACACACCCAATGCACCAATTGTGCAGAGTGGAAATTCTGGAGTCTGGATAACACAAAAGCTACTTCATTGACTGTAATAATCTCTGTTGAACCAGGGAGAAAGGGACACCACCATATAAATATCAATGTTCCCATCTTTTAAGGCTATTTTTACCCACAGTTGTGACAATTAGTTGAGCAGACTATCCCGGAAAACCAGCAGAAGGTGAAAAGCAAGAAAAATAATCTGAGAAACATTCTTCAATTGAATTTTGCAAACCATAAGGGCAAAAGTTAAACTGTGGGGAATTGTTATTACATAAGTGGTCGATGCGGAGGGTTCCACTGCCAGGGGTGGTGGGGAAAGCAGAAGCAACCACGATATTTAAGAGACTTTCAGATAGGCACCTGGATATGCAGGGAATGGTGGGATCTGGATTATATGAGGCAGCACGGTGGCACAGCTGTGAGAGTTGCTGCTTCACAGCGCCAGAGACCCGG
The DNA here is from genome assembly GCA_035221665.1 of Okamejei kenojei. Classification (NCBI taxonomy): domain Eukaryota; kingdom Metazoa; phylum Chordata; class Chondrichthyes; order Rajiformes; family Rajidae; genus Okamejei; species Okamejei kenojei. The sequence continues at coordinate 4,047,740 of CM069164.1, forward strand.
GTTCAATCCTGACTACAGGTGCTGTCTCTATGGAGTTTGAACGTTCTCCCTGTGTTCACGTGGGTTTTCTCCGGGTGCTCCGGTTTCTTCCCACACTCCAAAGACATACAGGTTTGCAGGTTAATTGGGTTGGTAGAATTGTAATTTATCTCTAGTGTGTAAGATAGTGTTAGTGTGCGGGGATCGCTGGTCGGTGCGGACTCGGTGGGCAAAGGGCCTGATTCTGCGTTGTATCTCTCAGCTAAACTAAACTAAATATGCAGAGAAGAGTTGGTCTTGGCATAATGTTTGGCACAGAGATAGGGGGTTGAAGGGCCTGTTCCTCTGTTCTATGTTTTATGTACTTATCGCTACCATTTCTATAATCTTTTGTGTCCAGCAGAGCACTGCAAACAAAGCAACACAGGTTGAAAACCTGGCGCTAAATGTGAGGGCTTTTGTAGCCAACATACATTTTCAGAGGTAGACAAAAGTGCTGGAGAAACTCAGCGGGCGCGGCAGCATCTATACAGCCCATTTCCTTCGCTCCATAGATGCTGCCGCACCCACTGAGTTTCTCCAGCATTTTTGTCTACCTTCGATTTTCCAGCATCTGCAGTTCCTTCTTAAACATACCGTTTTCAGAGTGTCTCTTAAGTATTTCAAGACATTCGCCCCAGAGCAAAGAACAGTAACTATCCAGATTGTATCTGTAATTAATCATGTATTCCTTCTTGCTAAGTGGACATTATTGACAGAGCTGATATTTGCTGTCCATCTCAAATTACCTCTGAACTGAGGACACAGGATTCAAGTGGAATAAGCTATGGAATCGATACAATAAAGATATATGGCTTAGTAGAGAACAGTAGTGCGGGGTGGGGGTTAGTGAAGAATTACCAAAAAAATTGGAGAATTCAATATTCACACCGTTGGGTTTAAGCTGTAAGCTGCCCACACGGATATAAGATGGTGTTCTTCCAGTTTGTGTGTGGTCGCACTCTGGCAATGGAGGAGGCCCAGGACAGAAAGGTCAGTGTGGAAGTGGGAAGGGTAGTTAGAAATGGCTGCCAACCGGGAGATCCATGGCCTTGCTGGACTGAACTCAAGTATTCAGTCAAACGGTCGCTGTGTCTACGTTTGGTCTTGCTGAGGTGCAGGAGGCCACATCGGGAACACCAGATGCAGTTGACGAGGTTAGAGGAGGTGCACATGAAACTCTGTCTCACTTGGAAGGACTGCTGGGGTACCTGGTTGTTTCTAGAAACATAGAAACATAGAAACATAGAAACATAGAAACATAGAAACATAGAAATTAGGTGCAGGAGTAGGCCATTCAGCCCTTCGAGCCTGCACCGCCATTCAATATGATCATGGCTGATCATCCAACTCAGTATCCCGTACCTGCCTTCTCTCCATACCCTCTGATCCCTTAGCCACAAGGGCCACATCCAACTCACTCTTAAATATAGCCAATGAACTGGCCTCAACTACCCTCTGTGGCAGAGAGTTCCAGAGACTCACCACTCTCTGTGTGAAGAAAGTCTTTTCATCTCGGTCTTAAAGGATTTCCCCTTATCCTTAAGCTGTGACCCCTTGTCCTGGACTTCCCCAACATCGGGAACAATTTTCCTGCATCTAGCCTGTCCAACCCCTTAAGAATTTTGTAAGTTTTCTATAAGATCCCCTCTTAATCTCCTAAATTCCAGAGAGTATAAACCGAGTCTATCCAGTCTTTCTTCATAAGACAGTCCTGACATCCCAGGAATCAGTCTGGTGAACCTTCTCTGCACTCCCTCTATGGCAATAATGTCCTTCCTCAGATTTGGAGACCAAAACTGCACGCAATACTCCACGGTTGGGTCTCACCAAGACCCTGTACAACTGAAGTAGAACCTCCTGCTCCTGTACTCAAATCCTTTTGCTATGAAAGCTAACATAACCATTCGCTTTTTTTCACTGCCTGCTGCACCTGCATGCCTACTTTCAATGACTGGTGTACCATGACACCCAGGTCTCGCTGCATCTCCCCTTTTCCTAATCGGCCACCATTTAAATAATAGTCTGCTTTCCTGTTTTTGCCACCAAAGTGGATAACCTCACATTTAATCCACATTATACTGCATCTGCCAAACATTTGCCCACTCACCCAGCCTATCCAAGTCACCTTGCAGTCTCCTAGCATCCTCCTCACAGCGAACACTGCCCCCCAGCTTAGTGTCATCCGCAAACTTGGAGATATTGCCTTCAATTCCCTCATCCAGATCATTAATATATATTGTAAATAGCTGGGGTCCCAGCACTGAGCCCTGCGGTACCCCACTAGTTACTGCCTGCCATTGTGAAAAGGACCCGTTTACTCCTACTCTTTGCTTCCTGTTTGCCAGCCAGTTTCTCTATCCACATCAATAACTGAACCCCTAATACCGTATGCTTTAAGTTTGTATACTAATCTCTTATGTGGGACCTTGTCGAAAGCCTTCTGGAAGTCCAGATATACCACATCCACTGGTTCTCCCTTATCCACGCTACTAGTTACATCCTCGAAAAAAATTCCACAAGATTCGTCAGACATGATTTACCTTTTGTAAATCCATGCTGACTTTGTCCAATGATTTCACACTTTCCAAAATGTGCTGCTATCCCATCTTTAATAACTGACTCTAGCAGTTTCCCCACTACCGATGTTAGACTAACTGGTTCTGTAATTCCCCGTTTTCTCCCTCCCTCCCTTCTTAAAAAGAGGGGTTACATTGCTACCCGCAATCCTCAGGAAACTACTCCAGAATCTAAAGAGTTTTGAAAGATTATCACTAATGCATCCACTATTTCCTGACTACTTCCTTAAGTACTCTGGGATGCAGCCTATCTGCCCTGGGGATTTATCGGCCTTTAATCTATTCAATTTACCCAACACCACTTCCCGACTGATCTGGATTTTCACTCAATTCCTCCTTTGACCCACAGTCCCCTGCTATTTCAGGCAGATTATTTATGTCTTCCTTAGTGAAGACGGAACCAAAGTAGTTATTCAATTGGTCCGCCATATCCTTGTTCCCTATGATCAACTCACCTGTTTCTGACTGCAAGGGACCTACATTTGTTTTAACTAACCTCTTTCTCTTCACATATCTATAAAAACTTTTGCAGTCAGTTTTTATGTTCCCTGCCAGTTTTCTTTCATAATCTATTTTTCCTTTCCTAATTAAGCCCTTTGTCCTCCTCTGCTGGTCTCTGAATTTCTCCCAGTCCTCTGGTATGCTGCTTTTTCTGGCTACTTTGTACGCATCATCCTTTGCTTTGATACTATCCCTGATTTCCCTTGTTATCCACGGATGTACTACCTTCCCCGATTTATTCTTTTGCCAAACTGGGATGAACAATTTTTGTAGTTCATCCATGCAGTCTTTAAATGTCTTCCATTGTATATCCACCGTCAACCCTTTTAGAATTAATTGCCAGTCAATCTTGGCCAATTCACGTCTCATACCCTCAAAGTTACCTTTCTTTAAGTTCAGAACCATTGTTTCTGAATTAACAATGTCACTCTCCATCCTAATGAAGAAACTCAACCATATTATGGTCACTCTTGCCCAAGGGGGCACGTACAACAAGACGGCTAATTACCCCTTCCTCATTACTCAAAACCCAGTCTAAAATAGCCTGCTCTCTCGTTGGTTCCTCTACATGTTGATTTAGATAACTATCCCGCATACATTCCAAAAAACCTCTTCCTCAGCACCCCTGCCAATTTGATTAACCCAATCTATATGTAGATTGAAGTCACCCATTATAACTGTTTGCCTTTGTCGCACGCATTTCTAATTTTCCTGTTTGATACCATCCCCAACTTCTCTGCTACTGTTAGGTGGCCTGTACACAACACCCACCAGCGTTTTCTGCCCCTTAGTGTTTTGTAGCTCTACCCATAACCGATTCCACATCCTCCAAGCTAATGTCCTTCCTTTCCATTGCTTTAATCTCCTCTCTAACCAGCAACGCTACCCCACCTCCTTTTCCTTTCTCTCTATCCCTCCTGAATATTGAATATCCCTGGATGTTCAGCTCCCAGCCTACGTCACCCTGGAGCCATGTCTCCGTGATCCCAACTATATATAATCATTAATATCTATCTGCACGTTCAACTCGTCCACCTTATTACGAATACTCCTTGCATTGAGACACAAAGCCTTCAGGCTTGTCTTTACAACGCATTTACCCCTTATACAATTTTGCTGAAAAGTGGCCCTTTTTGATTTTTGCCCTGGTTTTGTCTGCCTGCCACTTTTACCTTTCACCTTGCTACCTAATGCTTCTACCGTCATTTTACACCCTCCTGCCTCTCTGCTCTTGTACCCATCCCCCCTGCCACATTAGTTTAAAATCCTCCCCGACAGCACTAGCAAACACTCCCCCAAGAACATTGGTTCCATTCCATTCCAGGTGCAAACCGTCCTGTTTGTACCGGTCCCACCTCCCCCAGAACTGGTCCCAGTGCCCTAAAAATTTGAATCCCTCCCCCTTGCACCACTTTTCAAGCCACGTATTCATTTGCATTATCCTCCTATTTCTACTCTGACTGGCCCGTGGTACTGGTAGTAATCCGGAGATTACTACCTTTGAGGTCCTACTTTTAAGTTTATCTCCTAGCTCCCTAAATTCACCTTGTAGGACCTCATCCCTTTTTTTTACCTATATCGTTGGTGCCAACATGCACCACGACAACTGGCTGTTCACCCTCCCCCTCCAGAATGTTCTGCAGCCGTTCAGTGACATCCCTGACCTTTGCACCAGGGAGGCAACATACCATCCTGGAGTCTCGTTTGCGGCCGCAGAAACGCCTATCTATTCCCCTGACAATTGAATCCCCTATTACTATTGCCCTTCCCCTCTTTTTTCCCCCCTCATGTGCTGCAGAGCCACCCATGGTGCCATGAACCTGGCTGCTGCTGCATTCCCCTGATGAGCCATCTCCCTCAACAGTATCCAAAATGGTATACCTGTTTTAGGAGGGAGATGACCGCAGGGGACTCCTGCACTACCTGCCTACTGCTTTGCTGGCTAATGGCCACCCGTTCCCTTCTTGTCCTCCTACCTTTTGCCTGCGGTGTGACCAACTCACTGTACGTGCTATCCACGACTTTCTCCGCATCGTGGATGCTCCAGTATGAATCCAGCCGCAGTTCCAATCGTTCAATGCGGTCTGCCAGGAGCTGCAGCTGGACACACTTCCTGCAAACGTAGTCACCAGGGACACCGACCATCTCCCTGATCTCCCACATGTTGCCAGGCTGAACAAACCATGGGGCCAATCTCTACTGCTCTAGACTCGATGACTCTAATAGACTTAATTAGCAGCCATTTCGAATAAGATGTGGTGGGGCAGGAGGCAAATATCGTCTCCTGAAGGATATGAATAACTAGAGCTGTACTCCACTGCAGTCCAGCAGAAACTTTGGGTGGGGCGCCAAGTCTCCAGAGGTTTCCGTTCAGGTTTCCGAAGTGGGACAGGGGCATAACTCAACGGTCAGGCAGCTTCTCTGGAGGATAGAGGTAGGTGATGTTTCGCGTCAAGACCCCTCTTCAGACTCATGAGTTACTCCAGCACTTTGTGACAGTTTGTAGCTGACACATCTGTAGCTCCTGTTACTACTAGTGAAGATGGACAATTAAGTCAAATAAATGGGCAAGAAGCTGACAAATGTGTGAAAAACTGATGTCACCTACTTATGAAGGAAGAATAATAGAGCAAATTATTATTTAACTGGAAACAACAACAAAAATCAATACGGAGGGATATAGGAGTCCCATTAAATAAATTGTAAAACAGAGGTGATAGTTAGGAAGGGTTATGGAATATCGGCTTTTCATGTCCGAGGCTTGGAGTCTAAAGGAGAGAGGTTCTGTTCCCCTATTGTAGTGTGCGGTGAGGCCGTAGCTGGAGAACAACATAAGGTTTAGTTTTGCTGACCTTAGTTTAGTTTAGAGATACCGCACGGAAACAGGCCCTTCAGCCCACCGAGTCCACACCGACCAGCGATCCCCGCACACTAACACTATCCTACACACACTAGGGCAATTTACAATGATACCAAGCCAATTAGCCTACAAACCTGTATGTCATTGGATGTGGGAGGAAACCGGGGCACCCTGTGAAAACCCACACAGGTCACCGGGAGAATGTACAAACTCCATGCCGCCACTCCTCGTTCACCGCGAGCACTGGAGTGCCCCTCCCTCACGGAGTGTCCGTCCTGCCTTGCGAGTGCATTGTGACATCACTCGGGGGGTATTTTTCTGAAATGGGTGAGTTTTTGGTGTTAGCTGTTTTATTAAATTTAAAGGATTAATAACTTTGGAAATATAGGTGGTAATGCGACGGGAAGATGTTTATCGCCACGGCGGGAAAAATGTGAGTCAGGTGTGTGAAAATGGGAAGGCTGTGGCCCAGCGTTTGGAAGAAGATAGGAAAAACAGATTGACACATCGTGGCCACATTGTCGGCACAAACAAGAGTTTTAGTTATATAGAGATATATTTGCATTGGTGTCAGTAAACTAGATTAATCCTTGAGATGAGGGGATTGATATCTGATGAAATGTTGCTCTTGATACACTCATATTCAACGAGGTTTATAAGATTAGGCGGTGATCTTATTGAAAGATTCTGAAGCGAGCTAATGTGGTGGTTGCTGAGAGGAGATTGTGGAGTTATCTAGAACTCATGGGAATAGTTTTCTGAGAAGGGGATTACCCACTTATGACAGAGATGAGAAGGAATTTCTTCTTTTGCAAGATTTAAACTGAAGTAAAGGTACCTTTTGAAAAACAATGTAACTACTCCTTCTCTCCAGAGGTGCTGCCTGATCTTCTGAGTTACTCCAGCATTTTGAGTCTACCATCACCTTTACTTCCTCATGCACAGACCTGGAATTCCTACTTAAATGAGTGGAATCTCGGATCCCAAACAACAAGTTCCCACAAGGCATAAAATCAGAGCAATAATCCCCAGGATAGAGGTCAGTTTAATTTAGAGATACATCATGGAAACAGGCGCTTTGGTCCAACGAGTCAACACTGACCATCGATCACCTATTCACACTAGTTCTTTGTCACTAGTCTGAGGAAGGGTCCCAACCCGAAGTGTCACCTGTCCTTTTTCTCCAGGAATGCTGCCTGACCTGCTGAGTTACTCTCGCACTTTGTGTCTATCTTCTAGTTGTATGTTATCCCACTTTCACATCCACTCCCTACCCACGTGGGACAATTTACAGAGCGCCAATTAACCTACAAACCCACATGGCCTTGAGATGTGGGAGGAAAGCGGAGCACCCAGGGAAAACCCTCGCAGTCACAGGAGAACGTGCAAACTCCACACAAAGAGCAGCCCAGGTCAGGATCGAACCCGGATTTCTGTGAGGCAGCAGCTCTACCAGCTGCACCACCTTGCTGCCCTTAGAGAATCCTTAGGGAATTTGAGAATCCCTGCAAAACATTCCTCTGCTTTTGAACTTCACATGAGGATGGATAAGACATTTAGGGGCACTCTCACACACACACTCTCACTCATCATGTGTTGGACTTCAATGTTCGCTAGTCCAGCCTTTACTCAGATTGAAATAAAGGCCTGGTCTCTTGCCCAGAGTAGGGGAATCGAGGACCAGAGGACATAGGTTCAAGGTTCAAGGTGAAAGGGAAAACAATTAATAAGAATCTGAGGAGTAACTTTTCACACAAAGGGTGGTGGGTGTATGGAGGAGGTAGTTGAGGGACTATCCCAACATTTAAGAAACAGTTAGACAGGAACACAGAGAGGACAGGTTTGGAGGGGTATGGACCAAGCACAGTCAGGTGAGACCAGTGTAGATGGGACATTGTTGGCCGGTGTGGGAATTTTGGGCAAAAGGGCCTGTTTCCACACTGTATCCCATTGAATCTAATCTTCCATTAAACGCTTTGACCCGCAAACACAGCTGTCCAAAAAGTTTGAAAACAGACACCACACTTAAGAGCCATGGAGTAAAATTCGTAACTTGATAATACAGATTGATGGCTTTATTGCACGAACATCTCAATGGAAATCTTTACCATCCTTTGTCATTAATATTGTTAAATTAATATTCTGTCTCCTGCTTCTCAAATTCCACATTAAACTTTATCAGTAATCAAATCCAGTCAGCCAAGCTGAGGAAGTCTCTCTGAAGTCCATCACTCTGAATGATGATTTAATAACACCTATTGACACACCCTTCCCGGAGTACGTTTACTGAAACACTAATCATCCACAGTCAGACCTGACCCCAATGAGGGAACGGTCACAGATTATACTGTAACACCTCTATGAGCAATGCAACCCTTTGTTCACACAGTGTTCATAAGTAATAGAAGCAGAATTACGCCATTCAGCCCATCCAGTCTACTAAACTGGAGTTTAGAAGTATGAGAGGCAATCTCATTGAAACATATAAGATTGTTAAGGGCTTGGACACACTAGAGGCAGGAAACATGTTCCCGATGTTGGGGTAGTCCAGAACCAGGGGCCACAGTTTAAGAATAAGGAGTAAACCATTTTGAACGGAGAGGAGGAAACACTTTTTCTCACAGAGAGTGGTGAATCTGTGGAAATCTCTGCCTCAGAGGGCGGTGGAGGCAGGTTCTCTGGATACTTTCAAGAGAGAGCTAGATAGAGCTCTTAAAAATAGCGGAGTCAGGGGATATGGGGAGAAGGCAGGAACGGGGTACTGATTGGGGATGATCAGCCATGATCACATTGAATGGCGGTGCTGGCTCGAAGGGCCAAATGGCCTCCTCCTGCACCTATTGACTATCCGCCATTCAATCGTGGCTCCTAACCCCATTTTCCGTCCTTCTCAACATAACCCCTGACACCAGTTGTTTTACAATCTGATCGTGCTTTTCTTCTCCTGGGTAATTGTTTGGTAACATTGAAAGAGTGGCACAGGTTATAAAGATTGAAGAATAATATACGAGCTTCGGGAAAGGAAGGCAATGGCACAGATTACACGAACAAAGCTATTGATATTAGATTGCTGTTGTCACGGTTATCCAGATGCAGTGAAAAACATTGTTTTGTGTACGAACCAAAAAAGAAAATAAACAGAGTGTAATTATAGTGTTAGAACTTCGGAGAAAATGCAGATAGAAAAGTGCAAAAGCTGCAGTGAAGTAGATTGGAAGATGGTGAATACATCCCCAGCATATGAGATGTCCGTTCAAATGTCTGGAAACTGAGGGAAAGGAGCTGTCGGGTGGTACGTGCTTTCAAGATTTTGTACCTTTTGTCCAACAGGAGAGCGGGAAAAGAGGGAATGACGGTGTTGTGAGCAGTCCGTGATAATATTGGCTGCCCACCAGTGCAGCATGAAGTGTAGATGCATGGTAACTGCACTGCACAGCCCAGGACTGCAGGAAACTGCAAACTTGTGGAGGCACCCCAATGCATCACACAAACCAACCTCCTCCCCCCCCTCGACTCCATCTAAAGGGACCATGCGGTGATCTGCAGATCTTCCAGCATCATCAATGAACAACAAAACTGCAATGTATTTATTGGTGTTTGTTAAATCTAGAAATATGGGATCATAATATTTACTGCATAACAAGAAGTCATTTTAAACCATATCAACCTCACAGAAAATCCCATTCATCACTCTTTCCATATATCAATGCCAATTATTTTCCGTTTTCTTTCAAAAGCCCTGATTGTCTTTGTTTCACCAATCCCTGCAGTCACTGAGTTCCAATTCACAAGCACCCTTGCTGCAAACAAGCTTGAGCTTGCATCTGCCCTGCAGCTTTGACCATCACTAATTGCATCTGCTCGTCCCTGAATCATCCACAAATGGAAACCTAACATGACCTTGTGCACTCTCCTCAAACCTCTTTGCTCCAAGGACTCCGAGTGCCATAGCAAGATAGAAGTCCAACGAGATAAAAACAATTGATTCTATAGCTGAGTCTGCCACTCCACTAAATATAAATGTATAGACAGACATACACCCACAGTCATAAAGTTTAAGAAGGAACTGCAGATGCTGGAAAAATCTAAGGTAGACAAAAATGCTGGAGAAACTCCGCGGGTGAGGCAGCATCTAGGGAGCGAAGGAATAGGTGCCGTTTCGGGTTGAGACCCTTCTTCAGACTGTCATAAAGATACACACACCACATGCACATATAGACGGAATGAAAGAGAGAGAGACACACACACACACACACACGCACACGCACACACCACACACACACACACACACGCACACACACACGCACACACACACCACACGCACACACACACACACACACACACACACCACACACACACACACACACACACACACACACACACCACACACACACCACACACACACACACACACACAACACACACACACACACACCACACACACACACACACACCACACCACACACACACCACACACACACACACCACACACACACACACACACACACACCACACACACACAACACACACACCACACACACACACACACACACACACACACACCACACACACACACACACACACACACACACACACACACACCACACACACACACACACACACACACACACACACACACACACCACACACCACATACACACACACCACACACACAACACACACACACCACACACACCACACACACACACACACCACACACACACACACACACACACACACACACACACCACACACACACAACACACACAAACACACCACACACACCACACACACACACAGCATGAACACACACCATACGCACACGGACAGACATACATACACACACCATACACACACACACAAACACATCACTATCAGACACACACATAGACAAACATACAGATAAACACACACACACCACACACACAGACATATGTACACATACACACCATATATACACACACGGACACACCCACACACACATACAAACATGGGCAAACATGCAGACCTCTCTCACTCTCTCTCACTCTCTCTCCCTCATGTTCAGTAAGCAGTGCTTTCTTAATCATGTTTTGTGTGATTCTTATTAACTCCATTTCACTCATTGCGCTCACTTTATTTCCCTGTAAATTTTTCATTCACATGCCTCGCCCTCCCTCATTCTTATTCCCTAAACCACTATTCCATTCAGTTTTCAGTTCTTTATTCCCTCGTGATCTCTTAGTTCCATAATTACCAGAATGCATTGGTAAATTATTCACTCGGTACGTCTTGCTCTTTGACATCTGCCAGGGGTGGTGTGGATGTTGGGCTCTTATTTCTGCTGAGACACCTCAGTGCCAGTGCTTCCAGTCAGCACAGCCGAGTGTAGGCAGCACGATGCATCCACTGGACACACGAGTCGTTGCTGCATTTGTCAGGCAAATCGCCAAAGCTTCATAAAACAGATCAAGCATCCTTCAACTTTCTAGCTCTTTATTAATCATGATGAGACATAAATAGTCCTTCAACCACTCAGACAGCAGAAGTCCCATCTTGTGTTTCTATTTCAGGAACAAAAAAAGATCTCAGCTAATTTTCTCTGTGCAAAAGAATTAATTTCAATTTTCTCATTTGTGTAATTTCTATTCATCTCATTACACTGTTTCTTTCATTCATTACTGTTCTCTTCATCTCTTTCATCTCATATCTTGAACCCTCCCTCATTCCCTGATTCCTGATTCAGTTCAAGGTTTCATGGTCACCGGCCTGTGTTCCTTACTCCCACATTTTGGACTCATTCCATGTGGAGGTAAAAAATTGGCTCAGCAGGTGGGAATTTTCAAACGATTGTTAGAAGTTTACTTCTGATCACTTACTCAGACTCATGCATGCTCCGGCCCTGCTGCCTTTTCATTGGATGTGTCTACAGTGGGATTTCAGGGTTGGCAATCCAGTGCCATTTTAAGTTGAAAAGATTGATTTTATTCGGATGGAAATATACCTACACAATCTAGATAAATCTACCACGCCTTTGTCTCCATTCCATTTAGTTTAGTTTAGCTTAGCTTTTAGTTTTAGAGATACAGCACAGAACAAGGCCCTTCGGCCCACCGAGTCCCCACCGACCAGCGATTCATGCACATTAACACAATCCTACACACTGGGGATAATTTACATTTATACCAAGCCAGTTAACTTACAAACCTGTACGTCTTTGGAGTGTGGAAGGAAACTGAAGATTCCAGAGAAAACTCGCGCAGGTTGCACGGAGAATGTACAAGCTCCGTACAGACAGCGCACGTGGTCGGGATCGAACCCGGGACTCTGGCGCTGTAAGCGCTGTAAAGCAGCAACTCTACTACTGACCCACCATGCCGCTCATCTCTAGTCTTTGTCACTTACTCCACCCAGCAGCCAATTTCTCTTCTGCTCACTTGTATCTACCTGTCATTTGTCAGGCTTTGTTCTACCTCCACCTCTCATCCAGCTCTCTCCCCCCCCCCCCCCCCCACCACCCCCATTGCAGTCAGTCTGAAGAAGGGTCCCGACCCGAAAGGTTGTCTATCAATTCCCTCCACAGATGAATCTTAAGAAAGAAATTAGGAAGGCTAAAAGAAGATATGAGGTTTGCTTTGGCAAGAAAGGTGAAAGTAAACCCAAAGGGTTTCTACAGCTATATTAATAGCAAAAGGATAACGAGGGATAAAATTGGACCATTAGAGAACCAGAATGGACAGCTATCTGCAGAGCCAAAAGAGATGGGGAGATATTGAACAATTTATTTTCTTCGGTATTCACCAAGGAGAAGAATATTGAACTCTGTGAGTTAAGGGGAAAAAGTAGAGTAGCTATGGAAACTATGAGATTCAAAGAGGAGGAAGTACTGACACTTTTGAAAAATATAAAAGTGGATAAGTCTCCAGGTCCTGACAGGATATTCCCTAGGACATTGAGGGAAGTTAGTGTAGAAATAGCAGGAGCTATGACAGAAATATTTCAAATGTCATTAGAAACGGGAATAGTGCCGGAGGATTGGCGTACTGCGCATGTTGTTCCATTGTTTAAAAAGGGTTCAAAGAATAAACCTAGCAATTATAGACATAGAAACATAGAAACATAGAAATTAGGTGCAGGAGTAGGCCATTCAGCCCTTCGAGCCTGCACCGCCATTCAATATGATCATGGCTGATCATCCAACTCAGTATCCCGTACCTGCCTTCTCTCCATATCCTCTGATCCCCTTAGCCACAAGGGCCACATCCAACTCACTCTTAAATATAGCCAATGAACTGGCCTCAACTACCCTCTGTGGCAGAGAGTTCCAGAGACTCACCACTCTCTGTGTGAAAAAAGTCTTTCTCATCTCGGTCTTAAAGGATTTCCCCCTTATCCTTAAGCTGTGACCCCTTGTCCTGGACTTCCCCAACATCGGGAACAATCTTCCTGCATCTAGCCTGTCCAACCCCCTTAAGAATTTTGTAAGTTTCTATAAGATCCCCTCTCAATCTCCTAAATTCCAGAGAGTATAAACCGAGTCTATCCAGTCTTTCTTCATAAGACAGTCCTGACATCCCAGGAATCAGTCTGGTGAACCTTCTCTGTACTCCCTCTATGGCAATAATGTCCTTCCTCAGATTTGGAGACAAAAACTGTACGCAATACTCCAGGTGTGGTCCTCACCAAGACCCTGTACAACTGAAGTAGAACCTCCCTGCTCCTGTACTCAAATCCTTTTGCTATGAACGCTAACATACCATTCGCTTTTTCACTGCCTGCTGCACCTGCATGCCTACTTTCAATGACTGGTGTACCATGACACCCAGGTCTCCCTGCATCTCCCCTTTTCCTAATCGGCCACCATTTAAATAATAGTCTGCTTCCCTGTTTTTGCCACCAAAGTGGATAACTATTAGACCTATTAGTTTGACGTCAGTGGTGGGCAAATTAATGGAAAGGATACTTAGAGATAATATATATAAGCATCTGGATAAACAGGGTCTGATCAGGAATAGCCAACATGGATTTGTGCCTGGAAGGTCATGTTTGACAAACCTTCTTGAATTTTTTGAAGCGGAACTAGGGAAATTGATGAGGGTAAAGCAGTGGATGTTTGTCTATATGGATTTCAGTAAGGCCTTTGACAAGGTTCCCCATGGAAGGTTGTTTAATCTTATAGAAACTTACAAAATTCTTAAGGGGTTGGACAGGCTAGATGCAGGAAGATTGTTCCCGATGTGGGGAAGTCCAGGACAAGGGGTCCACAGCTTAAGGATAAGGGGGAAATCCTTTAAGACCGAGATGAGAAAGACTTTTTTCACACAGAGAGTGGTGAGTCTCTGGAACTCTCTGCCACAGAGGGTAGTTGAGGCCAGTTCATTGGCTATATTTAAGAGTGAGTTGGATGTGGCTCTTGTGGCTAGGGGGATCAGAGGGTATGGAGAGAAGGCAGGTACGGGATACTGAGTGGATGATCAGCCATGATCATATTGAATGGCGGTGCAGGCTCGAAGGGCTGAATGGCCTACTCCTGCACCTAATTTCTATGTTTAAGAAGGTTCAATCTTTGGGTGTTAATGGCGGAGTAGCAAGATGGATTCAACAGTGGCTGAATGGGAGATGTCAGAGAGTAATGGTGGGATGGCTGTTTGTCAGGTTGGAAGCCGGTGACCAGTGGGTGTGCCTGTGTTGGGTCCACTGTTGTTTGTCATGTACATCAATGATCTGGATGATGGGGTGGAAAAATTGGATAAGTAAGTATGCAGATGATACTAAGATAGGGGGTGTTGTGGATAATGAAGTAGATTTTCAAAGTCTACGGAGAGATTTGGGCCATTTGGAAAAGTGGGCTGAAAGATGGCAGATGGAGTTTAATGCTGTTAAGTGTTAAGTGCTACATCTTGGCAGGACAAATCAAAATAGGATGTACATGGTAAATGGTAGGGAATTGAGGGGAATGCTGTGGAACAGAGGGATCTAGGAATAACTGTGCAATAGTTCCCTGAAGGTGGAATCGCATGTAGATAGGGTGGTAAAGAAAGCCTTTGGTGTGCTGACCTTTATAATCAGAGCATTGAATATAGGAGTAGGGAAGTAATGTTAAAAATTGTATAAGGCATTGGTAAGACCAATTCTGGAGTATGGTGTACAATTTTGGTCGCCTAGTTATAGGAAGGGATGTCAACAAAATAGAGAGAGTACAGAGGAGATTTACTAGAATGTTGCCAGGGTTCCAGCAACTATGTTATAGAGAAAGGTTGGAACAAGTTAGGTCTTTATTCTTTGGAGCGCAGAAGGTTAAGGGGGGACTTGATTGAGGTCTTTAAAATGATGAAAGGGATAGACAGAGTTAACATGGATACGTTTTTTTTCCCCATTGAGGGTAGGGAAGATTCAAACAAGAGGGCATGACATGAGAATTAAGGTACAGAAGTTTTGGGGTAACATGAGGGGGAACTTCTTTACTCAGAGGGTGGTGGCTGTGTGGAATGAGCTTCCAGCAGAAGTGGTGGAGGCAGGATCGATTTTAACATTTAAGAGTAAAGTGGATAGGTATATCGATGTGAAGGGAATGGAGGGGTATGGTCTGAGTGCAGGTAGATTGGACTAGGTGAAAACAAATGGTCGGCATGGACTGGAAGGACCGAGAGGGCCTGTTTCCATGCTGAAAATTGTTATATGGTTAGATGCTGCCTGTCTTGTTATGTCACTCCAGCACTTTGTGTTTTACTCTCAATTTGGATCGGGTTTAGCAATATATGGACCAAATGCAGGCAAATGGTCGAGCCCAGAATGGCAACTTAGTCACAGGCTGCAAGCATTTCCTTGCAGTGTGGCTCCATGCATCTATGACTCCATGCTATATCTAGTCATTCAGATCTGCAAGTTTTAAGTTCCATTTTCAGTCTGTAATGAACTCTTAATGTAATTAGAAGGAGATGTCAGTGCTGAAGATGGGAGGGGCTCAATTCCCTCAGCTACCTGGTGTGCTTTTCTTTAAGTGTGCTTTTGTGGAGGAAGGCCCCCAACCTGAACCACAGAGTCTGAAGAAGGGTCTCAACACGAAACATCACAATCAATGTTCTCCAGAGATGCTGCCTGACCAACTGAGTTACTTCAGCATTTTGTTAATTTTGTCCTTTTTGTTAATCAGCATCTGAACGGTCTGTGTCTTAACCTTTGGATATAATGGGGTAGAGCATAAAACAGTACAGCACAAGAACAGGCCCTTTGGTCTATAATGTCCGTGTGGAACATGATTTGAAGACCATCACTTATTTACGTGCACATCAACCTCATCCCTCTATTCCCTGCATGCCCATGTGTCTATCCAAAAGTTTTTTAAATTCCATTAATGTACTGTATTTGCTTCAACTACCACTGCTGGCAGCATATTACAGGCACTCACCACCCTCTGTGAAATAAACTTGCCCCGCACATATCCTTTGAACTTTCCCCTCTCACCTTAAAATGATGCCCTCTAGTATTTAAGTTTCCCATCCTGGGAAAAGGTTCTGACTATCTTATCTCTGCCTCTCATCATTTTATATATTCCATCAGGTCTCCCTGCAACCTTGGCCATTCAAGAGAAAACTATCCAAGTCTGGCCAATGATTCCCTGAAACTAATACCACTAATCCAGGCATCATTATGGTAAACCTCCTCTGCACCCTTTCCAAAGCCCCCACATCCTTCCTGTAATGTGATGACCAGAACTGAATGCAATACTTCATGCACCACTACTGGAGTCAGCACCAGTGACAGCACCACTGCTGGAGCCAGTCCTGTGGCCAGCACCACTATAAGAGTCAGTGCCATAGACAGACAGCACCATGGAATGCACAACCAGAAGAGTCAGCACCATGGACAGAACTACTGCTGGATTCAATATCACAGCCAGTGCTACTACTGCTGGAGTCACCACCACTGCTGGGGCCAGTACCATGGACAGCACCCACTACTGGAGTCAATTCCTGAAACAACGCCACTGCTGAAGTCAGTCCGGTGGACAGCACTACTGAAGAGTCAGCACCATAGACAGCACCATGGACAGCACCACTGTTGGAGCCAGTTCCATGGACAGAACCACTACTGAATTCAACACCAGAACCAGTGCTAATGTAGGAGTGAGCACCAGAACCAGCTGGAGTCACCGCCACGACTGGAGTCAGTACAATGGGCAGTGTTGTTGTTGGATTCTGCAACAGTAACAGCTCCAATGCCAGAGAAAAGGACACGGTCAGCAGCAGTACGAGGACAAGCATAGGTCTGTGCAAGTGTCAATGCAACATCCAAACCAACTCCATCCAGCACCAGGCTCAGTGTTGTTGCTGTGACGAGAGCAGTGTGAATCAGGGTGAGATATAAATCAGTAAAACGATTTACCCCAACTCCATCATTACATCGTTTGCATTGTCCGGGTCAAGATGAACAATGATTTCTCCAATTTGAGATAAACAACTCCCCCTCCCCCCTCCCACACCCTCCCTTTACATTTCCTCACTCTTTCCCTATGTGACACCTGGACTTGCACCCATGTCTTCCTTTGCCTTTCCACTGTCCTGGCCCACAAGTCCCCTCTCTCTTCTAGCTTCACATGTCACACCTCTTCTTTCCAAATTGTTAATCTGACCCTTGTTGTCATTTTATCTCAGGCCTCTGCAACCATGTTCTAATCAAACCTTCTCACCTGTATCAACCTATATCACTTGCCAGGCTTTGTCCCACCCCCTCCTCTCCACCCACTTTCCCCCACCCCCCAACACCACTCCAATCAGTTTGAAGAATGGTCCTGACCCGCAACGTCACCTATCCATGTTCTCCAGAGACGTTGAGTTACTCCATCACTTTGTTTCTCTTAAGGCAAATATTCTGAGTGACCATTGGCCCTTTCTTGTCTGATCTTCTATACGACACAGGCAGCAGGGTGGTGCAGCGGTTGAGTTGCTACCTTGCAGCGCTTACAGTGCCAGAGACCCAGGTTCAATCCTGACTTCAGGTGCTGGTCTGCATAGAGTTTGTACATTCTCCCCATGAGCTGCGTGGATTTTCTCCAATAACTTTGGTTCCTCCCAAACTCCAAAGATGGATTGGCTTGGTATAAATGTAAAAATAATGTCCTTAGTGCTAGGATAGTGTTAATGTGAAGGATCGCTGGTTGGGGAAGACTGGGTGGGACAAAGGGCCTGTTTCTGCACTGTATCTTATAACTAAACTAAACTAAACATCAGAGTATTATCTTAATCTGTTAATAAATGAATAATTAAAATGTCTCTCAATAAGGCACTCAAACTCCGCACCTTTTAGTTTAGGAAAGGAAATGGGGAGAATCCAGGAAATTGTAGGGCAGTGAGCTTCACATAGAGAAGCTGTTAGAGAGGATTCTTGGGTTAGGATTTACTCCCATTTGACAGAGAACAGGCTAATTAGGAACAGTCAGCATGGCTCAGTGCAGGGCATGTTGTGTTTTACAAACTTGATCAAAATTTGACTGGGGTCGGGAAGGTAATTGATGAGGGTAGGGCAGTGGATGTTGTCTATGTGGACTTTAGTAAGGTATTTGACAAAGTTACTCATGGCAGGCTGATCCAAAGGATTAAGATGCATGGGATCCACTGTGATTCAGAAAGTCTTACCTGTAGAACACATAAGGTAGTGGTGGAAGGGTGATCTGGCTGGAGGTCTGTGGCCAGTTTGTGATCCGCAGCAACCAGTGCTCGGACCTCCGTTGTTTGTGATAGATATAAATTACTTGGATGGAAGTGTAGATAGGCTGGTTAGTAAGCACACAACACAACACTTGGTGTAGTTGCAGCTGTCAAATTATACAGCAAGATTTAGCTGGAGAAATGGCAGCTGCTTTCCTGAGGCAACGCAAAGTGTAGATGGAGTCAATGGTGGGAAGTCTGGTCTGTTTGATGGATTGTGCTACATCTACAACCCTACAAAGGGCGGCATGGTGGCACAGCGGTAGAGTTTCTGCCTTACAATGCTTTTAGCACTAGAGACCTGGGTTCGATCCTGGCTCTGGGTGCTTGTAGGTAAGGAGTTTAAACATTCTCCTCGTGACCGCGTGGGTTTTCGGCAAAAGGACATCAATTTCCTCCCACACTCCAATGACCTACAGGTTTGTAGGTTAATTCGCTTGGTATAAATGTAAAAATTGATCCGAGTGTAGAATTGTGTTCATGTGTGGGGATCGCAGGTCGGTGCGGACTTGGTGGGCCAAGGGCCGCTTTCTGCGTTGTATCTCCAAAAATAAAACTAAACTAAACAAAACTTTTTACCGAACTCTTTTGGGCAAGCTGTTTTCCTGAACCAAGTTGTGATGCGACCCAACAATATTCTTTCCATGGCTCATCCGCAGACGTTTGCAAGAGTCACTGATCATTCTGAATACCCTCAGGAACTAGAGGCATCAGTGTGCCTTCGTTCGAGGCTGTCACTTCAATGTATTATATTGTAATTAATTTATTAGCTGCGTATGTAAAAACATACAAGGAATTTGATTTGCCGTACAGTCATACAAAAAAGCAACAAGACAGACAACGACATAAAAATCAACATAAACATCCACCACAGCGCTTTGTGATGGAAGGCAATAATGTATCATCCTCTTCCCTCCTTTTCTCCAGTGGTTGGACCATGACAGATCACTGGCAATATTAATGCCAAAAAACTTGAAGCTCTCAACCATTTCCACATTAGCGACATTGAAGTTACATGGATAGGACAGGTTTAGAGAGATATGGGCCAAACGCAAGCAAGTGGGGCTAGTGTCCCTGGGACATGTTTGCCGGTGTGGGCAAGTTGGGCCAAGGCTGTTTTCAACACTATATGTTCTTATGACTCTAACTTATCGGGAATGTCTGGGGGGGGTTTATTTTTGGGGGTTTTTTTTTTTGTGGTGGTGTTTTGTGTTGGGGTTTTGGTATACCATACTTCCTAAAGTCACTAAGCTCCTTCATCTTGAGGGCATTGAGTGAGAATTTGTTGTCCTGACACCATGTCCTGACACCAAGTTCTCTATCTTCTTATGTAGGAAGGAACTGCAGATGTGAGTACACCCTGAGGATAGACACAAAATGCTGGAATAACTCAGTGGGACAGGCAGCATCACTGGATGTTTGGGTTGATACCCGCCTTCCGGAATCAAGGGATATGGGGAAAAAGCAGGAACGGGGTACTGACTGAAGTCAGACTGAAGTCTGAAGAAGGGTCTCGACCCGAAGCATCATCCATTCCTTCTATCCAGAGATGCTGCCTGTCCCGCTGAGTTATTCCAGCATTTTGTGTCTGTCTTCTCTATCTTCTTCCTGTACTCCGTCTCACCATTGTTCATTACCCAGTCTAGCACAGTGGTGTGATCTGCCCACCTACAGATGGAGTTGGAGCCTAATTTGGCCTACAGTCATAGTGAAAATAGGGTATAGTAGGATATGGAGAACTTATCCTGACAGAAAGCGATGTTAAGAATGATTGTGGAGGAGGTGATCACTTATCCTCACCGATTGAGTCAGTGGGTCAGGAAGTCAAGGATCAAGTGGCAGAGGGGGAGCTGACTCCTCGGTCAAGGATCTTGGAAATTAGTTTAGATGGGATTATGGTTTTCAAGGCCGGGCTACAGTCGATAAATAGGAGTATAATGTAGGAGCTCGTTGTCCAGGTGTTGCAACGATGAGTTTAGTGCCAGGGAGATGTCATCTGCTGTAGATCCTGTTGTGACAGTAAGCAAACTGCAGTAGATCAAGGCTGTCTGGGAGGCTGGAGTTAATGTGCTCCATCACTAGTCTCTCAAATCACTTCTTAATGGTGGACGTTAGAGCCACTGGATAGTAGTCATTAAGACACACTACCTTACTTTTAGTGTAGTTTAGAGATACAAGGCGGAAACAGGCACTTCTGCCCACTGAGTCCGCGCCGACCAGTGATCACCCCACACACTAACACTATCCTACACACACTAGGGACAATTTACAATCGTCACCAAAGCCAATTAACCTACAAACCTGTATGTCTTTGGAGTGTGGGAGGAAACCGAAGCACCTGGAGAAAACCCACGCTGTCGCATGCGTGCAAACTCCGTGCAGACAGCACCCGTAGTCAGGATCTGGGCCCGGGTCTCCTGCACTACAAGCGCTGTATGGTCGCAACTCTACCAATGCGCTACCATGTAAGTAAGTAAGTAAGTACGTTTAGTGGCCAAGTATTCACATACAAGGAATTTGCCTTGGTGCTCCGCCCACAAGTAAAAACATGACATACAGTGACAGTTACGAATGACTCAGAAAACATTAAACATTAATAATAATAAAACATTAATGATAAAACACCATTGATCAAGCATGTGAACCAACAGAATACCAGATCAAAGGGAGGCTACAGATGTCGCCGGTTATTTAACTTGAACACTGGAGACATGGACTTCACGGTTCATCCATGGTTTCCGGTTGTGGAACACACATATCATCTTTGGTACACAGTCCTTTACACACTTGCTGATGAGCTCTGTGACATCACTGGCATATTCAGCTAGGTTAGCCACTCAGTCCTTGAATATTGACCAGTCCACCGACTCAAAGCAGTGTGGAAGGATTTTCATCTGTTTCCTCAGAACGGCACTGCCCGACTTTCAGCACCACTGGTGGAGACGGGGGGGTTTGGATCATTTTCCCACGCAAGCCAAAGGAGACTGGGCAATCTGAACCCGAGCACCAAGTTGTAAGCGGCCGAAGATGTGCATCCCTCGGGACAGCCCCCACTCTCCCACGGCCACCCTCATCGGGCTGTGGGTCGGGTGGAGCGGAGGTATGGGACAATGTTCATCCCTCCACAGTGATGTGATGGACGTGGGAGTCTGGGCCAATCACTGACAAGTCCCACCCCCGGCAACGTCCTGTCCCTTATTTGACTTTTCGGTTGAGCGGCAGTCGGTTCGTTGGCTTGTAGGCGACGCCGCCTTTCGGGTAGGTGGCGTTTCGGCAGAGCGGCCATTTGGTAAGTTTGCTATTAGGCGATACAGCCTTTCGGTTAGTTTGCATTTAGGCGTCTCACCCTTTCAGTTAGTTGGCGTTTCGGCTTTGTGTCCATTCGCTTATTTGGCTTCCAGTTCTTTGCTTCGGCCTCTCGTCCGTCGGTGCCACGTCCGGGTACCGAATGAACATGAGCATGTAACTACTATATCTGAGTTTTGAGGAACAGAGGATTCATTTAAATCTTTGGGGACGGTTGAGACAGGATTTGTGACCTTACTAAAGCATTGACAGTTGCGCATCAGCTCACTGTCAATGCTGCAAAATGGAAGTCTGACTTTAACATTTAGCAAAGCAATGTGAGATTTTCAAAAAGGTTTTCTTGTTCCCTTCCTCGGGGAGAAAGTAGCTGTGTTACAAATTTCAACAATGTTTACAGATTAAATTGCAGCAGACTTGAGCAATGACTGATGACAGCTGATTGTTAAGATATATATGTGCCTTGTGAACCACAAGTTTAAACTGTAGACGTACCAACACAGGCCAGCGCAGGAAGGCTATCATATGACAAAATATGACAAATTCCAGAGACCGGACTGATATTTACGTAAGGGTACATTTGCCATCACCATTTCAATCATGAATGTCTTTCTGACTGCAGACAAAACAGCCTAGTTCCACCCATCAAAGATGACAGGAAAGTTAATTTAAAGAATTTAATACCAAATGTCATTGCACAGATTAGTGTTTAAGGTTTCTCATCCTAAAGAGGCTTTTACTCTGTAATCAGCCTTTACATCTTCATAGATAACAAGATTGTTCAGCAGAACGGAGATTTTCAATTCCAGCCTAAAGCTATTAGTTCACCGTCCATATATTCAGCGGCACACATTTTGCTGGCTGCAGAAGATAGCTGAAGTCTTACTGCTATTGAGGCATTAGTAAGTATTAGGTTTTTGTGCTTGGTGTGGGAACGAGAAACTGCAGATGCTGGTTTACAAGAAAGGACACAAAGTGCTGGAGTAACTCAGCGGGTCAGTCAGCTATTCTGAAGAACATGGACAGGTGATGTTTTGAATCGGGACCCTCCTTGATTGTAGGTGAGGTGGTGGGGATGAAAGTAGGAAGAGAGGGGGGGGGGGACAGGTCAAGCATGGCAGGTAATAGGTTGATACAGGTGAGGAGGGGATGGGGGTTGATAGACAGATGGTTGGAAAAAGGCCAGAAATTAAAAGACTTTGTCCTGCCCCAGTTTTCTTTTTTCCCCCTACAATCATTCTGAAGAAGGGTCCCAACCCAAAATGCCAGCTATCCATGTTCTCCAGAGATGCTGCCTGATCTGCTGATTTATGCCAGCACTTTGTGTCTGTATCTGTGCATGCACTACCAAACGGGGGCAGACCAAGAGGCACTGAATGACACTTGGAATTTCAGCTGCCCTTATCGGTGGACTTCACCTGGAGACCAGCAGTAAGTAAGTACGTTTATTGGCCAAGTATTCACATACAAGGAATTTGCCCACAGGTAACAACATGACATACAGTGACAGTTACGAATGACTCAGACCTGGTCTGCTCCATCGGCAGAGTGAGGCCATGCGCAAATTGGAGGAACAGCATCCCATATTTAGCTTGGGCAGCTTACAGCCCAGTGCTATGAATATTGATTTTTCTGACCTCCAGTAATCCCTGCATTCCCTCTCTTCCTATCCCCCCCACCCAAGTCACACTAGCTTCTTGTTTTCACCCAACAACTGTTTCCTTTATCATCGTTACTTTTTGGCATATCTTTCATTCATTGTTCTTTATCTCTCCACATCATCAGCTATATCTCTCATTTCCTTTCCCATGACTCTCAGTCTCGACCTGAACCTTCACCCATTATTTCTCTCCAGAGATGTTGCCTTTCCCGCTGAGTTTACTCCAGCTTTTTGTGTCTATCCTTGCTGAGATGCTCCTGGATAATACTGAGAGAACAGCCTCTCAGGTCCTATGCCAGAGCATCCCAGTCCTGGGATCTGAGCACTAATGGTAAGATTAAATAAGAACTTACCAGTTTGAAGTTTGATCTTTATTTTATGAGGAGTTACGATGAGCGATTACGTGAAGAAGGTCATCCACCCGCATGCGGGTCAATCTTCAAAGCAGCGGTGTGAATTCACAGATAACAGTTGTTGAACTAAAATAGTAAGATTAGTAACACTGCATCAGTTGACCAGGATGAGTGAGAATAATGAATGCATTCAAACATGACATAGATAAAAAATGCTGATGCTTTAATAATCAAAGAAATTAATAGTGACCCCTCTCACCCAGGGGGAAACTGTAAAACAGAATTCGCAAAAGTCCCCAGTCTGGCGATAGGTTTGTTATAAAACCTTTGGTACATCAGTTCATTAGACCATCCCGCAGCCGCTAGAATGTGGTCGAGAGGACGTCGATATGCCTTGCTGCTGACGTAGATGCAGCCCTGGTGGAATGAGGTTTAAAAGTGTCAGTGTTTTATCCCTCTTGAAATGGTCTGCGTTGTAAAATTCCTATGAGGTTTGGTGTAGCTGATGAATAAGGATAATTCCGAGCCTCTGAGGCTCTTAGTGACCTTAATGTATTGTAGTATGTGAGATACCACACAAAACCGTTGGTCTAAGGGGTAAACCATAAAACTTAATTTGAGCCCCGACATCCCTGGTCTGCTCTGCTTTATAAAATCATCAACAAAAATGGTGATGTTGTTAAAAGATGTTACCATGCTGTCCAGTCTAAGCTTATTTAATGTCTGGACCCGTTGTGCTGAGACCAGCGCCATGAGCATGATTACCTTAAGTGTGAGATTAGGCAGAGAGAGAGATGAAGCTGGTGCCCACTGACGGAGCAGCGTGGGGACATCGCTCACATCCCATATCTGTGAATATCTTGGCCTTGGGAGAGTAGAGTTAAAAATGCCCTTCATAAATCTGGTTATTAAGGGGTGAGATCCGACAGTGTGGTTCCCTGACCCCAGCCAGAAGTAAGATGATAAAGCGCTCCTAGCACTATTTATGGCACTATAACTGAGTTTCTGATTGTAGAATAGTGTAGATAATATGGAAGCCGTGTCATACGAAATATTCGAGAGGGAGCAGTACATCTCCCATTTCCTTATATGAGTGATGTACTGTTTCTGGGTGCTCTTCCTCCAGGCAGTGATCACATCTACAGTGATTACATCCGCAGTGATCACATCTACCGTACGATCTGAAAGTCCGAGCCCCAGGAATGGTCTCCTCAGAATCTGCAAACCAATAAATTTATTCGGTCATGAAGAGGATGGCTTTCCCCTGTCACAGGATGTACCAGCAGATTTCTGCTTTTGGGGACAGCCATAAAAGGCTGTGTAATCATAGCTAGGACGAGTGGGAACCAATGCTGAGTAGGCCAATCTGGTACTACCAATATGCCAGAGGCGGAGTCTTGCTTGATCTTGGCCAAGCATCGACCGATGAAGCAAAATGGGGGAAGCCCATACAAGAACTTTCCACCCCAATGTAGTGAGAATGCATCTACTGCTACTGCCCCTGGGTCTGGTTCCCCTGAAACGTAATTTGGTAACTGATGATTTAGTCTGGATGCACACAGATCAATGTCCGGTACACCATACCGAATGACAATGTCGTTAAACACTTCATGATTCAACATCTATTCTTTGTTTTTATTGAATTCTCATGACCTGGTGTCCATCACCATGTTATATCTACCTGGTAAGTAGATAGCTGAAACCTAGATGTTTCTTGTAATACACCAGTGCCAAATGAGGCTGGACATTTTATCACAGGATACAGACTTACTTCCACCCATGTGATTAATGTATGCTACTGCTGTAGTGTTGTCAATCTGAAGTTGAATATGAGCATGACGCATATTGCCACAATAAGCCTTTAACCTATAGAGTGCTCCCAGCAACTCTAAGTAGTTAATACCATGTGACTGAAGCATCGATGATTCCTGCAGATTCCATCTGCCACCACAGCTTGAGACGGTGTTGGTAGTACCCCAACCTAGAGCACTGGCATCAGTTTGCAGGATAACTGATTGTGTATCAACTAAGATAGTACTAGAGCAATACCGAATGTTGGTCACCCACCATTGTAACTCAGCAATGGCTTCAGCTGGAAAATGCATGGGTCTATCGAAGTGACCGCTATGAAGTTTAAGTGCCTGCACCATTGCACTTTGTAAGTTTTGGTAGTGCAAAGGCCCGAACTGAGCAGCTGAGAAAGCAGCCACTAATTTGCCAATTATACTAGCCACATGTCTCATGGTAGGTTTGGTTCTTAACAATGAGGTTGCTGCAGGCTTCAATTAATTCTAATTGTTGCACCTAGGCAGACATGTGAATTGATTTAATGGTGAATCCCAAATAATCAATTACTCTAATTGGTACCAATTTGGGCTTAACTGGATGGTTTAGGAACCCCAGTCTCTCAAACATGAGTTTGGTAGCTGACACAAATAATTCAGCTAATTCCTTAGTCCCAATGTTTAAGATGTCATCCAAGTATGCCATGACTATATGATTCTGTGCCCTGAGTTGCCCCAGCACTGGTTTTAGCAATTTAGTGAAAAGTCTGGGGGCTGAGGTTAACCCATTAGGCAATGCTTTAAACTGCCACAATTGACCCATCGAGCTAAGCTTCAACTATCTCCTGTGGTCTTCATTAATGGCCACCGAATAGTAAGCATCTTTGAGGTCGATGCATGCCATGTAACATCCCTTGGAAACCAGTTGTTTGGCAGTAACAAAGTTTTCCATTTTGAAGTATTTATACTGCACAAAGGTGTTAAGCTCAGTCAAATCAAGGATGATTCAGTATCCTCCATCTTTCTTTTGCCTAGTAAATATATTGGACACAAATTGGTGAGACTCATGACTCGACTTCTCAATTACCCCTTTCTTGAGTAAAGATTCGATTTCAGCTTGTGCATTTGCACACTCCTGTAGTGAAGGAACAAATGTGTGGCTCAGTGCATGCTGTGTGGGTGGAGGCGAATTGAAAAGGAACTCAATTTGGAAACCTTGTATACTGCACAGTATAAACGGGTCAGATGTTATCCAATGCCATTCATGTAAGAAAAATTGTAATCTCCCCCCAACTTGTAACTGATCCATCGAAAATGTGTTACGCAAACAACCAGACTCACTTACCTCAGTGGTTATTGGCAGTATGGTGTTTGCTTCTGTCCCCGAGGTCTGGGGGGCTGGGACTGTTGGAGGGCGCCATCCGCGCATCTTGAACATGGCCCGGTTTGGGCCCTGCCCTAAAAAAGGCCTCTGTGCCTGTTGTTCGTGATGCCCACCATATCCGGCGAACCGTTAGGTGTAGAGAGGATGATAGAGGTACTGCCACCAGAAGGATGAAGTCATGGAAGGTGTTGGGGCCTTCATAAGGCCGACCGTTTTAGCCTCATCATCCAGCTCCCTGACCTGCTTAGGCAGATCTTCCCCGGCCTTGCACAATGCTGCAAATTTTGGGTTCAGAGCAGGACAGATGGCATTCTTTCAGAGGCAATTAATTTCAAAATGTGCATTGCACATTAATGCCATGGCGTCCTGCTAAACATCAGAGAGGGGCCCCCCATCCACGGACCTGCCAAAGGCCATGATGCCTGAGGCAAGTAATCTTAAACATTTTTGTAGTTTTACCTCCTGGGCTCCACCCCCTCCATTGTGTCACCAGATGGAGTGATTCACTGCCGGGACTTTCAATGAGGCACAGTTTACTGGGGTATGGTATTTGGTAGTGGTTTCCTCCATGGCCTGATCTTGGAGCAGGTGAGAGGCCAGATAATTAATGCTCATGGCTAACTCCTCTCCCAGTGGTTCCCCTGTTTGGGAAGGGATGGCAAATTAGGATGCCATGGGGGGTACTCCCGAGGCTTGACCCTCATGCCTTGAAGCATACTCCCCAGCTGTGCCTCCGCAATCGGAGTCAGTGTAAAACTGGCCTCGTACGCTCCCCTCCTCATGGAGACATTATGCAGCCCTGAGACAGGAGCCGCTGCCGTGGGTTGTGCATAATACCCGGGCTCAGATAGCTCCCTTCTTTGGGCATATCTCTTTGGAGCGAACCCTCCATTAGGTGCTCCATGTGGGTCAGTCTCCCAAAAACACTGCCCATAGAAGGAGGAGAATCCTCCTGGCCCGACTCATCCAAGTCCAGGGCCCTGACAGACTTCCTGGTGGCTTTTCTCCCCTGCGGGGTAGCCAAGGTGCTTACTGTCGGCACCAATCGGTAGCCGCTGGCTCCTCTGTTAACGACCCTGAAGGCGAAATCAGCGGCTTCCCGCTACCCGCAGGCCCAAGTTCTTCAGTAGCCGGCTTCGCTGCGGCCCACCTCTTCACCTTAGACATAGTCCGCAAAGTTCGAGTATTCTGTGGAAAAATAGTAAACGAACCGGGAGCAACGACCTCAGATAAAGTATAAGCACTTACCTGAGCGTTTTAAACTTACCGCTGGAAGGAGCGGCGCGCCCGCCAGTCAGTCGTTGCGCAATGCGTCAGACGTAATGACGTGCATGCGGGTTGACGGCCTTCATCATGTAGTCACTCATGTGACTCCTAACTAAAATCTCAATTGGGATTCTAGCCATGGGGATTAAAGCACAGGGTGGAAGGTTAGTCATTCCTTTCTAATGATTCTATCCACGAGAGAGGGAAGGAAATTAGAGAAATCAATATTCATATCGCTGAGGTGTTAGCTGCCCGAGCAAAATATGAGGTGCTGTTCCTCCAATTCGGGTGTGGCCTCACTCTGCCAGTGGAGGAGGCCCAGGACAGGAAGTTCAGTGTGGGAATGGGAAGGGGAGTTAAAATGTTTGGCAGCATCTCTGGAGGAAAAGGATAGGTGACGTTTCGGGTCGGCTTTAGTTTATTTAGTTTATAAAAGGACTGGACAAGCTAGATGCAGGAAAAATCTTCCCAATGTTGGGTGAGTCCAGAACCAGGGGCCACAGTCTTAGAATAAAGGGGAGGCCATTTAAGACTGAGGTGAGAAAAACGTTTTCACCCATAGAGTTGTGAAATTGTGGAATTCCCTGCCACAGAGGGCAGTGGAGGTCAAATCACTGGATGGATTTAAGAGAGAGTTAGGTAGAGCTCTAGGGGCTAGTGGAGTCAAGGGATATGGGGAGAAGGCAGGCACGGGTTATTGATCGGGGACGATCAGCCATGATCACAATGAATGGCGGTGCTGGTTTGAAGGGCAGAATGGCCTCCTCCTGCACCTATTTTCTATGTTTTTATCATCGTCATGCGTACTGAGGTACCGAGAATCTAACATTTTATTAATAAAATGAGATTTGAAAGGGTGCTACTGACATATTTTCTGTTGTGGTGCGCTGACATTTAATTAGGGCACGTTTAATTGATGTAAATGTGCTATACTAATTTAATCTGTCTGCAGGGTGAGGGAATGCTGCTGCCTGTCTCACATCTGTTGCCGAATCACTGGTTACAATGTGGATGGGTGGGTGTGGGGGATGAGTTCGAACTACAGCTTGGATAAATTATTGTCTGAAGAAATTACAGCCTGCACAAGGGTCTCGATCTGAAATGTCACCGATTCCTTTTCTCCAGAGATGCTGCCTGACCCACTGATGTTACTCCAGCTTTTTGTGTCTACACTTTAAACCAGCATCTGCAGTTCCTTCTTGCACAATAGAATTTTGACACTTTGATTTCATGAATGCTTAAATAAACTCCGGAAATCACATGATGGACTTGGATAGAGAGCTTCTGTATAAAAAAAAGACAAGAATCACAATTGTATTTGACTGAATGGGAAGCAGTTCTTAACCTGACCATGACTGCCATAATTGTATTGGATTTCAATGATCACAAACCATTCCAATCATCCTGAAAGTTCAGTATCTCTTGCCATCGTGCCACAGTTCTTCAATAGCGTTTGATATAAAGTCAGGAGGTGGAAGGTATTGTTATAGAGGCTGAGTATGTGATGGGAAGCTTGCTTCATAATCTAAACATGTTGTGGTAAGACAGAGCAATCAATAGTAAATGAAAAAGAGAACGTTACCATTCTTATGCCCTCATATATCCTACCAATCATACATAAAGGAATGTGAGCAATTCTACGCTAATCTATCTGTCAGAATTGAATGGAACACTGGTCTTACAACTGCCCCTATTTTACTCTGTAAAAAAGCCAATCTTTGATCGGTCTTTAATGCTTATCTATTGATGAATTTCAACCCTGAAACAATCTTTGATCGGTCTTTACTGCCTTTATCTTGCACTGGGCGTTATTCCCTTTATCATGTATCTGTACATCTGTGGATGGCTCAATTGTAATCAAGTATTGTCTTTCTGCTGACTGGTTAGCACGCAACAAAAAGCTTTTCACTGTACATTGGGACACGTGACAATAAACTAAACGTATCGTTGAACACTTACTCCCGTCAGCCTTGGCCAACGGAATCTCATGGTTGCCAACCATGTCAACAACCCTTCCCATTCCTACAGTCCTTTCTGTCCTGGGCCTCCTATATTTCCAGAGTAAGACCACACACAAATTGGAAGAACAGCACCTCATATTCTATTTGGTTAGCTTACAATCCAGTGGTATGAACATTGAATTCTCAAATTTTAAGTAACATCACTCCCCCCTCCATGACCCCTTCCTCCACCCTAATCATTCCACCAGTTCCACAGTTCTCCACATTGTTTGCATCTTGAGATCACACCTTCCCTGGCCAACAATGGGCCGACCAGGCACCACCCTGCCTGAGGTCATTTGTGGCTGGCCCTGACTGGCCTAATCTTTTTTTGCCTCCTGCTCTTTACTTCCACCCCTGTCCTCTCCAACCCCCACCACCCACATCTCACCCACCCAATTCCCACACCCACACCCAAGCCCCCACCCCCCCACCCCCAACCCCCCCCACCACCATCCCATCAATCCCCACACCACACCCCCTCACCTCACCCCAACCACCCACCCCCCCCACCCCCACCCCCACACCCCACCCACCACCGCCCCCCATCCCCCTAAACCCACCCCACATCCCACCAACCCCCACCCCCCACCCACCCCCACCCACCACACCCCCCCACCACCACCACACCTCCCACCCCCCTCACCCCCACCATCCCCCACCCCCCACCCACACCCCCACCACCCACCCCCACCATTCCCCCACACCCCTCCCACCCCCACCTACCCACCCTCACACCCATCCACCCCCACCCCAAATCCCCACAACACATCCATTCTTCCATCAGCCCAATCTTTCCTGAAGAAGGGTCCTGACAGAAACGTCACCCCTCCTTTTTCTCTAGAGATGCTGCCTGACCAGCCTAGTTACCCCAGCACATATATTCAGTCTGTATCCAATGGTGAAAATTGTGCTCAGTTTGGATAATTGTGAAGAGGTCCTCAGAAGGCCCCTTGTAGAAATGACGAGCTACTTAATAGAAAGGACAAGTAAATTGGAATGAGTCAGATACTGTGGGAGAGCACTGCGGTGGGACACGGGGTCAGAGTCATGAGGAGAATGCTTAAGCAGACTCCAAGTTGTACTTCTTTCAGCAGATGATGATCAGCAACTGAAATGAGTCGGTCAGAAAGGGGTTTGTGGTGAGACACAGGATTACTTGCTAAGCATCTCTGAGGCTTGAGATATTATTCCACAAGCAGGGAATAAAATAGGCTCTCGTGTATTTCTCATTCACAGCCATTGCAACCATCCTGTGAAACGCTCCCACATCAGGGTGACCTTTGCACTAATGACTGAGGAGGTTTGGCAAGCACTGTATATCAGGTCTAACCCACAATATCACTTGATTTTGAAAAACAGGACCAGTGATCATTTGAAAGAATTCAAGATTCACATCTTTCAGCCGTTACAACAGTGGCTGTTCTTTGTTGAAAAAAAACACAACACCTAACCTCTCGCCTCACGTGGGACTTGTTAGTATGAAACCTTTGCCCTGCATGATATTGTCTGCGGTGCTGGGCTTCTGAAGGAACTGCCTCACATTTACTTGTTCCACCCACTGTTTAACATAAGGGCGCACCAAAAACATCACTTAAATCGTGATAGTCATACAGTGTGGGAACAGGCCCTTCGGCCCAACTTGCCCACACCGACCAACATGTCCCATCCACACTAGCCTCACTTGCAGGCATTTGGCCTATATTCCTCTACATCTGTCCTATCCGTGTACCCGTCTAATTGCTTCTTAAGCGTTGCGATAGTCCCTACCTCAGCTACCTCCAACAGCAGCTTGTTTCATACACCCTTCACCCTTTGTGTGAAAGAGTTTACCCTCAGGTTCCTATAAAATCTTTCCCCCCTCCTCACCTTAAACCTCTGTCCTCTGGTTCTCAATTCCCCTACTCTGGGCAAGAGACTCTGTGCGTCTCTGTCCATCCTGGGAATAGGTTCTGACTACCTACCCTGTCTATGGCCCTTATTATTTTATATACAGTATTATATCCCTTCTATGAATATTCATGAGTATTCTAGAAACGTGATTGGTCAATCGGTATTCGATGAATAAAAAATAAATTGCACTAGCTCCGATTATTTTTTGCTATTTTCTCCTGGCAGCACTGCGCATGCTCTTTTTACTAATTTCTTCCTTGGTAAAACTGCGCATGCTCAAAACTCGGTCACGAAATTTGCTTCAATTCGAACCACGAACGCGCAGACGACAATGCTGAGCAAGACTATTTTTATTAGATGTTATGAAAGGATATAAAACAAATATACCAAGCTTTTAGTTCAAAAGTATAGTGGAAATTATCTATCTTCGGAGGGACTGTCAATAGTACTATGCCAATCCCTCCTCAGATAGATAATTTCCACTATACTTTCTCACAGCTTGGTATATTTGTATAATATTCATGTATTCATACAGAATAGAAACTGACCAAAAATGTCCCATCTACGCCAGTCTCACCTGCCTGCATTTGGCCCATATCCCTCTAAACTCTTCCTATCCAATTACCCGTCCAAATATATTTTAACTGCTGTGATAATACCTGCCTCAACTACCTCCACTGGCAGCTCGTTCAACCCTGTGTGTGAAAAAGTTGCCCCTCAAGTTCCTATAAAATGTTTCCCCCTTCACCTTAAACCTATGCCTGCTGGTCCGCAACTTCCCTATTCTGGGCAAGAGACTGTGCATCTACCCGATGTATTCCTCTCATGATTTTATACATCTCAATAAACAATTTATTCAACATTCACAATATTTAGAGCACTGGCGGAAATTCTCCTTTCTATTTTCCCAGATTATCATCTCTTTTCACAGCCTGTTCTTCTGCGAATGAAGAAGGCTCCCATTATTGCCCACCGGTGTAACAAAAAGCTATTCACTGCGCATCTAGGTTTCATATCTCAAGCTCTTGAGATATTCTGCTGGAATGACAAGAGACACTGGCCTTTCAGGATGAGTGGAATGGAATGAAATTATTGAAACTCAATACAATTATGAGGGCCTCGCACAAGTTCAGAACTGTTTGAATCCCTGCAGCATATTCTCTGAATTCATTTGCAAGGGCCAAAAGGCAGAATCCTGCTCATAATATTTAAAGAAAGATATTCCTGGCACTGTACTTTGCCTTTCATGCCACATTCAGTGCGTCAGACGGCATTAAAGCTCATGAAGCATTTACCGTAAACTGCAGTTACTGCTGTAATATAGGTGCCATTTTCCATACTAAAAATCCCATAAACAGCAAAGTGATAATAACCGGGTAATGTGCTTTAATGAAGTTGACAGAGAGATAAATATTGACAGGGATGCTCAGAATAACTCAGGCGCTGTTTTCAGTAACAACTTCTTGCCCTGTGTTGTCTGACTTTGGAACGGTTCTCCTATAGGCTAGGGCACTGTCCCGATCTTCCTACCTCCCTCATTGAGGACATAGAAACATAGAAATTAGGTGCAGGAGTAGGCCATTCAGCCCTTCGAGCCTGCACCGCCATTCAATATGATCATGGCTGATCATCCAACTCAGTATCTCGTACCTGCCTTCTCTCCATACCATCTGATCCCCTTAGCCACAAGGGCCACATCCAACTCACTCTTAAATATAGCCAATGAACTGGCCTCAACTACCCTCTGTGGCAGAGAGTTCCAGAGACTCACCACTCTCTGTGTGAAAAAAGTCTTTCTCATCTCGGTCTTAAAGGATTTCCCCCTTATCCTTAAGCTGTGACCCCTTGTCCTGGACTTCCCCAACATCGGAACAATCTTCCTGCAACTAGCCTGTCCAACCCTTAAGAATTTTGTAAGTTTCTATAAGATCCCCTCTCAATCTCCTAAATTCCAGAGAGTATAAACCCGAGTCTATCCAGTCTTTCTTCATAAGACAGTCCTGACATCCCATGAATCAGTCTGGTGAACCTTCTCTGCACTCCCTCTATGGCAATAATGTCCTTCCTCAGATTTGGAGACCAAAACTGTACGCAATACTCCAGGTGTGGTCTCACCAAGACCCTGTACAACTGAAGTAGAACCTCCCTGCTCCTGTACTCAAATCCTTTTGCTATGAAAGCTAACATACCATTCGCTTTTTTCACTGCCTGCTGCACCTGCATGCCTACTTTCAATGACTGGTGTACCATGACACCCAGGTCTCGCTGCATCTCCCCTTTTCCTAATCGGCCACCATTTAAATAATAGTCTGCTTTCCTGTTTTTGCCACCAAAGTGGATAACCTCACATTTATCCACATTATACTGCATCTGCCAAACATTTGCCCACTCACCCAGCCTATCCAAGTCACCTTGCAGTCTCCTAGCATCCTCCTCACAGCGAACACTGCCCCCCCAGCTTAGTGTCATCCGCAAACTTGGAGATATTGCCTTCAATTCCCTCATCCAGATCATTAATATATATTGTAAATAGCTGGGGTCCCAGCACTGAGCCCTGCGGTACCCCACTAGTCACTGCCTGCCATTGTAAAAAGGACCCGTTTACTCCTACTCTTTGCTTCCTGTTTGCCAGCCAGTTCTCTATCCACATCAATACTGAACCCCTAATACCGTATGCTTTAAGTTTGTATACTAATCTCTTATGTGGGACCTTGTCGAAAGCCTTCTGGAAGTCCAGATATACCACATCCACTGGTTCTCCCTTATCCACGCTACTAGTTACATCCTCGAAAAATTCCACAAGATTCGTCAGACATTGATTTACCTTTTGTAAATCCATGCTGACTTTGTCCAATGATTTCACCACTTTCCAAATGTGCTGCTATCCCATCTTTAATAACTGACTCTAGCAGTTTCCCCCACTACCGATGTTAGGACTAACTGGTCTGTAATTCCCCGTTTTCTCTCTCCCTCCTTCTTAAAAAGAGGGGTTACATTTGCTACCCGCCAATCCTCAGGAACTACTCCAGAATCTAAAGAGTTTTGAAAGATTATCACTAATGCATCCACTATTTCCTGAGCTACTTCCTTAAGTACTCTGGGATGCAGCCTAATCTGGCCCTGGGATTTATCGGCCTTTAATCTATTCAATTTACCCAACACCAATTCCCAACTGACCTGGATTCACTCAATTCCTCCTTTGACCCACGGTCCCCTGCTATTTCCGGCAGATTATTTATGTCTTCCTTAGTGAAGACGGAACCAAAGTAGTTATTCAATTGGTCCGCCATATCCTTGTTCCCCTTTGTCAACTCACCTGTTTCCTGCCTGCAAGGGACCTACATTGTTTTAAACTAACCTCTTTCTCTTCACATATCTATAAACACTTTTGCAGTCAGTTTTTTATGTTCCCTGCCAGTTTTCCTTCATAATCTATTTTTCCTTTCCTAATTAAGCCCTTTGTCCTCCTCTGCTGGTCTCTGAATTTCTCCCAGTCCTCTGGTATGCTGCTTTTTTCTGGCTACTTTGTACGCATCATCCTTTGCTTTGATACTATCCCTGATTTCCCTTGTTATCCACGGATGCACTACCTTCCCCGATTTGGGGTGATTCTTTTGCCAAACTGGGATGAACAATTTTTGTAGTTCATCCATGCAGTCTTTAAATGTCTTCCATTGTATATCCACCGTCAACCCTTTTAGAATTAATTGCCAGTCAAATCTTGGCCAATTCACGTCTCATACCCTCGAAGTTACCTTTCTTTAAGTTCAGAACCATTGTTTCTGAATTAACAATGTCACTCTCCATCCTAATGAAGAACTCAACCATATTATGGTAACTCTTGCCCAAGGGGGCTCGTACAACAAGACGGCTAACTACCCCTTCCTCATTACTCAAAACCCAGTCTAAAATAGCCTGCCTCTCTCGTTGGTTTCCTGTACATGTTGATTTAGATAACTATCCCGCATACATTCCAAAAAATCCTCTTCCTCAGCACCCCTGCCAATTTGATTCACCCAATCTATATGTAGATTGAAGTCACCCATTATAACTGTTTTGCCTTTGTCGCACGCATTTCTAATTTCCTGTTTGATACCATCCCCAACTTCACTGCTACTGTTAGGTGGCCTGTACACAACACCCACCAACGTTTTCTGCCCCTTAGTGTTTTGTAGCTCTACCCATACCGATTCCACATCCCTCCAAGCTAATGTCCTTCCTTTCCATTGCGTTAATCTCCTCTCTAACCAGCAACGCTACCCCACCTCCTTTTCCTTTCTCTCTATCCCTCCTGAATATTGAATATCCCTGGATGTTCAGCTCCCAGCCTACGTCGCCCTGGAGCCATGTCTCCGTGATCCCAACTATATCATAATCATTAATATCTATCTGCACGTTCAACTCGTCTTTGAACTTTTCTCTGTAACTGTAATGGTATAATGCTGAAAACTATATTCTAAACTCTGGATTGACACAAAAAGCTGGGGTAGCTCAACGGGACATGCAGCATCTCTGGAGAGAAGGTTTTGGGCCTGTTTCGGACTTTTGCTCCGCCTGTTACCGGGGCGGCACAGTGCGCTGCGGTAGAGTTGCTGCCTTACAGCGCCAGAGACCAAGGGTTTGATCCTGACTACGGGTGTGTCTGAATGGAATTTGTACGTTCCCTCTGTGACCTGCGTGGGTTTTCTCCAGGTGCTCCGGTTTTCTCCCACACTCCAAAGACGCACGGGTTTGTAAGTTAATTGGCTTCAGTAAAATTGTAAATTGTCCCCAGTGTGTGTAGGATAGTGTTATTGTGCGGGGATCGCTGGTCGGCACGGACTCGGTGGGCAGAAGGGCCTGCTTCCACGCTGTATCTCCAAAGTCTAAAGTATGCATTGATTATATCCAGGTGTAATATTCACTGATTTAATTGGATGGCACGCAGACAAAGGCTTTTCCCTGTACCTCTGCACACGTGACATTCTGTACATGTGACACTCTGTACATGTGACACTCTGTACACGTGACACTCTGTACATGTGACAATAATAAACAAAACCAAATTAAACCAAGGTCTTCTGCAGCTGTGTGTGGTGGAGTGAGGGTGTGCAGGGTGGCAATTTAAACTATGCGAGGCTACAGCCTGCGATTCATCTATTCCCAGCTACCTTGGGGGAGCAAGGACAACTATGGGGAAAGTGTAAAGTGTAAGTCTAGGTGTAAGTATAAGTTCAAGTATAAATGTAAGTGTAAATGGAGAGGTAATTGTGACTGTAAGTGTATCTGTAAGTGTAAGTATAGGTGGAGGTATAAGTGTAGGCATAAGCATAAGTGTGGGTGTAAATATAGGAGTGTGGAAGTGTACATCTAAGTGTAAGTGTAAGTGTATATGCAGGTACAACTGTCAGTGTAAGCCTAAGTATATTTGTAGGTGTGGGTGTAAGAACAAGTGTGAGTGTAGGTATAATTACAATTTTACTTCGGAGTCACGTGAGTGACTACGTGAAGAAGAGCCCGCCTCACGCTGGTAACGGCATGACGTCGACGCTGACGGCGAAAGAAGGAGCTGCGGTAAGGAGCAGCTCCTCGCAGCGGTCGGACGGCCCGCAGGTAAGTGAAGTTACATCGGCGCGGGTTTTAGGTTCGCTGATGGTTCCAACAGCGAAACTAAAAGTAAAATTTAGACGTTAACGTGCTGATTGAGCACAAGATAAATTTTAACAAAATGGAGAAATCGGGAAGGAAGGCTTCGCGGGTGAAAAGAGCCTCCCGGGGTGAAAGTAAATATACGGGAAGCGAAGCTAGAGTGGACCCGGTTCCGATACCGTTGGCCACTGATTTACCCGATATAGAATTTCCAGATTCCTCCGGAAATTATAACCACGGAGGAAAATGCTCCTAAGAAATGCAAAAAGAAAACTGTGAGGCCCGTGGTTTCTGATGATTCTGATTTTGAAAGACCTCCAGATAATAAAACTTATGTGGCTAAAAATGGAGCATATGGAGAAAGTTCTCCAAACTATTATGAGACAAGGTCCACAGTACCCTCATGAATCCCAGAAAATCCCTGAGGGGTTTCAATATGATGAATATGGCTGTGGGCCAAGTTGGAATATGATACTCCAGACCCACGATTTGGGCTGGAAGAAGTCTCATGGGATAATATCCCGATGGAATTAGGGCTGCAGAAGGCAGACCCTGCTGAATTTGAAATGATTTTTGAAAGCACGCCACAAAGTAAAAAGAAAAGGCTTGATCTGCCTAGGATAGCACAAAGTTTTGCTATACCTGAAGGAAGTGGTGAGGATATGGAAGAAAGCCTAGCTGCCAATAATAAATTATATGGTAATCTCACCAGCTTCATAATACTGTGATGAATGAATTATCAGAATTATATAAAGCACCAGCAATTGTGCCTCATTGGAAGTGCCTACGGTGAATCCGATGGTATGGGCATCTATGACTCCAAGTATGAGAGCCCAAGAAATGAAATTTCAAAAGGTGCTAAAATTATTTTCGGCTGCCATCACGGCATTTGGCAGGCAAATGGAGAATCTGGAAATGGACAAGATTCAAAAAGATACTTTGGGTTTAATGTGCAATTCGTATTTATGAGATCAATTGCATGAGGAAAAATGGCGATTCGGCCCATATTTCACCCTAGATATGCAAGCCTGTGTCAAGAAAGTGAGTTCAAGCTCTCTGGATATTTGTTTGGAGAAAATCTGCCGAAACAACTGAAGCAGTTGGATGAAGAAGCTAAATATTTTAGTACTATTAAGCCTTTTGTCTTTTGGACAAAGAAAAGGGTTTTCGCCCGAAGGAGTTTTGATTTTCGTTATAGAGGCAGAAAATTTGTCACGAAGGTATTATCGTGCTACACAGGCCGCTGCTTCCCTGCATTCGGAAAGAGGAGACCATCACGCTCCTATGGAGAGGTATTAAAGACTTCTATCCTTAAAGAAACTGTGGATGAATCTCCAGTTGGAGGGAGATTGCAAAATTTATAATGCCTGGCTTAATATTACTTCTGATCGGTTTATATTACAAGCAGTTTCAGGAGCTATTATTATTTTTAAAAGAAGGGGTCCAATCCTCCTGTACAGAATAAACCTGCTTGTGCTTATGTGTTTTCTCCAGAAGAAAGAATGGAGATTGATGTGGAAATTGGCAAATTATCCGAAAAGGGGTAATTGAAAAAACTTATGAACATAAGCATCAATTTGTCTCTAATATATATTTCGCAGAGATAAGAAAGATGGTGGTTGTAGAATTATTCTAGACCTTACAGATCTAAATAAGTTTTGTAGAATACAAACGTTTTAAGATGGAGACATTTAAAACTGCAAAATATTTGATTTCAGCAGGTTCTTATATGGCTAAGATTGATTTGAAAGACGCCTATTATTCTGTACCAATCATCATCTTTTTCGGAGATACTTAAAGTTTTATTGGCAGGGCAATTATGGCAGTTCAAAGCTTTACCAAATGGATTAAGTTCAGCTCCTAGACTCTTTACAAAACTGTTGAAACCAGTTTTAGCTCAATTAAGAGCACAGAAACACATTGTAATGGCTTATCTGGATGATATTCTGATTGTTAATGATAGTCAAGAGTCAGCTGAGCACTCAATTTCAGTTACTAAAGCTTTGTTTAAAGAGCTTGGATTCTTAATTCATCCAATTAAATCCCAGCTGCAGCCAGTTCAATCAATTGATTTTCTGGGTTTGTAATTAACTCAGTGACTATGTTAGTTACGTTGCCAGCAAAGAAGACAAATGATATTTTTGCAAATGTGTAATACCTCATTCACAAACCTTATCCCTCCATCCGAGAAGTGGCAAAAGTCATTGGTACACTAGTGGCAGCTTTTCCGGCAGTGGAATTTGGGCCATTACATTATCAAAATCTTCAAAGGACAAAGTAAGGGCTCTTAAAGATAAGGCAGGTCACTTTGACAGACCTATGCAATTAACAAAGAAAGCAGTATTGGAATTGCAATGGTGGGTTGAAAATGTCCCACAAGCTGCTAAGAAGATCATGATTAAACAGCCTGAAATGGTTTTGCAAACAGATGCTAGTGCTCTCGATGGGGGCCACAGATTTATCTTCCAGTTGTGGAGGTAGATGGAAAACTGAAGAGCAAGTGTTTTTCTCCAAAAGTAAGGTATTAACTATTTGGAGTTATTGGGGGCCTTTTATGGGCTTAAAGCATATTGTTCTGCTAAACAATGTCTGCATGTATTAATACAATTAGACAATAAAACGGCTGTGTTTACATTAATCACATGGGGGAGTTAGATCAGTATCATGTGATTGTCTGGTCAATGAGATATGGCAATGGTGTATTGGTCGGCAGATATGGATTTCAGCAAGCTATATTCCAGGTAAAGACAATGTGGTAGCAATGGAAGGTCGAGGATTTTTAAAGATAATACGGAATGGATGCTTAAGCCAGCAATATTTAAGAATATTGTTAAACGATTTGGGTTGCCAGAAATTGATTTGTTTGCATCCAGGCTTAATCATCAATTGCCTCATTAGTGTCTTGGAACACGATCCGGACGCAGTTGCAGTAGATGCATTTTCATTACACTGGGGAAAAATGTTCTTTTATGCTTTTTCCACCATTTGCTCTGATCCAGAGATGCTTGAAGAAAATAGAGCAAGATTCAGCTTCCGGATTGTTGGTAAGTGCCAAATTGGCCAACTCAACCTTGGTTTCCCAGTTATGCTAAATATGATTAAAGAACCATATATGCAGATTCCTAACTGTAGTGATATCTTGACTAATCCAGTAACAAATGAAGGTTACCCATTATATGCATATATGAATTTGTTAATCTGCAGGTTTTTGACCAGACCACTACAGGAACTGGGATTGTCGGACCAAACTTTGACAGTTATTGGTGCATCATGGCGACATAGCACACAGAAACAATATATGACACATATTAAGAAATGGGAAGAATTTTGCACACAGTCAAATATTTCTGATGAATCTGTGAATGTTACTCATGTTTTGGAATTCCTTGCCAATTTGCACTTTGGGCAACATTTAAGTTACAGTGCCATTAACACTGCACGCAGTGCCTTGTCGTCCTATTTAGGACTTATGATTGGTGAGAAGTCAATTGGCTCGCATCCATTAATATCACGATTCATGAAAGGAATTTTTCACATGAATCCGCCAAAACCTAGATATACAGAGATTTGGGATGTGAGCATAGTACTTGCTCTACTTAGAGAATGGACGCCAATTGAAGGGTTGACATTGGATAGGTTAACATTGAAATTGGTCATGTTAATGGCACTGTCTCAGCCCAAAGAGTGCAAACTTTACAAATGTTGCGTTTA
Source organism: Okamejei kenojei (assembly GCA_035221665.1). Lineage (NCBI taxonomy): Eukaryota > Metazoa > Chordata > Chondrichthyes > Rajiformes > Rajidae > Okamejei > Okamejei kenojei. Next base: position 4,089,365 of record CM069164.1, read on the forward strand.
GACTGTATGCATGTGACTACAGATAACGTTGTATTCTATGTTTACGATCTGATCAAACAAAGTAGACCAGGGAGATCTGGAACAAAGGTAACCTTTCAAGCTTTTCATATTGAGCCTGCTTTGTGTGTGGTTAGACATTTGAACCAATATATTAAAGTTACGGACACTTTTCGAGGAAACGAAAAAGACATTGCTGCTTACGCACAAAAAGCCACACACAAAAGCTTCAGTTCAAACTATCTCAAAATGGTTGAAACAGGGTTGGTTTTAGCGGGAGTAGACACTGATGTCTTCAAATCTCACTCCACCAGGGCGGCAGCTACGTCCGCGGCGAAGGGGCGGGACGTACCTCTCGAGCATATTTTAAAAAATCGCAGGGTGGAGTAAAGAAGAAACTTTTTTTCAAAGTTCTACAACAAACCTGTTCACACTATGACAAGCTTTGGACACGCGGTGTTGGGAGCACTATAATCACCTGCTTTGTTTGCTATTAATTGCTATAATCAGTTGTGTAGTCACTGATATCTTTTGTCACTTGTAATCATTTTTTCCCTCAAATATAAGGAGGGTATTATATGGTCTTTCAACCATTAAAAAATTTAATTGTGAAAAAGATCTAACTTTTGTCTGCTTTCTCATGTATGTTTTACTTAGCCGGACTGTCGTATGGATTAATTCTAACGACATAAAAAACACAGAAAGCTTTAAAACTCTTCACGTAGTCACTCACGTGACTCCGAAGTAAAATAGTAAGATTAAACGAGAACTCACCTGTTCGAAGTTGATCGTTATTTTACGAGAGTTACGATGAGGGATTACGTGCCCTCCACTCCCACCCTCGTAAAATAAATGATCAAATGGTGGTTCTAAGTCTTTTTATAAGCCTACTATGTTACTCCGGCTTTGGTGTTCTGTGTTTTTTCATGCCGTTGCTTTGAAGTATGCCGTTACCAGCGTGAGCGGGCTCTTCTTCACGTAATCCCTCATCGTAACTCCTCGTAAAATAACGATCAAACTTCGAACAGGTGAGTTCTCGTTTAATCTTACAATTTTAGTTGTAATGTGTGTAGTGTGGTGTAAAGGGCCTGTCCCACTTACGTGACTGTTTCTGTGAGTTGCCGGCACCCGTCATAGTTGCAGCAGGTGGCCGAAAATTTTCAACATGTTGAAAATCCAGTGGCGACCAGAAAAAGGTACGACTCTTTGGGCGACTACTCACGACAGACATGTCGATACGTGACGCCGGATGGTCGTGAGTAGTCATCCAAAGAGTCGCACCTTTTTCTGGTCGCCGCTGGATTTTCAACATGTTGAAATTTTTCGGCCACCTGCTGCGACTAAGGCAGGTGCCGGCAACTCGCCGAAAATATTGCATAAGTGGGACAGGCCGTTAAGTGTAAGTGTAGTGTATATGCAGATGCAACTGTCGGTGTAAGTATGTATATGTAGGCGCAGGTGCACGTGTAAGCATCAGTGTATATGTTGGTGCAAGGGTGGGTTCAAGTGCAGGTGAAGGTGTAAATGTAATTGCCTTTTAGCCGAGAGCACTTCCTCATCCCCAATGTTTTCAAGAGAGAGTTATATACTGTAGCCCTTAGGCCTAATGGAATCTGTGGATATGGGGAGAAAGCAGGAACGGGGTACTGGATGATCAGCCATTATCATATTGAATGACGGTGCTGACTCGAAAGGCCGAATGGCCTACTCCTGCACCACAGGTGAACATCAAAATACATCAAAGAGGAGGATGACTGAACTTTGGTGCCTTCACTCACAGTGGGAAACTTTGATTCTGCTGTGTGGGGGATGTTTATGTTAAATACGAGCGTGATCTGTGCTTTTGTTTTATTCGTATGGCTGTATGGTGACCACAAATTTCACTGTACCAATTGGTACATGTTACAAATAAAACTCTCTTGTCTTGTCTTGTCTCTATTTTCTATGTTTCTATGTCACAGGCCAGTCAGGAAGAAAGCCTTCTCTGCTCCAGATACTGACCATGTATAATCCAAGCTTGTAGACTCACAGATCGGGCAGGGATCAGAGTCTCACTCCACCCCAGTCCCTCTGTACGTCCAGTGACAGGTGCAAGCTCCCTAACCGTGATGAAACCTGCCTCGCTCTGATCACTCTTTGAGAACCAAGAACATGATCCTCAGACTGAACTCCAGGAGAAGAGCCTGCTCAAAGAATACTCCCCATAGAGTGAAAACTGGATCAGGGAAGAGCAGTGATGCAGAAACCCAGCCTGACAGCATGATGCTCATAATATCAGTCAAAAGGACGCAACAATCTCTCAGCATTACAGGAATGGCTTAGCAACAACACCTTACTGTGCTATAACAATTTTAACAAAGTTAAATTTTACATTTTGCCACATGATGAGGGAATTAGGTTGTGAACCAACCCTTGGTATTAGTTTGTTATTATCACGTGTATCGAGGTACAGTGAAAAGTTTCCATTTGCATGCTATATTGTCAAAGAAAAGATGAAACATGAATGCAATCAAGCCATCACAGCCATAGCTAAAGGATTCAGGGAACAACATTAGTGCACGATAAAGTTTGATAAAGTCCGATTAAATATAGTTCTCTTGTTTCCCTTGTCCCTAACTAGTCTGAAGAAGGATCTCGATTGGAAACATCACCAATTCCTTCTCTCCAGAGTTACTCCAGCTTTTTGTGTCTATCTTCGGTTTGAACCAGCATCTGTAGTTCCTTCCTAAACATAGTTCAAAGATCTGCATTGAGGTAGATGGGAGGTCAGGATCACCCTTACAGCAATTGTCCCAGCAACAAGAAATATGTGAGGCTAGATGACGCCACCTTTGTTTTAACACAAGTGAGAATGTAACCAATGCCTTATGGCCAGTAACCATTCCCAAGTTTCCCCACAATCATTGAGTGTGGAGTCATACAGTATGGAAACAGGCCCTTCGGCCCAAGTTACCCATGCCAACCGCGATGCCCCATCTCCACTAATCCCACCTGCTCGTGTTTGCCCCATATCCCCCTAAACCTTACCTATTCATGTACCGGTCCGATCTATTTTAAATGTTGTTTAACAACCTCCTGCCTCAACCACCTCCTCTGGCAGATCATTCCATATACCCATCACCCTCTGTGTGAAAACGTTGCCCCTCAGGTTCCTATTAAATCTTTCCACTTTCCCCTCTAGTTCTTGATTCCCCTACCACGGGTAAGTTGACCACAGTAATTACCCTAATAACAGATTCAGAGGTGTGCTGATCACGGCATAGGGAGAGTAAAATGGAAGGAGCGTAAATGATGCGATCCAGGTCTCTGACCATGGCGATGCAAGTAGGTCGATGATAAAGAAGGCATATGTATGCTTACCTTCATTGGGACATTGATTTTAAAGGGCCTGTCCCACTGTATGAGGTAATTCAAGAGTTCTCCCACGTTTTCCCCTGATTTGAACTCGGAGAATGTCCGTAGTGTTCGTAGGAGTTTGTGGATGTCTCGTAGCGGCGCGCACGAGTTAAAAGTAACAGTTTTATTCATCATGATTATTTTGTTACTCGCGTACATTTTTCACAGTGTTGAAAAAAACGTAATTCCCCGAGCACCTACCGTTACTCGCACGAGCCGCTACGTGACATCCACGAATTCCTACGGACCCGCTACGGACATTCTCCGAGTTCAAATCAGGGGAAAACTCGGGAGAACTCTTGAATTACTTCGTACAGTGGGACAGGCCCTTTAGGGTCAGGAAGTCAAGAGTCAAGAGTGTTTTATTGTCATATGTCCCAGATAGAACAATGAAATTCTTACTTGCAGCAGCACCACGGAATATGTAAAAAATAGTACTCTGGAAACAATATAATAAACGAGAGACAAACGTTGAGTACACACACTCACATATACACACATATATATATATATATATATAGATCACATATATATATACATAAAAAACAAACAATAATAGTGCAATAATAACAATAGTCAGTAGTTCAGAGCTTATTTGGGATTGTAGTGTTTAACAGCCTAAAGGGTGTAGGGAAGAAGCTGTTCCTGAACCTGGACGTTACAGTGTTCAGGCTCCTGTACCTTCTTCCCGATGGCAGGGGTGAAATGAGCGTGTGGCCAGGGTGGGGTGGGTCTATGATGATGCTGGCTGCCTTTTCGAGGCAGCGATTCCAGTAAATCCCTTCGATGGTGGGGAGGTCAGAGCCGGTGATGGACTGGCAGTGTTAATCACATTTTGCGGTCTTCTTCACTCCAGGGCATTCAAGTTGCTGAACCAGGCCACGATGCAACCAGTCAATACACACTCTACTGCACACCTGTAGATGTTCAAGTGAGTCGACTCTGACATGCCGAATCTCCGTAGTCATGAGGCAGCTCTGCAAAGACTTTGGCTGGGTCACATTTGGAGTATTGTGTGCCATTCTGGTCACCCCTTTACGGGAAGGATGTGAAGCGTTGGAAAGGGTGCAGAAGAGGTTTAGCGAAATGCAGTCTGGATTGGGGGGGATTTGCTTTAAGGAGGTTTGCTATAAGGACAGACTTGGATTTTTTTCTCTAAACCACTGAAGGTTGCGGGGTGACCTGGTAGAAGTATAGAAAGTTACTAGAATCTTTCAGAACATTTTTCATTCGGAACCTTTCTTCCCATACAGAAACGTCAAAGACTGGAGGACATAGTTTTAAAGGAGATATTGGAGGACATAGTTTTAAAGGAGATATTTTACACAATGGATGCCAGGGGTGGTGGTGGAGGCAGAACTAATAGTGGTGTTTAAGAGATTTTTAGATAGGCAAAGGATATGCAACGAATGTGGATCATGTGCGTTCAGATGAGACTACGTTATTTTGGCATCATATTCAGCACAGTTAGTGTGGGCCGAAGGCCTGTGTCTGTGTTGTATTGTTATATGTTCTATGCTAAATGTTGCTTGATGGCTCAGTCAGACTCAGGGAGCTGCAGGGCCTGTTTCTCTGCTGTTTGTGCTTCTGAGGTGTCTTATACCAGGGGGATAGTGTTGGAGAAGCAGGTAGATTCTTGGAGGAGTTTTCAAAATTTGGGGTTCAAACCTTCAGACCATGGTTTCCACTGCAAGGGTGAAAAATATTGGAGATCCACAAAAAGGCATTGGGTGGCAGGGTGGCGCAATGGTAGAGCTACTGTGCTACAGTGCATGAGACCCGGGTTTAACCCTGACTGTGCTGTCTGTACGGAGTTTGTACGCTCTCCCCGTGACCTGCATGGGTTTTATCCGAGGTTTTCGGTTTCCTCCCACACTCCAAAGATATGCAGGTTTGTAAGCTAATTAGCTTGTAATAAAATGTAAAAACATTGTCCCCAGTGTGTGTAGGGTAGTGTTAGTGTGCGGGGATCGCTGGGCGGTGCGGACTCGGTGGGCCGAAGGGCCTGTTTCTGCGCTGTATCTCTAAAGTAAACTCAACTAAAGATAAAATGTCAACCTCATCTATTCCATCCGCTGCTCTAGATGTCAGCTGATCTACATCGGTGAGACCAAGCGTAGGCTTGGCGATCGTTTCGCCGATTAACCAATCTGATTTCCCTGTGGCTCATCACTTCAACTCCCCCTCCCATTCTGAATCCGACCTCTCTGTCCTGGGCCTCCTCCATGTCCAGAGTGAGCACCAACGGAAATTGGAGGAGCAGCACCTCATATTCCGCTTGGGCAGTTTGCACCCTAGTGGCATGAACATTGACTTCTCCAATTTCCGGTAGCCCTTGCTGTCTCCTCCCCTTCTCAGCTCTCCCTCAGCCATCTGGCTCCTCCTCTTCCTTTCTCCTTTCTTCTCCCCCCCCCCCCCCCCCCCCCCCCACCATACATCAGTCTGAAGAAGGGTTTTGGCTCGAAACATTGTCTATTTCCTTCGCTCCATAGATGCGGCTGCACCCGCTGAGTTTCTCCAGCACTTTTGTCCACCTTCGATTTTCCAGCATCTGCAGTTCCTTCTTAAACACAAATGTCAAGTTCTCACTGGTTTTGGACTGGAAGAGGTTGGAGTGGTTTGGTGGGGTGACAGTAGAGACGCACCATATACATTATTGCAGTCAATTTCACAAGAATCTGCAGGTTGCGAGAAATATCTGACATAATATTTAAACTTTAAAATCACTGAAATGAATGGTTTTCAGTTTTTAATTTATGAGGTTATTGAAATGCGCACCAGCCTGACAGCTGCACACCCTCTTGCCCAAGACTTATTTCATCTTTTAATTATTCCCTTTTATATTTGGATTGCAAGCCTGAACTGTGAACTTGGCGAATTAAGCTTTAGATTGTTTTGTTTCCACAAGATGTAATCCTTTCTGTATGCTCTACGGCAAGAGTGCCAGTTAATATCTCTCTGTAAGCTGCCTGAATCCTCCCTAGTCTGTGTTAGCACGTATTGTAGGCTTGGTTTGGGGACAGCTCCATCCAAGTCTGCAACAAATTGCAGTGAATTTGTCGACGCCGCCCAGACCATCACACAAACCAACTTCCCTTCCATTGACTCAGTTGACACCTCACGCTGCCTCAGCAAGGCCAGCAGCATAATCAAGGACGAGATCCACCCTAGCCAATCCCTCTTCTCCCCTCTCCCATCGGGGAAAAGGTATAGAAGTGTGAAAACGCACATCTCCAGATTTAGGGACATTTTCTTCCCAGCTGTCAATAGGCAACTGAATCATCCCACCACAACCAGAGAGCAGTGCTGAACTACTATCTACCTCATTGGTGATCCTTGATCGAACTTTACCTTGCACTAAACATTATTCCCTTATCGTGTATCTGTACACTTTAGATGGTTTGAATGTAATCATGTCTTTCTGCTGACTGGTTAGCACGCAACAAAAGCTTTTTACTGTACCTCGGTACATGTGACAATAAACTAAACTGGACTAAAACGGAATCATTTGCGTAAGCTGAGTCTGGCAAAAGACAAATTAAATCTGGGACTGGGTAAGAACAAGGCAGGTGACGATAGAGAATACTGTGAGCAACTTTGGGCACCATATCTGAGGAAGGATGTGCTGGCTCTGGAGAGGATCCAGAGGAGGTTTACAAGAATGATCCAAGGAATTAGCAGCTTAACCTATGATGAGCGTTTGTCGGCACTTGGCTTAATTTCACTGGAGTTTAGAAGAATGAGGGGGGACCTCATTGACACCTACAGAATAGTGAATAGCTTGGATAGAGTGGATGTGGAGAGGATGTTTCCACTATTGGGAGAGTCTAGGACGAGAGGTCACAGCCTCAGAATTAAAGGACGTTGTTTTAGGAAGGAGATGAAGAGAAATGTCTTCAGTCAGAGGGTGGTGAATCTGTGAAATTCTTTGCCACAGAAGACTGTGGAGGCCGTCAGTGGATATTTTTAAGGCAGAGATAGATAGATTCTTGTTTACTACAGGTGTTCAGAGGTTATGGGGAGAAGGCAGGAGAATGGGGTTAGGAGGGAGAGATAGATCAGCCATGATTGAATGGCGGAGTAGACTTGATGGGCCAAATGGCCTAATTCTGGTCCTATCACATGATATAAATTAATATGACGGAGCACCCTGCTTTCTCAGTGGCGGTTCTTTATTCTTGGGCCGCTGGGGGGGGGGGGACAATGTCTTTTATTGTCCACATCCACTCATTTTTGTTTCCACTGACATTAATTAAAAATCAAATTGTATCATGGCTTGAATGGCATTACCTCGTTTAATGTTGTCAGATATTACAATTAAATCCAGTGGCTTTCAGCAGTTGTGATATTTCCCCTGAGGTCAAGAGTGTTTGATTGTCGTAAGTACCTACAACAGACCAAAGAAATTCTTACTTGCAGCAGCATAACACCTCTAAGTGTAATGATCAAATAGATAACATATAATAATGAATCAATAACAACAATTCTAGTTTTTTGTTTAGCAGGCCCTTCAGCCCACTGTGCCATGCTGACCAACGCTCACCTGCACACTGATTTTATCTTCTTATAGTTATGCATCCTGGGAAGCATGTCATAGACAAGCATGGGAAAATGAATTAGTTCAACCCATAACGAAAGATATTTGGGATGAAAGCCTACAACATATACATCAATGTTCGTTAAACGCCAGACATTCTTTAATGCAATTTAAAATATTACACAGGTTGTATTATTCTAAAACAAAATTAAACAGAATTTTTCCTAATATCTCTCCTATCTGCGATAAATGTCAATATTCTGAGGCTAATTTAACCCATACCTTTGTAAATTGCATAAAAATTAAAACATTTTGGGTGGATATTTTTAAAATTATTTCTGTAGTGGTTAATAGTCAACTGGATCCCGATCCTAAATTAATAATATTGGGCATATCTGAACAATACCTTAAACTGACAATAAACCAAAGAAATTTCCTGGATTATAGTATAATAACTGGGAAAAAACTAATATTAAAATTTTGGAAAAACCCTGCATCCCTACAATTAAAATGTGGATTATGGAGATCTCGGAGACCTTAAATCTGGAAAAAATTAGATTTGTCTTAATCGACAAACCTGAATTATTTATTAGAATATGGTCCCCGTTCATAGATTATTTGAAGGGGTAGAATGGGCCAGCGCTGAGGCTCGACAGAAGCTTGACTAGACGAATAGTTTTGTTTTCTGTACCTACGGACCTATCTCCTAAGTTGTATTATAAAATTAAAAAAATTAAATAAAAAAAAAAATTAAAAAAAAAATAAATAGTTATGCATCCTACACACCAGGGGAAATTTACAGAAGCCAATTAACCTACCAACCTGCATGTCTTTCAGATGTGGGAGGAAACCAAAGCACATTGAGAAAACCCACACAGGTCACGGGAAGAACATTCAAGTTCCATTCAGACAACACCTGTAGTCAGGATCGAACCCGGGTCTCTGGCGTTAAGGCAGCAACTCCACTGCTGTGCCACCGTGCCGCCCGCTAGAGCAATGAAATCTCCAAAGTCCACAGGGCAATCAAGGAGCGTCCATTGAAGTTCACAGCTGTGGTTAGTGTTGTGCAATGTTCAAGTGCCTGATGGCTGTTGGGAGGATGCGGCTCTTGAACCTGTGGAGGAAAGAACTGCAGATGCTGGTTTAAACCAAAGATAGCCACAAAAAGCTGGAGTAACTCAGCGGGACATGCAGCATCTCTGGAGAGAAGGAAAGGGCGACCCTTCTTCGGGCTGAAGTCAGGGGAGTGGGATATACATACTGTAGACAAGGAAGTGTAAGGTGTAAAAGCAGGACAAAGGGGATGGCGTTCAAGGAAAATGTAGAAGAGATCATTGTTAGTTGGGAGAATTTAACAACAAAGCGAACAGAGAAAATGTTGTCGGAGACAATAAGACTGGTCGGAGAACTGGAAAGGGGGAGGGGTGGAGAGAGAGGGAAAGCAAGGGTTACTTGAACTTAGAGAAGTTAATGTTCATGCTGCTGGGGTGGAAGCTACCCAAGTGAAATATGAGGTACTGTTCCTCCAATTTGCACTGGGCCTCACTCTGACAATTGAGGAGGCCCAGGACAGTTAGGTCAGTGTGGGAATGGCAGGGGGAGTTAAAGGGTTTAGCAAGCTGTTCTTGAACCTGGTGCAACCTGGTGGAAATGGTTTTCAGGTTTGCTGTATGTACCCTCTTCCCGATGGTAAGAATGAGATGAAAGCAGGACCACGGTGGTGTTGGCCCTTGATGATACTAGTTATGAGGCAGCCAATATCGCCTGCCAGAGGCCCACCCTTTCTTGCTCATCTGTTGCCGGCCCTGCTATGTTCTGGTCTTTCCTAACCTCCAGTTCCCTCACCTCCTTTTCCAGTCTGAAGAAGTGTCCTGACCCGAAACATCAGCCACCCTTTTTTTCCCGAGTTGCTGCCTGACCGACTGAGTTACTCCAGCACTTTGTGTCTATCACCTGTTAAGCTTGCAGATCAGAATGGGAAGAATGTTGCCCTTTGATTCTCTGGAGTTGTGACTGCTGGGGGAGTTGGAGAAGTGGGCAACCAGCTCCATGTTTCCTGCTTTTCATCACCATTCACTGACTCCCTGTGGAACTGCTAGAAGTCAAACAAAGACAACGTGCCTGCAGTTCCCTCTATTAATGATATTCTACCGATCCTTGTGAACATTGATCACATCGATGACCTTCCCAACTGGTGATATGTACTTGTACAATTACAACAGGCCAACAGTTCACTGCCAGAGACAACACAATGTGCTACATGGAAATGAGCCGGACACAAGGAAGGACAAAGAGTCCATTCATAGATTCAGAAATAAAACCAGGGAGAGGATATCCAAGGCAGGTCAGAAAAGGCAATGCTCCTACATACGACCAAATCTAGAGGCTGTTAACCCAGTAGTTACTATTTCATTCAACAGACTGTAGGAGAGACACAAGGGACTGCATATGTTTTTCCATTTTGAGTTACTCCAAACTCAGAGGGCCAGGACCAATTGTGGAGGGAATGGACAGGTGACGTTTTGGGTTATGGGAGCCTTCTTCAGACAATAGGGCAACTCCTTTAGCCAATAGAGTGGTTAGCAGATGGGACTTGCTACCACATAGAAGGTTTCAAGAGGAAAGTGGATAAACACAAACACATGAATGACTTTAGTTTAGTTTAGAGATACAGCGCGGAAATAGGCCGTTTGGCCCACTGCGTCTGCGCCGACCTGCGATCCCCACACATTAACACTATCCTACACACACTTGGGACAATTTACAATTTTATCAAGCCAATTTACCTACAAACTTGTACATCTTTGGAGTATGGGGGGAAACGGCAGCACCCTGAGAAAACACTCATGGGTCACGGGGAGAATGTACAAACTCCGTACTGACAGCACCCGTAGTTGGGATTGAACCCGGGTCTCTGGTGCTGTAAGGCAGCAACTTTAACAGTGTTATTTCACTACTTCCCTAGTGCAGGACTAGGGTGAGTAGCGTCTCGACCCGATCCGGAGATGCTGCCTGTCCCGCTGAGTTACTCCAGCTTTTTGTGTCTATCTTTGAGATAAAGAGATACAGGGCATCGTAGATGTTACATTTTTCTGTGCAGCAGCCTTTATGTAAAATGAAGTGCCTACATTATTAGAGTACTTAAACACGGCAGAGACAAGAGTGAATAAAACACAAGATAGGAAAAATCTGGATCAGCTCATCTAGGACTTAAGCCACCATAAAGTTCACATTGTTCATAAGAAGATTGATTTATGGCATTTTATATAATATTTTTTTATGACTACTGCCCTGTAAAATTGATAGGCTGCAATAAAAGCAGAACCGCTGGAGGATTAA